>CM076985.1:7161789-7179289 GCA_039105355.1 Benthosema pterotum
ATGAAGATAGGCCAACTTGCATTGACCTATCTTGCAGAGGTGCGATGGACTACAGAGCCTACAAATGGTCTCCTAAGTATGGTCGTCTTCTCTCAGAGCCACCTATGTGTTGTCTGCCAAATTGCAGATGGACAGATCTCCGGAGAGTTTGTTGCTGGTATAGAGAAAGAAAGACTGATAACAAAATGGGTTTTCTCATGATTTGTCTCACTAAATGAAACCATTTTAGTGTGAATATGTTGTAAATATTGTGTGCCTTATTTTGATTGGGCCCAGTATTTAGTTCACTGTCCATGGCATCAAGGAATGGATCACAACGTTATTTCTACCAATGAATAGACTCCAATAGACTCCAACATTCTTCCGGGTTCCTCCATATGGTCCCGTCCCCTTTACTTCCGTTAGGGAAGTAATGCAAGTTGACGTCTCTTGCCATTGGCTGCCATTGGCCTCTTGGCTGCAAAGACAATGAAGTCCTTCTTCTTCTTGTGTCCACAGGCTGCTCCTCTCCATCCGACTACCAGAGGGCAATCTGAAAGGCATCAGACCTACCAGAAACATGACTTCCTGTCCTTCTGAACACTAGCGACTGCTCAAACCGTTGTGTGCGTAAACCTGCGACCGAACAGGAAGGAGCTTCACGTTTCTTTTTCCACAGCACATAACCAAACAAATCTGTTTTCCCTCATTGTTGACGACAACAACATTTAACTTTCTAAACCACAAGAAAAAGCCAAAAGCTAACAAGATATGAAAGAAGGAATTGGCCTTTTGAACTACTTCAAGAAATTGTAGTCAGTACCTCTCGTGCGCATTGTGATTTTGCGATGTGAGATCAACAGCCCATATGCATTATATTAGCAAATTTTGATTTGACAATTTACGTTTAGTCCTATTTTTTTAAATCATTTGAAATAGTCTAGTCGACTATAAAATTCTTAGTCTTTTTGTCGTTGTCAACAAACACTGTCTTTTAAACCCTACAGATCAGCAGCGTTTCGTCGCTGAAACATAACCGTCAAATCCATTTATTTTTGGAAACGTGCCCACTTGAGAAGCCGTCACGTTGCGTATCGAACCGATGCCAGTGGGACGTCCGCTGGTGAACTAACCCGTACAACAGTACAGTACAGTAGTAACAGTGGGAGCTCAGTCTGTCGCCGGGTTGAAATCGGAAAAAAACGTAGACCGAGTAAGAAAAAAAAAAAGAACACCATGGAGGACGGCTACGGCGACGGCCGGGCGTCGGTGGTCCGCGGGGCCAAGGACATGGCCAAGGACATCGCCAAGGAGGCCAAGCGGCAGGTCAGCATCAAGGCGGGCCGCGCCGCCGACCGCGCCTCCGACGAGTACTCCACGCAGAGGAACTACGGACGCTTCCAGGACGAGGAGGAAGGGGAGCGCCGCCGGGACGAGGACGACGGAGCCTCCAGCGACAACACAGGTACACAAGGCCCTATTTTGATGGTCTTAAGTATTAGATCTTAAGTCAAAACTTGGAGGAGTGGAAAAGCTGTTTGGCTGTTTTGAGTGGCCATACAGCTTTGCCACACCTCCAAGTTTTGACTTAAGACTTAAGACCTGATACTTAAGACCATCGAAATAGGTATAGGGCACCCATACCATTTTCAGTTACAGGACTTTTATTGGGCAAGTCAACATCAATAATACCATCAGTTGTTGTTGAAGTCGCAACAGACACACAGCATGCATGAAGCTAAAGGTCTGACTCTGAGAGTTTTCAGTTTTCAATGATGAAACGCTGCTGGTTTAGTGGTGAGACGATAGTTAACAGCAGTAGTAGTGTTTCAAATACTTTTAAATATAAGCACTGAAATATCTTGGGTTGTTTTGCATGCCATCATGTGCCATCATGGTGGGGCAGACTGGGCATTTAGGGGGGCATTGCCCCCCCCATGCCCATGGCTAGATCCGCCCCTGATCTTCGCATATACAGTACTGTACCGGTACATTGGTATCTGTTTCTTTGTGTGTTTCCAGAGGGCCACGACGACGAGGATGAGATCTACGAGGGGGAGTACCAGGGGGTCCCTGCCGCCATGTGTGTTGAAGGAACACCCGCCGACGGACAGGTCATCATCACTGTTTATATACCTCACTTTAATCCATTTTGGGTGTTCTAAGCGCTACTACTGTAGCATTACTTAACATTATTAGCATTATTAATACTCAGCATCAGCATTACTTAGCATTATTGGCATGAATTTAGCTATTGAAAATCAAATATCAATATAGATATGATATTTTTATGGAAAATGGTGAGAATGTGGCGAAAAATCTTTGAATCGTGCTTTCAGTTCAAAATGGGTTTAACCTCTACTGTAGGTCACCACGGGCAGCACTAAGGGGAATTCCACACGTTTTCAAATTTACCCTGAGAGCATACAAATGGAACCAGTTCCATTTGTATGCTCTCAGGAAAAGAAGGTCCTCAAAGAAAGAAAAAAAACATTAACATGGTGAAAAACAACTTCAACTTCAACTTTTTTTTTCAGACCTCCATTTCTAGGAAACACAGAATGGAGGGGGGGGGGTCATTTTCATCATGTCCACACAACATCTCTAAGGTATATTGATGACATAGTAAAATGTTGAAAATGGGTGGAATTCCCCTTTAAAAGTTAAAGGTGCCGAGTAAAACAAGAAAAGATGCATCATTTAAGTGGCAGCTGCTGTATTATTTCTGCAGAAGACTAACCCTATAGCGGAGATAGCCAATCAGAAGTTGTCAGCGTTGTCAATAGATCAGATAGCCAATTAGATAGCCGGTACCAAAACCTATAGTGCTGGGGCAATAGACAGAGTTTGTCACGGTCCAGGGCTGCATAAACAGCACACGAGGGCTGTTTTGTGGCCCCTCAATGTCCGAACCTTTGTCGGCAACCTCTTAGACACTGGCACCATGCAATCTCTCCATCTCCAACATCCAAAGTTACTGTGCCTGTTTATTAGGCTCTGCTTTGCAGCTGCCAAAAAGACAGAAGTACTTCTATAAGATACAATAATTTGTGGCACAGAAACGGCACAACATTGCACTAATACTATGTTGTGTCGTTTCTGTGCCACAAATCAGTAGTATCAATGGTAGGCAACAAATGAGAGCAAACTTCCGCTTCTCATTGGATTTATCATCTAAGGTTAATGTAAAAAGGACATATTCGCACTTGCATAAGGTTCATGGGCTTTCTTTCATTTCATAACAGACAGCAGCAGTCTGTCCACCTAGTTTTTTTTTTAGGTATACTGCTCCCAGTTTTTCTAGGCAGACTGCTGCTGTGATGCTGTGAAATGGAAGAAAACCCTTGAACTTTATGCATTTTCTTTCTACATTGATCTGCCAGAATCCGCAGCCATCAGCTACTGAGAATACAGTATATGCTGGACTCTCAGTAGAGTGCGCCTACATCTTACGGTTCTATTGTTCATCTATGAAGGTTAAACAAAAAAACAAATTAATGCAAGCCCCAAATCCCACATGGCCTCCATGAAAATAGAACAACATAACACATTACAGAGACTTTAGTTGTTACTGTAAAACACTAACTGTCGGTTTGCAGACTGCTTTATGAACAGGCTCCTCGGTCCGCACAATGGATATAGAACAGGGGTTTTCAACCTTTTTCCCAGGGACCACTATTTGTTCAGCATTTGAGCCACGGACCACCATTCGGGGACATTTTAGCCCCACAGACCCCAAAACTAAAGATTTCTTTTGCTTTTGTTCACAATTGCAGGCTGGATTTTGGGGGTAAACAAAACAGGCAAAACATAAAGACCAAAATGACCATTGATCATCTAGTTGTGTAGACTTGGGCTAATTAAGAAGTAAGATGGTGAATATTTTGACTCTTGAGAGCGTAAAAATGATTTTTTTCTACCCTAAAACATGATCATTAGGTGTTAATGTTATATGAAAAGCAAGATTTTTTTTCCCAAAAAGTATACAGTGTTTGTTAAACTGTCATTTTATGATTCCACCCTACCAGTTCATTAAGTATGCCTGGTTTACCTGGTGGGTGGTGATGGGTGGAGATCCACCTGAACTGAAGCCACGCCCACAGCTTTAGTTGTATGATAAAGGGGGAGGAGTTAGGGGAGGAGCTGAACACATGATGTCACTATATTGAAGTTTTTTTCATTGGCACGTTTGACTGGAAAGGTTCAGCCCCCAGGAAGAAACCCTAAATACAAAGGGAAGACATCATTGCACATAAAAACACATCAAGGGATCTATTTATATACTGTCACCTCTTAAACATGTACAAAATTGGAAAAAATACGAAAATCACGTCATCCCCTCTTTAATATATTATTCTTTGATTCAAAGTAAATTAGAGATATTACTCTCCTAAGTGACATTGCCCAAACGCTGCCCACAATCACAGCTCTGTCTGTCCCTCCCAGGTGGCGCTGGGACGTCCCGTCTCGGACAGCGCGAAGGCGGCGGGGGAGCTGCAGAAGGAGCGCGAGGGGGACGAGGAGGAGCTGGCGCAGCAGTACGAGCTCATCATGCAGGAGTGCGGCCACGGACGCTTCCAGTGGCAGCTGTTCTTCGTGCTGGGCCTGGCGCTCATGTCGGACGGCGTGGAGGTGTTCGTGGTGGGCTTCGTCCTGCCCAGCGCCGAGACAGACATGTGTGTGCCCAACTCTGGCGCCGGGTGGCTGGGTAAGTCTGTATGTAACCCAGTGGTTTTCGACCTTTTTTCCACACACCAGGGCCCCACTATTTTATTCAGCATTTTTGCCACGGACGGACCACCTAATAATAATAATAGTCTTTATTGTGCCCGAAGGATATTTGTCTTCACAGTCTGTTCAAACACCAACATGAACAACACAATACACCAAGACAATACAGAAAACATGAGGTCCCCACAGTAGACAGAACCATCCCATCATATACTGTATGTACACTGTATACAGATCATCCTATCAGCAGGGCAGTTTGTTTAAAGGAGTGCTTCGCCAGTACGGAATGCATTTAAATGTTGTAGAACGGCCTCCAAACATGTGAAAAAAAAAAAAAAAGGTCTGGAACCCCCTCCTCTGTTGTTCCACTACAGTATGCGCTTCACAATAGTATAACAATACAGACGAGGTTTAATTTTGGCGAAGTATCCCTTTAATGCTGCAATGGCTGAGGGAACAAAACTCCTGCTAAAACGGACCTTTTTTCCTGGGCAAGGTTCTGTATCTTTGTCCAGATGGCATGAGGTTAAAGAAGCGATACAGAGGATGATGAGTGTCATTTGATATTGACAGACCTAGCCGTGAATTGGCCATATTGTTCATATCAGAAAGTGAGGGCGTGGGGAGTCCAATGATCTTGGAAGCAATCCGGGTGATACTGGAAAGTTTGTTTCTGTTAGGCATGGGGAGGATGATTTTGATTCGATGACCTCTTGATTTTGAGAAACCAAGGATTTTCAAGTTTTTGTCTACAAATTTAGGAGAGGTAACTGGCAAAATATTGGTCAAAATAACTATTATTCTACATTTTCTACATTACAAGAGTTACAGATCTATATGGTTCCATTTGAGTACCAACTGTCCATCATTTAGCTGGAATCCTCTTAGGGACCCCTGCTGTAACCTACGCCGTTGAGGTTGTTTCACAGGCCTTAGTCTGTGGAATGAAGTTCTTATTAGTCATATTGTAGTCGAATTTTGTTTTGCCCGTCCGTCCTTCCATCTTCACTTCACTTATTCGGAATGGACAACACTTGAGTGCTGTTTTATGACCCTTCCCTGACCACCTACAGTCTACACAGCACTCTGGTGTGTTGTTGGCACGGTTTTACAGTCATTGTGGAGGGAAGCCATGGGTCGTCTGTCGTCATGGTTACCGTCATTGTGTTGAGAAGCCATGGGTCATGTGTCGGGTCGCACGAGAAGTCGGCCCGCCGCGAAGTCGGCCCGAATCGTGTGGAGAGGTCGGGCCGCGGCTGTGGAGAGCTCGGGCCGCGGCTGTGGAGAGCTCGGGCCGGGGGAGTGGAGAGGTCGGGCCGCGGCTGTGGAGAGGTCGGGCCGGGGGAGTGGAGAGGTCGGCCCATGTCTGTGGAATAGTTAGTTACTTAGTGAGCTAGTGTCAGCTGTTTTAGGCCCTTGTATATCATTATCCTTATTATTGTGCACTTTTTAAGGCTACAACAGAATGTAGAAGATTAATTGTCATGTTGATCTAGTGAATTGACTGCTTTGTTTCCCTGGTCCATGACAATGACAGTAACAATGGTTACTGTCATTGTGTTGGGAAGCTGTGGGTCGTGTGTCGTCATGGTTACTGTCATTGTGTTGGGAAGCCGTGAGCCGTGTGTCTTCAAATACTGTCATTGTGTTGGGAAGCCATGGGTCGTGTGTCGTCATGGTTACTGTCATTGTGTTGGGAAGCCATGGGTCGTGTGTCGTCATGGTTACTGTCATTGTGTTGGGAAGCTGTGGGTCGTGTGTCGTCATGGTTACTGTCATTGTGTTGGGAAGCCATGGGTCGTGTGTCGTCAAATACTGTCATTGTGTTGGGAAGCCATGGGTCATGTGTTGTCATGGTTACCAGGTATCACGGACCGCATTAGTGGGAGGTGTTTTTTTAGGCACTTCTCTCTTCACGGCAGAGAGAAGTGTGTGTGTGTGTGTGTGTGCGTGCGTGCGTGCGTGCGTGCGTGCGTGCGTGCGTGCGTGCGTGCGTGCGTGCGCGCGTGCGTGCGTGCGTGCGTGTGTGTGTGCGTGTGTCCGGATGTGAGTATGTGCGTACTATGGTAGAATGTGCGAGGTAGACATTGTGAAACTGTGAATTCCCTGAGCAGCTGCCAATAACCCTAGAATAGAACATGCTGCAGTAAATCAGATTGTGAAGCCTGTTTCTCTCTCTTTGCAATATTGCAACGTTTGTTTAGAACACTTTATTTGTTGATTGATTGATTGATTGACCGATCAATTGGCTATAGCATTTTATGTAATTACAATGCATTTCAAGCTAAGGGTTTTGAAAGTTTGTACAAGCACTCAATAACTGTGACTGCTGAACACTGTTTTAGAGATACTTTAGAAATAAAACCTTACGGAAGGTGCATATTAAACCTTGCAGTATTTAGTTCCAGTGCAGTTAGACTTGGTTTTAAACCCTACGGAAGGCATATCTTAAACCATGCAGTGTTAAGTTCAGTTAGACTTGGCTTTAAACCCTACAGAAGGCATATATTAAACCATGCAGTGTTTAGTTTAGTTAGACTAGGATTTAAACCCTACAGGCGTATATTAAAGGAGAATTCCACACCAAAACACCTTGGGCATCTATCTAACTTGATTCCTGTGACATGATACATAATGTCCTTGATTTTTGTCCCATTTTCTACATTTCACCCTTGAGGTCCCCGTCCCCACGACGACGTTGGGAACAGTTAACATGGCCGCAGGTTGTCTTTATTCTACTGCGGGTATTTCTGTAACTCCAAACTTATTTTTTTTTCACACATCACATCAAACCACACATTACAAAATAATTGGACCACTATATGATTTTTTAAAACTCAGGTGGCACCCGTGGGACAGGAAGGAGTTTCTACCGGAGTGATTGGAGAGGAGAGTGGCAAAAGTGAGGGGAGGAGAGGAGGAGGAATAGATTACCTCTGGGATTACATGTAAAGGCTGCCCCAGAGTGACATAAAACTCAAGCGTGTTTATCAGTATACTATTAAAATATGATGTGTGGGGAAAAAAATGAGTTTGGAGTTACAGAAATACCCCGCAGTAGAATAAAGACAACCGTGGGGACGGGGACCTCAAGGGTGAAATGTAGAAAATGGGGCATCTGTGACAAAAATCAAGGACATTATGTATCATGTCACAGGAATCAAGGTAGGATGATGCCCAATGTGTTTTGGTGTGGAATTCTCCTTTAAACCATACAGTGTTTAGTTGGGTTGTTAGTTTAGTTAGACTAGGCTTTAAATCCTGCATAAGGCATACAGTATAGTCCTTAAACCCCACAGACAGTGTACATTAAACCATGCAGTCCCACTGAGCAGCACAAGTGTTTAAAAAGGACTTTTAGGGATCTAATCTTAGATTAGACGTGATTAGACATCTAACCAACGTCAAATCTAAGATAGACGGTGCATATTAAACCTCGCAGCATTTAGTTTAGTTAGACTAGGCTTTAAACCGTACAGAAGGTCTATATTAAACCATGCAGTGTTTAGTTTCTGTGCAGTTAGACTTTAGGCTTTAACGCTTCGCTGACTCACATAGATTTTCCCTGACAGACACTTCAAATGCTTCCCAGGCTGTTTTTAACCACAACACCATCTGTCTTTATGAGAGCCTGTCCTCAGGGTATATATACGTTATTATGGTATGAGTCTATATGGGTTTCTTGGCAGAATAAGCTGTGAGGACGTTTGCTCTGTAATGAATTCGGTGCTTTGCTGCTGAGGTGCCTCTAACTCCTAGCCTGACTCCAGCCCTCGAGCTACCGTTAAAACATCTCTTTTTGTCGCATTTCAGTTGGTCTATGGACTAGGTACTTTTGACCTTGTTGGGGTGGGATGAAAAAGAGTATGTCTTCATTTGCTGTAATTTTATCTGAGGACACAGCTTATTTTTTATGATGGTAGTCAGCTGCTGCCTGTGTTTATCAAAGTGGAACTCGTATTTTAAAGAGACAATCAGTTTCCGACTGGAAGGGGACATATTATATCAGCGCGCTGGATGTGTTTCCTCCATTCTCTGTTTACCTCTGAGGGAGTTGAGCTGCCACCATAAAGTCACTATGTGACTGATATGGGCCGTGGAATATACGCTAGGCTACAGAATAGGAGACACAGGCAATTGTAAGAAATGGAATGGATGTGGTTTTCACTGAGCATTAGATCTGAAAATGTCTAAAAAATAAAAGTTTTTTAGTGGTCTAATCTTAGATTAGAGAAACAACCACTAATCAATGTCTAATATAAGATTAGATCCTTTATTTTTAGACATTTCTTTTTTAGATCAGTCTTGAAGATCTGACTGAAAATCTGATCTCCACTGGGACTAGACCTTGGGGCAGACCAAGGATCAGATGAAGGGATTGCATGCGCAAAATGGCCTTGGACCGTCTCGGGAATTCCCCTGGAAGAATTCACTAATATTGCTCTGGAGAGGGACGTTTAGAGCTCTCTGTTGCCCCCACAACCCAACTATGGATAAGCGGTTGAAGATGGATGAGTCACACTGAAATACACTGTTGAAATAAACTGCTGTGGCATTTCACTCCAAACACTGAAAAGAGCTTTTAAATGACTTTTTTTTTTTTTTCAACCGAGGTTCATGCTTTAATTATTAGAGAAAGTGAAAGATTTAAATTGCCCACTTTTTAATTTAGCTGTTTTTGACAGGGGGCAGGGGCTTTCAGACATGGGACTATATAGAGCTGCGCAGTCCGGCCCCCTCGTGACGTTGCCCTGGTTCCAGAAACAGATTCCCCATTCATTTTTCTCATAGACTTTTCCAAAATGATTCATATAAAGACGATTACGCCACAGACAAAGCCAACTCGGGTCGTGACAAATCATGATGACACACAGCATGCATCAATCTTTTGGGACAATCAAATAATTTCTAAGATGAAAAACGAAACAAAATTTTTAAGTGTTGTATCCTGCCGTTTTCTACTTCTTGCTAATTAGATATTGCATGATAATAATGTGTTTGTTGTCATGATTTGTCACAACCCGAGTTGGCTTTGTCTGTGTTTTTATTAACCATCTTCGAAAAGTCTATGAGGAAAACGAATGAGGTTTCCGTTTCTGGAACGCAGGCGACATCATGAAAGGGGCGGGACTGCGCAGCTCTATACTGTATATAGTCCTACTAGACACCAGAAAAAAAACTTAAATCTGTCACTTAAAGGATTTTTTTCGCACAGTGTATTTCTATGCTGTTCGGAGGACACGCCCCCACGTGCATATACTCTCCATAGCCCGAGGACCGCCGGCGGTTCACGGACCACGGTGTTGTCTGCAACCCTGCAGGGGCGGATGTAACATTTCCCAATTGGGTGGGCATGAGAAAATACCAAACCATTTTCGGTTACAGGACTTTTATTAGTCAAGTAAAGCGTCAATAATAACAGTTGTTGAAGTTGCAAAAGACACGCAGCATGCATAAAGCTAAAGGTCTGACTCAGAGAGTTTTCTGTTTTCAATGATGAAACGCTGTTGGTTTAGTGGTGACACAACTGTAGTTAGTCAGTAGCAGTAGTCGTGTTTCAAATCATTTTAAATATAGGCACTTTAATTTGAAATATATTGGGTTGTTTTGCATTCCATCGTGTTTGGTGGGGCAGACTGGGCATTCAGCCCCCCCCCCCCCCCCCCTCCCATGCCCATGCCTAGATCCGCACATGGTATGAACCCTGCAGTGGCGTATATATATACAGGAGACAAAACAAAGCGTCTCTCTCTCTGCATAGCGGAGTCTCTTGTCTCAGGGTATAATAAATCACCAGGCCGGTGTCTGGGCAGAGCTGATAAGGCCCTCTGCCGCCGCCCTATCTGTTAGCTGCATCGCGCTATAGACAAAAGGGAGCTGACAGCGTTCTGCGTCTGTCAGGGGCGGATTGGCCATCTGGAGTACAGGGAGTTTTCCCGGTGGCCTGCGCCACCTAGTGGCCTGGACAAGATCCAAAATGCACTAGTGGCACTTCCAAAATGCACTAGAATGTAGCTAGATGCTCGCCTGGAACATACAGATCAAAATGACCATTAATCTTCTACATTCTCTATAGTTGTGTAGACTAATTTGGGCTAATTCACATGATGAATATTTTAACTCTTGAGGGTGTAAAAATGAAACCAAATGGACCCGCAAGGGTCCATTTGGTTTCATTTTTACGCTCTCAAAGAGTTACATCTGGTTAACCAGCTGCCCCATAAAGTGGGAAAATATGTGCCAATCCGCCCCTGGCGTCCGTCACCGCGGAGCGCTGCGCTGTCGGTCCTTTTAATGGAGAAATAACCAAACGGACCTTTATGCCGCGTCCATTTGGTTACAATTCTGCGGGAGAGGACGGGGAAATAGATGACCTCGTTTCCTGTGTGGACCTTAAATTAAAGGGGAATTCCACCCATTTTCATCATTCTAATATGTCATTAGTATACCCTAGAGGTGCTGGGTGGACATGATAAAAAAAGTTCCCCCCCATTCTGTGTTCCCAAGAAATGGAGGTCTGAAGAAAACCACTAACATGGTGAAACATCTTGATGACATCATCAAGATGTGTTTAATGGATTTCTTTAGACGCTTTCTTTTTTTCTCTCAGAAAAAATGTTGAAAATGGGTGGAATTCCCCTTTAAGGGATAATATCTGAACTCTACGATAATTGTGTGTGTGTGTGTGTGTGTGTGTGTGTGTGTGTGTGTGTGTGTGTGTGTGTGTGTGTGTGTGTGTGTGTGTGTGTGTGTGCGTGTGCGTGCGCGTGCGTGCGTGCATCCATGGATTGAGATGGTGAATGATTCCTGGCCAATATAGAGCTGCGCAGTGACGTCACTGCCCCGGTTCCGGAAGTCTTTTCCCCATTCATTTTTCTCATAGACTTTTCGAAAATAATTTATATCAAGACGATTACGCCGCGGACACAGCCAACTCGAGTCGTGACGAATCATGATGACACACACAAACTTTTGGGACAATAAAATAATTTCCAAGATGAAAAACGAAACAAAAAGTCTTGTATCATGCCGTTTTCTACTTCTTCCTAATTATATATTATATGACGATATTGTGTTTGTTGTCATGATTTGTCACGACCCGAGTTGGCTTTGGCCGCGGCGCAATCGTGTTTTTATTAACCATTTTCGAAAAGTCTATGAGAAAAATGAATGAGGAAAAGACTTCCGGAACCGGGGCGGTGACGTCACTGCGCATCTCTATAGTAACGGTAGCGACCGGTGGTTAACCACCGGTCGGCAAACCCGGCGACCGTTTTGCTATCGGTCCCGACTCATTTACTTTCACCGCGACTTATGTGCCACGTCCTGCCTTATGTTCCACAGGCCCCACAGGAGAAAATGGTATGGGGGCCGCACCCATACCATTTTCGGTTACAGGACTTTTACTTACTTTACTTTTTTACTTTACTTTACTTTTACTTTTACTTTTACTAGGCAAGTAAACCATCAATAATAACATCAGTTGTTTTTGAAGTTGCAACAGACACACAGCATGCATAAAGCTAAAGGTCTGACTCAGAGAGTTTTCTGTTTTCAATGATGAAATGCTGTTGGTTTAGTGTTACGACAATTGTAGTTAGTTAGTAGCATGTAGTGTTTCAAATCATTTTAATAATAAACACTTGAATTTGAAATATATTTGAAAGTTGGGTTGTTTTGCATGCCATCATGTTTGGTGGGGCAGTCAGGGCATTTAGGGGGCATAGTGCCCCCCCCCCCCCCCCCCCCCCCCCCCATGTCCATGCCTAGAGCCTCGACATGGGGGGGGGGGGGGGGGCAGCCTGGGCCCTAAATAAACACCAAGAATATAATAAACAACAAGACGGTAGCTGTGCCTACCGTCTGTCAGAGGTTGTGATGAATTGTATAGCTTCGGGATTTCAAAGAAAGTTGATTAAATAGTCTCTTACCCCGCGCATATGTCCATCTTTATACGGTTGTTGTCTTGGTATACCTTCCACCAGTATGCGACTTCACTCCCCTCCACTCACAACAATGTTGTGTTTGTTGTGGTTCAATTTCCAATTCCAGCATTCCACGTTTACTCTGTCCATCTTGTCCTCTTTTTTTTAAGTGTTAATGTGCTAATTTGTCTTGTTTTGACTGTTCAAAGAACCAAAACTCAGCCGTTCTAAAACTGTTCATGGCAACACCAAATAGACCAGAGTAAACACGTCTGCATGTGTCAACACTAAGCAGCCCAGTTTAAAGGTAGGGGAAGTGATTTCACTTTTGTCAGATATCACCCAAAAAATATTTTTTTCTGTTAAAATGCTCTATTATAAGGTGTGGAAACCGTATATGGAGTTTCCCCCTCCCCCACGTTAGCAGAGGAGCTAATAAAAGTTCCCCAGGTGGTGGCGAATTCTCCTCCAATCAGGATCGAGCAGCAGGCTCACATAGTGTAGCTACTGTTTGGCGCCCCTAATGCACCAGGCTGGAACTACAGGATGAATTTCAAATCACTTACCCTACCTTTAAATACTCTATTTCCTTCCTCTGCCACAAAAGGCCTTTCACAATAAAGTGTCTCCCTTTACATCAGCTTATTATTGATGGGTAATGTATTAATTAATTTTCTTAATTGCAGTGTGTTTTTGTGAGAGGGGGGTATGATTGATGATGATGTCATCAAAATTAGGAAATGTGAATATATGGTCGTGTTTTTGGCCCAGGGAGAATTGTGCGTGTAAAACAAATGTTTGCAATCATGAACCTGAACCTCTCCCTAGTTTGACCGTTCACATGCTAGGCAACTTTAGAAAGAATAACATTAGACACATTCATGTAAAATGTGCTTTCATAAATAAAGGGTGCTGATGGTAGTCCAACTTTCAGCAGATGTCACAAAGTTTTTCCAAGAGAGTTGTCCTGGAACACATTGACAGGTCAGGTGACAGTAGACACATTTATGGACATACAGTATACTGTATGTCTCATTCAATTCAATTCAATTCAATTCAATTCAATTCAATTCAATTCAATTCAATTCAATTCAATTCAATTCAATTCAATTCAATTCAATTCAATTCAATTCAATGAGCTTTATTGGTATGAGAAACATGTGTTTAAATTGCTAAAGCCGATATAACAACAGCATTGCGTCAGTGGACAGTGTGGTGTATTCGTTAGAATGGTTCAGCCTACACACCCCTACAGTGGTTTGGTGTCGCCCGCACCCGGATATGCTTAGAATAGGCGGGAGTCCTACACTTCTATCCAACACTACTACTACTATGACTAGAACGTACTGATTGATCTGAGTTGTTGTTAATAAAAGCCTACAGTGACAGTAACCCTCATCGTAGCAGAACCTGAATGCTTCCTAAGTAATTACAGTATTACACGACAGACAGTATGTGTTTCTGATGTCTTGGTACAGTGGAAAGTGTGTCTCTGATGTCTTGGCACAGTGGACATAGTGTCTCTGATGTCTTGGTACAGTGGACAGTATGTGTCTCTGATGTCTTGGTACAGTGGACAGTATGTGTCTCTGATGTCTTGGTACAGTGGACAGTATGTGTCTCTGATGTCTTGGTACAATGGAAAGTATGTGTCTGATGGCTTGGTACATTGGATACATGGTTAGGAAGTGTAGCTCGTTTTCCACTTATATAGTGGTGATACAGGTCTGCCTATGGCGAACTCTAAATCTTAATTTTTCTTTGTTCTCTCTCTCTCTCTCTCTCTCTCTCTCTCTCTCTCTCTCTCTCTCTCTCTCTCTCTCTCTCTCTGTCTCTCTCCCATCCAGGCAGCATAGTGTACCTTGGCATGATGGTCGGAGCGTTCTTCTGGGGCGGCCTGTCAGACAAGGTGGGCAGGAAGACGGTGCTGCTCATCTCGCTGTCCTTCAACGCGCTGTTTGCCTTCCTGTCAGCGTTCGTCCAGGCCTACAGCATGTTCCTGTTCTGTCGCATGGTGTCTGGGTTCGGGTGAGTTCACACTTCACCTCCTGTTACTGACTGTATGTATGTAGTACATAGCCCTGATCCACAGCAGCTCCACTGATTCTCCACTGCTTCTGCCTCAGGGGCGGATGTAACATTTTCCAATTGGGGGGGGCAGAAGAAAATGGTAAGGGGGCGGCTTCATGAATGAAGCCACCCCCATACCATTCAAGGTTCAAGGTTTTTTATTTGTCACTCCAGTGTATGTCAGGACATATACAGGGATGAAATAGCGTTTCCATTTTCCACAGTGCAATAAGACAATAGACAGTGCAATAAGACAATAGTAAAGACAATAGACAGTGCAATAAGACAAAGTCGAGACAATATATAGACGAGACAAACACTAGTGCAGCAGCCTTGGTGTGTTTTTCATGTGCAATGATGTCTTCCCTTTGTATTGAGTGTTTCTTTCTAGGTGCTGAAACCTTTCCAGTCAAATGTGCCAATGGAAAAAACAGTAATACAGTGACATCACATAATCAGCCCCTCCCCTAACTCCTCCCCCTTTATCATATGACCCAACAGGCAAACCAGGCATACTTAATGAACTGGTGGGGTGACCACATAAAAACAACATTTGAACAATGTACTTTTGTTCCCTCCTCATGTAACAATAAGACCTAATGATCATGTTCTAGGGTGGACAAAATCATAGCACTTCTTTAACCAGAGTCAAACTAAGTAACAGAGCTTGAATTATCCTCTTTCTATCTGCAAAGCGTTTCATAAAGATCCACCATGGACATGTTATGAGCTTGTAACAAACTCCAGTGTGAGGTTGGATGTGTGTAGGCGGACTCTGAAACCAGCAGAGAACAGCAGTGCACTTAGAGGAGTGGGCGGCGTTTGTTTGGTATAATGGCCCAATTTGGAGCACATATTGACCTGTTTACATGGCCCCTGAGAGTGTAACCACACTTACGAACGATAGTGTCCACTTGTGTTTTTTCCGCTCAAATGTGACACCACTTTGTGCATTTTTTTGACTGGTGGTGGATGGAAAGTGAAGCTCGGCCCCGCCTTGCCTTTTCGTCCGACCACTGCCGGTCGAAAAACCATCATGTGTCGTATCAGAGCTGAAAAGTATATATTCTGTTCCTTTCCTGTGTGTTCCTTGTAGTTTCACACCGCAAGATTCTCAGCAGAAAATCAAAGTACAAACAAACTACAAGCTCTTATCTTCAAAATACATTTCAGTACTGCTGAGTACAGCAAATAATACCACAGCTGTATTATTATTTTGCAACGCAGACTGATCTGGATTTAACCTGTTATTTAAACTGATCTACACGCTCACCACAGGTGAGAATAAGAGGATGGTGACTCCACAAGTCACTCCTGAACCAAACTATAGAATGAACTTCTCATTGCAGTCAGAACTTCAGATCCTCTCCCTAGATTGCACAGGTTTCACACACAGTGTACTGTATTGCTGTATTTTTTTTTGTTCATGCTTAATGTAAATTGCTCTATTTTAAGAGAATCTGATAAATGCCTGAATTGTAAATTGTTGTTTATAGGATCGGGGGTGCGGTGCCCATCGTCTTCTCCTACTTCGTGGAGGTTCTGGCCCGAGAGAAGAGAGGAGAACACCTGAGCTGGCTCTGCATGTTCTGGATGATAGGAGGCATCTACGCCTCGGCCATGGCCTGGGCCATCATACCACACTATGGTGAGTTATGGACCTTCTAAACCTCACAGTATGGTGAGTTATGGACCTTCTAAACATCACAGTATGGTGAGTTATGGACATTCTAAACATCACAGTATGGTGAGTTATGGACATTCTAAACATCACAGTATGGTGAGTTATGGACATTCTAAACATCACAGTATGGTGAGTTATGGACCTTCTCACAGTATGGTGAGTTATGGACCTTCTGAACATCACAGTATGGTGAGTTACTGGACCTTCTAAATCTAAACCTCACTCTATGGTGAGTTATGGACCTTCTAAATCTAAACCTCACTCTATGGTGAGTTATGGACCTTCTGAACATCACAGTATGGTGAGTTATGGACCTTCTAAACATCACACTATGGTGAGTTATGGACCTTCTAAACCTCACAGTATGGTGAGTTATGGACCTTCTAAACATCACACTATGGTGAGTTACTGGACCTTCTAAACATCACACTATGATTGATGAGTTATTGGACCTTCTGAACATCACACAATGGTGGCTTACTGGACATTCTAAACATAATGCTATGGTGAGTTACTGGACCTTCTAAATGTGGCCCAGGCTGGGGCCACGGGTGGCACAAGGTCTTGGTTTTCCTTCCTGCACTGTGGGGTGATGTGGTGGTGTGTCTCCCAGGGCTTTGAACCGGTTCAAAGAACGAAAACCGAAAACCGAAACGAACGGAATTCTAGGGGATTTTTCAAGAACCGAAAACGAAAACGGAACCGAAATGGTCTTCAACTGTTCCGGAACGAAACGCTATTCTGAAATCCACAAAACCGGTTAATAACGTTTTTTTTTTTTTTTTTTTTCGTTCTCAATCAATGATAAATAAAGGTGCTCTTTGTAACACAGCTATCTGATCTCCGTGGATAGTTGTGTTAAAGTTGAGTTTATTTTTTATAAACACGCAGATCGTGACTGTTATATTTATATATTTATAAACAAGTATATGCACTATGAACAATATGCACTATAAACTATAAAATTATATACATTATAATCCATCTTGCGTCTCGGGGAAGAGCGCCTGTGATCATCATCTTTCTTCCGTTCATTTCTTTTTTTGGTCGCAATTGCAATCGAATGCACTTCAGGGACGGCTATATATAAGCATATTCACGGGGGGCAATC
>CM076985.1:7184289-7306789 GCA_039105355.1 Benthosema pterotum
TATTTATTTATTTCAGTCAACAGCGTAACATACAGTAAATCAGAAAAGGCATAGACAGAAGCTAAAAGTACCTATCCTTTGTTGCCCATTGTTGTTGATCCATGATAACTAGTCTTTATGATGTGTCAGCGTGTTTATTGTTCTTTATGTAAGTCGTTCTGGATTAAGAGTGTTCATGACATGTTAGTCAGTTCCCACATGGTGAGAGCTTGAAGATCAGCTATGTTCCTATGGTCACACGATATGACAAAGCATGTTTCACTTTTAATGGATTCGGAGCAATTCCACCCCAAAACATAATCGTGAACCTTTCCCATTCAGATGGTTTTCTGCGCGCTGGAGGTTTTGTGGCTAACAAAACATGCGGCCGCTCCGCTCACGCGAGTCAAAAATAAATCAAATCAATGCGTGTCCCTGTGTGTGCAGGTACTACGGGCTGTCGGTGTGGTTCCCTGACGTCATCAAACACCTCCAGGCAGATGAATATGCGTCTCGCGTCAAAGTCCACAACAACGAACACATCGAAGACTTCACCTTTAACTTCACCCTGGAGAACCAGATCCACCGGAACGGACTCTTCCTAAACGACAGGTAAATTAATTCAGTGTTTTTCAACCAGTGGTCCGGGGAACACCTGTGGTCCCTGAGAGGATTCCAGGTGGTCCCCAGGCTAAATGATGGACAGTTGGTAACCAAATGGACCCTTATAGATTTGTAACATAAAATGAAACCAAAATTGGTTTCATTAATAATTCAGTTGTTAAATTACATTTAAACAACTGAATTCCACCCTCTTTCAAGATTCTTTACACTCTCAGAAAATGTCCTGAAAGAAAACATGGTGAAACACCAAATGCCTGGACAGGAGCTTCCTCCACTCTGCTATAAGGACATGGAACAGCCTTCCCTCTGCAGTTGTTGGAGACATTACATCCAACAGTGTTCAAGCCTTCAAGAAGAGGCTGAACAGACACCTCCTCAGCACGTGACTGTTTTTCCTCACAAGCTCCAAGGACTTTTATTCATCAACACTGTGTATTTACCCAAGACTGAGTAGCTGCAGATCATTGATAGGCTCTTTGAATGCTTCTTTCTCAAAGCCTGTATCTGCTAAAGCCTAATAAAAAGAAAGAAAGACCTCCACATCTAGGAAACACGGAATGGGGGAAACTTTTTTATCATGTCCACACAACATCTCTAAGGTATATTAATAACAAGGTAAAAATGTTGAAAATGGGTGAAAATCCCCTTTAATTTTCAAGAAAATGTCGAAGAATTGATATTTTAACCAACATTTTGCCTCAATTCTCTTCAAACCTCCTCAATTGTGAACCAAAAAACTTGTAAATCCTTATTTTGGCCAGGGCGGACAGACTGAACTCAATGTACAGCACCGTACACAAATGGTCCTCCGTGGCTAAAATGCAGACAAAAACAGAGTGGGCCCTGGTATGGAAAAGGTTGAAAACTTCTGACTTAAATGGTTCATACCGGTACCAGTCAGTTCTTTTCCACCTGTAACTGAAACATCATTTTCCTAAGACAAGAATTCACAAGCACCACCACCGTATTGTCATCATTCTTCTTCCATTTCCATTATCTCTCACCGGGCAGGAAATTAAAAGTCGTATATCTCAAGTCCTCTCTCACCATTCTATCTCCGTTAATACTCCTGCTTATGCCTTCAGGTCATGATTCTCTAATGCAGGGGGTTTTCAATAGGTGGTCCGGGGACCACCTGTGGTCCCTGAGAGGATTCCAGGTGGTCCCCATACAGGCTAAACATGATGGACAGTTGGTAACCAAAATGGACCCTTATGGATCTGTAACTCCTGAGATCGTAAAATGGTGTCATTTAATGTGCTCAAGGGTTAAATTATAGTTAAACATCTGAAATACTTCATTCTCAAGAATCTATATAGTTCTACACATTTACAAAATGTAGAAAAATTGTTATTTTAACCCATAGTAGACGGAACCCCCAGTTGTAGTTTTACCCTAGTTGACGGGAACCCCAACAGGGGTTCTATACAGTATGTACAGCATCAAAAAATGTCAAAAATTTGAGGGTGTTACACAATAATTTGAAGTTTTTCAATACACTTAGGTAAGACATTTTTAGAATCGGGATAGTCTACAATGGGTAAACCAACATTTTGCCAGTTATCTCTCTCCCTTGTGGACAAAAAACTTGAAAATCCTTGGTTTTGGGTTCGAGAGACTAAACTCAACATCAAATGGTGGTCCGTTGCTAAAATGCAGAATAAATAGTGGGCCCTGGTATGAAAAATGTTGAAAAACGCGGCTCTAATGCTCTCCTCTCCTCTCCTCTCCTCTCCTCTCCTCTCCTCTCCTCTCCTCTCCTCTCCTCTCCTCTCCTCTCCTCTCCTCTCCCCTCCCCTCCCCTCCCCTCTCCTCTCCTCTCCTCTCCTCTCCTCTCCTCTCTCTCCTCTCCTCTCCTCTCCTCTCCTCTCCTCTCCTCTCCTCTCCTCTCCTCTCCTCTCCTCTATTCTCCTCCCCTCTCCTCTATTCTCCTCTCCTCTCCCCTCCTCTCCTCTCCTCTCCTCTATTCTCCTCTCCTCTCCTCTCCTCTCCTCTCCTCTCCTCTCCTCTCCTCTCCTCTCCTCTCCTCTCCTCTCCTCTCCTCTCCTCTCCTCTCCTCGCCTCTCCTCTCCTCAGGTTCATTGCTATGAAGTTCAAGGCGGTGGTGTTCATCGACTCCACCTTCCAGAACTGCTACTTTGAAGACGTCACCGCTGTAGAGTCTTACTTCAAGAACTGCACCTTCGTGGATTCCTTCTTCTACAACACAGGTCAGAGTAACACACAGAACACAGAACATGGCAGCCAATCAGGTCTGGGGCCTCATGTGTATGCAGAGCCTTCTAGTGAGAGAGTTAGGATATTCGTGTACCCGGAAGCAGAGCGGAGCAGCCAGGTCACGTGACTATACAGAGCCTCTTTGAGTCCTATCTGAGCATAACACTCATAATAAGTCTATGATAATGCTCACTACTCCTGCAGTCTCGCGAGACGTATACCGTATCGCAAGACTTTGCTGGTCCCTATTAAATCCCATTCATTTCATCGACTTCCGGCTTGACAGTGGACTCACAGGGCTCCTCCATGCTCCTCCAGCAGCGTGAGCGCCCTGGCGCATAGGAGTGAACGGGAATATCCTAACTCTCCCACTAGAAGGCTCTGGTGTATGCCAAACGCCTGTACCACCAGACCTGGGCCTGACCTTACCAAATAATTATCTAACTTCCAAAATGCACTAGAGCAGTGGTTTTCAACCATTTTCATACCAGGGCCCACTATTTATTCTGCATTTTAGCCACGGAGCGTAAACATGAAACCAAATGGACCCTTGGTTTCATGTTTATGCTCTCAAGAGTTAAAATATTCACCATCTGAATCAGCCCAAGTCTACACAACTAGAGAATGTACTGTAGAAGATTAATGGTCATTTTGATCTGTACGTTGGACTGTTTTGTTTTCTCCGAAATCCAGCCTGGAATTGTGGACAAAAGCAAAATAAATCTTTAGTTTTGGGGTCTGTGGGGCTACAATGTCATGAAATGGTTGTCCGTGGTTCAAATTCTGAATAAATAGTGGGCCCTGGTATGAAAAATGTTGATTATGGTGTCATCCACTCTTCAAGTCATCAGTCTTGTATTGAGTTGTGCTGGAAATGTACTGTAAATTAAATTAAGAAAATCAATCCATCAAGCACCATGTCCTTCACTCAGGAGACAGATGAGACATTCTGATCAGTGTTGCCAACTTGGCGCATGTGTCGCTATATTTAGCTTTTTTTCAGACCCCCCCTAGCGCCAAAATTAGTGAAAAGCTCCCGGCAGAAAATCTAGTGCCTTTTGGCTGGTGAGTTGGGGCGAAATTGATTGACAGGCGCCAGAGATAAAACCCTCATTTTTCACCTTTTGACAGGCTAAATGATGGACAGCTGGTTAACCTGATGTAACTCTTTGAGAGCATAAAATGAAACCAAATGGATCCTTGCGGGTCCATTTGGTTTCATTTTTACACTCTCAAGAGTTATAATATTCATCATGTGAATTAGGCCAGGTATACGCAACTAGAGAATGTGGAAGATTAATGGTCACATATATATTCCCTTCCAGGCAAGCATGTATCTAGCCTGGTCTAGCCCTCAATGATTTTGGCCTTGGGGGATCGGGGTCCCGTGGCATCCACACGGCGGAAGTGCTGCGCTCTGATTTGATCTCACTAACGTGTCGTCATCCCCGGCTCCTCCTGCGCCCGTCCACTGCTCTTCTACGTCACATCATTTAGAGCGACGCCCACCCCGAAGGTTCACTCCCACTTGAAGGCCACTTTCCAACGTGCGTTAGTCCAGGCTTTCCGTTTTCGCGCAAGGCGAACGAAAATGAAAGCCTGGGTGTCGAGGCTAGCATCTATCTAGCGCATAGTAGTGCATTTTCGATTTTGGCAGTTGGCAACACTGATTCGGATCCTCTCTGTCTGTCTCTCTGTCTCTGTCTCCAGATATTGACGACAGGAAGCTGACTAACTCCCGGATCATCAGCAGTTCGTTCCACCACAACAAGACAGGCTGTCAGATGCAGTTTGACGACGACTACTCTGCCTACTGGGTCTACTTCGTCAACTTCCTGGGAACGCTCGCCGTGCTGCCCGGGAACATCGTCTCTGCCTTGCTCATGGACAAGATAGGACGCCTGAGAATGCTAGGTATACTTATTATTAAAGATAGGATGTCTGAGGATGCTATAGTTATTATTTAACCCTTTGTGTCCTGAACGCGTTTTGTGTTTTATCTGTTGAAAAATAGGATCAACAAGCTCATGTACCGAGTGCGCGACATGAGCTTGTTGTTCGAATCGAGGTCAGGACACAATGTTAAAGATAGGACGTCTGAGGATGCTAGGTATAGTTATTATTAAAGATAGGATGCCTGAGGATGCTAGGTATAGTTATTATTAAAGATAGGACGTCTGAGGATGCTAGGTAGTTATTATTAAAGATAGGACGTCTGAGGATGCTAGGTATAGTTATTATTAAAGATAGGATACCTGAGGATGCTAGGTATAGTTATTATTAAAGATAGGATACCTGAGGATGCTAGGTATAGTTATTATTAAAGATAGGACGTCTGAGGATGCTAGGTATAGTTATTATTAAAGATAGGACGCCTCAGGATGCTAGGTATAGTTATTATTAAAGATAGGATGCCTGAGGATGCTAGGTATAGTTATTATTAAAGATAGGACGTCTCAGGATGCTAGGTTAATTCATTACTATGGTTAATTACTGCTGATGGACAAGAAAGGACGTAACATGATGCTAGGTAATTAATCATTATTAAAGATGGGACGTCTCCGGTTGCCAGATCATTAATTATGATTAGGGATTCACTGAAAGGGAAATTATTGGACAAAAACTGAATACTGAATACAATTAATATTTTTTCCAGCCATTGCTGTCATGGCTGTACTTTAAAGGGATAGTTCAGATTTTTAGAACTTGAAGTTGGATGGAATTACTGTTCATTAGTAGTGATGTCAACTGTATTAATTGATGTCCAGAGTCCAGTGGTGGGAGTTCTGCTCTGGTTTTGGTGAATATTAAGTAGTTCTGGTCGTTGTGTGGGGGTCACTGGGGCCACGCAGTAAAACTAAATGAATCCACAAAACTAACGTAATTTGTATTGTTGAATTATTTTTAAAATATAAGCAACTCCTTCGTTCATTTTTGGCCCCCCTATCACATGGAACTACTTTTTGGTGTTGACATGGAAATACTCACCAGGAGGCCGAGTTTTGTAAAACATCATATTTTTTCATATTACTCCTCCAGATTCTTTCCCAAAATCCTACAAATCGTTACACGGTACCTCTACAGTCATGTGATCAAGACGGATCTGTCCTGTATTTCATATTCCATCCAAATTGTCTATAATTGACCTTGAATCGTCTATAATTACAGGATTGTCCTGTTTACAACAAAAAGCATCATCGTGGACGCAGTGTGCAATTCACGTGAAATCTTTAATGCGCAACGTTTTGGCCATGTCTGGCCTTTCATCAAGCCAGATGTGGCCGAAATATTGTGTGAACCTTTCGGCCACAGCTTGATTTGACGGAGACTTGTGCCCAGAATGGCACTTTTTCTAGTTTTCTAGTTACTACTGATCTGTGTAATGGTGCTGCAATGTGACGGTGTAATGGTGCTGTTAAAGGGGAATTCCCCCAATTTCAACATTTTTTCTGAGAGCGTACAAATGGAACCATATGAACCCGTTAGGGTTCATTTGGTTGCATTTGTACGCTCTCAGAAAAAAGAAGCGTCTAAAGAAATCCATTAAAGGTAGGGGAAGTGATTTCACTTTTGTCAGATATCACCCACATTTTTTTTTCTGTTAAAATGCTCTATTATAAGGTGTGGAAACCATATATGGAGTTTCCCCCTCCCCCACGTTAGCAGAGGAGCTAATAAAAGTTCCCCAGGTGGTGGCAAATTCTCCTCCAATCAGGAGCGAGCAGCAGGTTCACATAGTGTAGCTACTGTTGGACGCCCCTAGTGCAATAGCCTACACCATGAATTTCAAATCACTTACCCTACCTTTAACATGGTGAAAATACATCTTGATGATGTCATCAAGATGTTTCACCATGTTAGTGGCTTTCTTCAGACCTCCATTTCTTGGAAACACAGAATGGGGGAAACTTTTTTATCACGTCCACCCAGCACCTCTAGGGTATACTAATGACATATTAGAATGTTGAAAATGGGTGGAATGGTGCTGTTAAGTGATGCCGTGATGCTCCGTCTCTCCTCCAGGGGGCTCTATGGTTCTGTCGGGTATCAGTTGTTTCTTCCTGTGGTTCGGGACCAGTGAGTCCATGATGATCTTCATGCTGTGTCTCTACAACGGCCTCAGTATCTCTGCGTGGAACTCTCTGGACGTCGTCACTGCAGAGATCTACCCCACCGACAGGAGGTTTGTGCCTTCAAACTCAACTCAATGCCGCCATCACAAGGTTGAGGCTTACGATCCGTGCGGCGACAATTCATTGTTACCGGGATGGAGGCTGTCTTATTTTCTTCTATTGAAAGCGAGTCAGGAAGTGAAATCTGCAATTTAACATGTCCAGCAATTAGCCCTTCACTAAGTCCCTCCCCAATGCGGCCTTGTCCAATAGGCACATTAGAAGAGAAAAGCTTGACCAGGATAGCAACAGTTGCTAATGTATTTGGATTGGCATTGGCCAGTGACCCCACTCCATAGGGTGGGTTTTGAGAAGGTCTCATTGTCATTTAAAGGTTATAGTAGATGATATAAACTTCAACCAGTTGAGCTACAGAGCTGTGGGATCAGCTGGAATGATATAAACTTCATCCAGTTGAGCTACAGAGCTGTGGGATCAGCTGGAATGATATAAACTTCATCCAGTTGAGCTACAGAGCTGTGGGATCAGCTGGAATGATATAAACTTCATCCAGTTCAGCTACAGAGCTGTGGGATCAGCTGGAATGATATAAACTTCATCCAGTTCAGCTACAGAGCTGTGAGATTAGCTGGAATGATATAAACTTCAACCAGTTGAGCTACAGAGATGTGAGATTAGCTGGAATGATATACTGTAAACTTCAACACAGAGCTGTGAGATCAGCTGAAATAATATGAAGCGATTGAAGGAGTACAGCGTAGATTGATGTAACATTTCCCAATGGGGGGGGGGGGGGGGGGGGGGGGGGGGGGGGGGGGGGGGGCAAGAGAAAATGGTATGGGGGCGGCTTCATCGATGAATTCGCACCTATACCATTTTCGGTTACAGGACTTATATTAGGCAAATTGTTGTTGAAGTTGCAACAAGCACACAGCTTGCATAAAGCTAAAGGTCTGACTCAGAGAGTTTTCTGTTTTCAATGATGAAATGCTGTTGGTTTAGTGGTGCCACAACTGTAGTTAGTAGCAGTAGTAGTCTTTCAAATCATTTTAAATAAGGGTACTTTAATTTGAAATATCTTGGGTTGTTTTGCATGCCTTTGTGTTTGGTGGGGCAGACTGAGCATTTAGGGCCCCCCCCCCCCCATGCCCACTGGCGTGCACAGAGAGTTTCAAGGGCAGGTGCTCAATTGTAACCAGGAGGGCGGAAAATTGAGTTTTGGGGGGTTAAAAACGCATAGAAAATAGCATTTCAGTATCTTTTTGCTCTTTTAAAAAGGCATGTTGGTCCAGAGAGGGCCACTAGGGGTGCTCAAACCCCACTTGACGTCTATGTATGCACGCCTATGCTCATGCCCATGTCTAGATATACCCCTGTGACAGCTGCTTGAAGTTCAACCGATAGCCCATGAAGGCACATTTTCTATTCTTTTTAAATAGTTTAAATACCCATAGAACAGGTCAAACTACTTTTTGTCTTTTCTATGATTCTGAATCCACTGCAAGCATTCATTTTGTTGTGCACCAAAACCAGTCCCTGTGATAACAGCGTCCACAGCCACTTCTGTGCTAACCCTATCACTTTCGTGATGACGGTCGGTTTGAGAGTGTTTTTCGTGGCAAAACAAAACTAATGCTTGCACTGGATCCCATGAATTCAGCAGTTGCCATGGTTACCATGGTGGAGGAAATGCAAATGCCTGTTCTCTTTCCCTCCTGGCCGTATTCTACCCAAAATAGGCAACATCCAGGAGAGTTTACCATGCGAACACCACTGACATCTGACAGCAGTCATTAAAGGGATGCTTCACTTTCAATAAAACCTTTGGGCATTATATCATCCACTCGCCAGACAGTTTATAAGTTACTCCATCTCGTATTTAGATATTCGATGTGCATTTCGGCTGCCCCTTAAAACTCCATTGGACTTAAAACTCCATTTTAACCATGCTCCTAATACGTGAGGGGGGCCGTGTTATTACATTTACTGTTTTCATTTATCTTTAAAATATTGTTTTATTACCGGTATTTAATCCTCGCCAGCGTGGCACAGAGGCTTCTACATTTTCCAAAAGAATATTTTAAAAAATAAATGAAACCTAAATGAAATTCCACGTCCTGCTAGCATAATAGACGGACAATATCATGTCACCAGAAACAAGGTTGTGTGTTTTCGATGAATCTAACATGGTTAAAATGAATGTGTTTGTATGAGGAGGGGGCGGGGCGGGGCAGCTAAAATGAACATCAAATCTAATCTAATTACTGAATCAAGTAACTTTCTGCTTAGTAAGGTGTTATGGCTGATAGAGGATCAAATCACCAAAAAATGTTGTTTATTAAAGGGGAATTGCACCCATTTTCTAAAATTTCCTGAGAGCATTTGGTTCCATTTGTACCCTCTCAGGAAAAAAAAAGGTGTCTTAAAGAAAAATCATTAACATGGTGAAATACATTTTGATGATGTCATCAAATGTATTTCACCATGTTAATCATGAAACACCTCCATTTTTAGGAAATACAGAATTGGGGGAACTTTTTTTTTATCATGTCCACACAACATCTCTAAGGTATATTAATGACATATTAGAAGGTTGAAAATGGGTCGAGTTCCCCTTTAAGTGAAATATCCCTTTAACCAGATGCAACATCCCATAGAGCAGTGGTAATCAACCAGGATTTCACGAGCTAGCAGTAGCTCACATTTAAGCCAATCAGGTGGATCCCAGAGTGGATAGGTGTCAGATTGACAGGCGGATGACTGACAGGCAGCCATCGTTACGATACACAAGGCGTACCGTACGTTTGTAGCCGGTAATGATGGCCCCAGGCAGGGCAACAACCTCAAAGTTTGTTTGTTCTATATTCTATATTAATAATAATAATAATAATAATAATGGATTGCATTTTTATAGCGCTTTTCAAGTGCTCAAAGCGCTTTACAATGGTCCATTCATTCATACATTGGGAAGTAGAGCGGCGAACAGTCGACGCCAGCGTCCCCACTTCCCACATTCACACACCAATGGTGGCCAGCTCACACTGACCAACTCATTGGAGGCAATTTGGGGTTCAGTGTCTTGCCCAAGGACACTTCGACACATAGACAGGAGGAGCCGGGATTCGAACCGCCGACCCACGGGTCATTGGACGACCTGCTCTACCTCCTGAGCCACAGCCATATTAAACCTCTCACTCACTATACCTACACAGCTATATTAAACCTCTCACTCACTATACCTACACAGGCAAGCAGTGACAACTCTCCACTCTATGGAATATCCAGTGAAAAAATGATCATTTATATTAGGCATTGATGATTTCACCCCGAGTATGTATTCTTGTTTAAACTATAGTCTTTTTGTGGAGGTGTATTGTGCGCATATCCATCGAGTATGTTATTATTATTATTTTTATTTTGGCTTACAATTGGGAACAAAATGGGCTCTTGAGTTTGAAAATGTTGGTTACCACTGCCCTCAACAGCCCATTGATCCAAACATTAAAGTCCTATCTGAAAATCACCAACATTGCAGCTGTAGGAAAAGCTTGAATTATCCTCCTTCAATCTGTGTGTTTCAAAATGTCCCTGGTCATTATTGCGCTCCACAGGGTACAGGGTTAGGGTACAGACTGTAACATGTTGTTAATGTTCTCCACAGGGGTACAGGGTTAGGGTACAGACTGTAACATGTTGTTATTGTGCTCCACAGGGGTACAGGGTTAGGGTACAGACTGTAACATGTTGTTAATGTTCTCCACAGGGGTACAGGGTTAGGGTACAGACTGTAACATGTTGTTATCGTGCTCCACAGGGGTACAGGGTTAGGGTACAGACTGTAACATGTTGTTAATGTGTTCAACGTGGTTAGGGTATAGACTGTAACATGTTGTTAATGTTCTCCACAGGGGTACAGGGTTAGGGTACAGACTGTAACATGTTGTTAATGTTCTCCTTAGGGGTACAGGGTTAGGGTACAGACTGTAACATGTTATCGTGGTCCACAGGGGTACAGGTTTAGGGTACAGACTGTAACATGTTGTTAATGTGTTCAACGTGGTTAGGGTACAGACTGTAACATGTTGTTAATGTTCTCCACAGGGGTACAGGGTTAGGGTACAGACTGTAACATGTTGTTAATGTTCTCCACAGGGGTACAGGGTTGGGTTACACACTGTAACATGTTGTTAATGTTCTCCACAGGGGTACAGGGTTAGGGTACAGACTGTAACATGTTGTTAATGTTCTCCACAGGGGTACAGGGTTAGGGTACAGACTGTAACATGTTGTTAATGTTCTCCATAGGGGTACAGGGTTAGGGTACAGATTGTAACATGTTGTTAATGTTCTCCACAGGGGTACAGGGTTAGGGTACAGACTGTAACATGTTGTTAATGTTCTCCACAGGGGTACAGGGTTAGGGTACAGACTGTAACATGTTGTTATTGTGCTCCACAGGGGTACAGGGTTGGGTTACACACTGTAACATGTTGTTAATGTTCTCCACAGGGGTACAGGGTTAGGGTACAGACTGTAACATGTTGTTAATGTTCTCCACAGGGGTACAGGGTTAGGGTACAGACTGTAACATGTTGTTAATGTTCCCCACAGGGGTACAGGGTTGGGTTACACACTGTAACATGTTGTTAATGTTCTCCATAGGGTACAGGGTTAGGGTACAGACTGTAACATGTTATCGTGCTCCACAGGGGTACAGGGTTAGGGTACAGACTGTAACGTGTTGTTATCGTGCTCTACAGGGGTACAGGGTTAGGGTACAGACTGTAACATATTGTTAATGTTCCCTACAGGGGCAAAGGGTAAGGGTACAGACTAGGGCTTCACAATGAATCGAAATCAAATCGAAATCGAGTTTCAGTACTTGGACAATGTAAAAAAAATAAAAAGCGAAAATGATTTCCCCTTTCCTAGCACATTTAGAATTAGCCTCGACACCCAGGCTTTCATTTTCGTCCGCCTTGCGCGAAAACGGAAAGCCTGGACTAACGCGCGTTGGAAAGTGGCCTTGAGGGGGGTGTCAACCTTCCGGGGTGGGCGTCGCTCTAAATGATGTGACGTAGAACAGCAGTGGACGGGCGTGGGAGGGGCCGGAGATGACGACACGTTAGTGAGATCAAATCAGAGCGCAGCACTTCCGCCGTGTGGATCCCACGACACTCCCGCCCCCCAAGGCCAAAATCATTGAGGGCTAGACCAGGCTAATTTAGAATAGAATCATCTTTGTTCAATAAGAATCAACCTACTCTCTGTTGGAGGAGGAGAATCAAATAAAAATGTATTTACCTGTAAAATAAAATTGTCTTTTTTTATATTTTTACCCAACAGAAATCAAAATAGAAAATCGAAATTGAGGTTTCAGAGCAAATAAAATCAAGGTTCTATTTTTAGGCAAAATCGTGAAGCCCTGCAGACAGACTGTAACATGTTGTTAATGTTCTCCACAGGGGTACAGGGTTAGGGTACAGACTGTAACATGTTGTTATCGTGCTCCACAGGGGTACAGGGTTCGGGTTCTGCAACGCCATGTGCAAGCTGGCCGCCGTCCTGGGCAACCTGATCTTCGGCTCCCTGGTCGGCATCACCAAGGCCATCCCCATCCTATTGGCCTCCGCCGTGCTGGTGGGCGGCGGCCTGGTGGGGCTCCGCCTTCCCGACACGCGCGCCAACGTGCTAATGTAGCCAACGTGCTAACGACACAACGACGTGCCAATGCTTAAGAACTAAAAACAAAACAAAAAAAAAACACCTCACACCCCAAACACATCCGACACACCTGACCAACACCTATTCACAGCCGTGCCATCGAACGGGGGGGTGGCGGCAGGGGATGGACCATGTCACCATGCGGCACTCTCACTCTCGTTTCCCTGAGGGTTACTTACGCGCTGACGGTAAACGATGGCTGTTGAAGAATGGCAGCTTGGGCAGCTCCAAAGTTTTCCATATGAAGCAGGGGGTTTCAACCTTTTTTACACCACCAGGGCCCACTATTTATTCGGCATTTGAGTCACACGGACCACCTTTTGAGGACATTTTATCCCCACAGAACCCAAAACTAAAGATTTCTTTTGGTTTTGTCCACAATACTATAGGCTGGATTTAGGAAACAACACAGTCAAAAACATACAGTCAGGCTCTGCCTGGATTCTGTTGTGACACCCCGGACCACTGGGTTCGGGGACCACCAGTGGTCCTTAAGAGGGCTCCAGGTGGTCCCCAGCTGTAATCATGGAGAGTTGGTAGCCAAATGGATGGATAAAATGAAACTAAATAGTAACAGTAAAACAAAAAAAAAGAAGTCCAGAGTGGTTTCAATTTACGCTCTCAAAGGTATTATTAAACATCTGAATGACTTATTAAAAGAAGTCGACACAGTTAGAGAATATAGAATGATCAGTATTTTGATCAAATTTATCATCAATACAACCTGGTGGAATTGTGGACACATACAACTAAATATTCTTTAGTATTGGGTCTGAGATAGTAAAACTCATGAAATGGTTGTGTGTGGGTAAAATGCCGAAATGGTTGAAAAAAGGGGATTTATTTGTGGTTGAGGTTGATCTGGATGCAAATTGCAGTAGTTTGGTCATCATACTTGACGCTGTAACGTACAAAGGGGAAACTTATAAGAACTTTTGTAACAGGGACATAGTGGGGCGTCTGACGAGGTTGTACACCACACAGTAACTGCACATAGTGTCGTTATGGTTTAGACTGAAACGGAAGCTCTTTTCACTCAGTATTCAGTCCCAGGCACACTATTAAGTTTGACAAAGCCCCAAAATCTTATGGCTCTGGAACTCCCATTGGAAATGAAATGAGCCGATCTTATCCCCCACCAGACCAGATTACGATTTTCTTGTTTTTCCTCAAACGTACGCGCCTCATGCGCCTTACTACAACAGCAACAACAGCAGCACAACAGAACCTGCTGTTGTACTGTGAGTATCGTCCGCATAGGTCAGATGAATCTCTCGGGGGCGGGGTCAAAAATGAGGGACGGCGTCAAACGAGGGAAACCGGTCAGTACGTAGCTCCTCCCGCTGTGCCAGAGGGTGTGCCGTTTTGGTGACCGGGGGGGCGTCCCACGCCGTCTCACCACTGAGGGTATGCATGCATGTTGACCATTTTAACAAACATACCGGTACATGTAAAGCACATCACATGTAAAGCACATCACATGCAAAGCACATGTTGACACATATGGAGCCATAATGTGTTCCCAGATGAGGTTCCAGTGCCCCGGGGCACCGGGCCAAAGCACAGTTCTTACTGTATATACGTAAAGGTCTGTGTTATTATACTGTATGTACATGGTGGCTTGACTTGAAACAAGGGCTTAAAAACACTTGTTTTAGTTCAGCCATGCAGTTCCATGTTTTTTAAGGCTTCCGTCCAGGAAGGGCGAAACCCGTTTGCAAACTCAGCAGCCTAGGTTACGGCCCTTATTGAAAAGGTTGTGACCCCTTTCCTTTTGCGAATGCAGTCGTGACCTTTTTCCTGTCCTGACTTGTTTCAAGCGGTTGCGAGAATTGTAAAGGCAGAGGGAAAGGGGAGACCTTGTTCTAAATCATTTGCAACATTCCTAAAAAAATGTTTTTAGGAATGTTTTAGTTTTAAGCATACTGTAGGTTTTACTGAGGTTAAGTTTAGGGCTAAGGTTATGGTTAGTTTTAGTTACGTTAAAAAAGGTCTGGGCTTCCAAACTTTTTTTAAAGAGCCGCGACCTAGGTTGCCGTTGCAAAGTCATCTTGCTGTCTCTCCTTCCCGGACATCTTTTTCTCGTGGGTTTCCGGTATGCTATAGACCTCATACACACATATCAAACACATGCTCTGCTGCGTCTGGTTGCTGCGATGGTTTGACCAAACATTAGTGTTTGGCGGCTTGTGTGTTTCTGCCCATCCATCAAACACAAATGTTTTGGTCAGACTGTGTGTCCACTCCCATTTGGAGAAAGCATTGAGGCCTAGATTTTCGTCACGGCGCTAAAGCCCTTATCCCTTAACTTCTTTGCCTTTTTAAACTATTAAAAAAACTCTTTTTCAGTAGTTCAAATGGCCTACAAGCTCACAACGTGTTAATACATTGTCATGAACTATTTTTTTAGTTTTTCAAAATAGTAAAAAAAGAAATAAGGGGTTTGGGATAAGGGGTTTAGCAAGTAACGGAAATGGAGCCCTGAGTGTCAAACCATCGAAAGTGGACATGACACACAGGGATCCATTTTCGTTTCCGCTAAACCCCTTATCCCTTAACTTCTTTGCCCTTTTAAACTATTTAAAAAATATATCTTTCAGTAGTTCAAATGGCCATTCTACAAGATCACAACGTGTTAATACAGGGGTTTTCAACAGGTGGTCCGGGGACCACCAGTGGTCCTTGAGAGGGTTCCAGGTGGTCCCCAGGGTAAGTGATGGAAAGCTTATCTACCAGATCTACCAGATCTTGAGATTTGAGAGTTAAAATATTCATCATCTGAATTAGCACCACTTAATTAAGAAGTCTAAACTGTTTTGTTTGCAAAATTGTGCCTGGAATAATGGAATTGTGGGCAAAACCAAAAAGAATTCTTTAGTTTTAGGTCTTTGGGGCTGAAATGTCATCAAATGATGGTCCTCCGTGGCTCAAATGCTGAATAAATGGTGGTCCCTGGTGTCAAAAAGGTTGAAAACCCCTGTGTTAATAGATTGACATGTTGAAATATTCCAAAAAAGTTTTTCAAAATAGTAAAAACGAAATAAGGGATTTGGGCTAAGGCATGTAGCGAAAATGGAGCCCAGAATGCGCGCCGTGTATGTGTGTGTATATGGGGCCTCAGAGAACAATCTGCAGTGGAACGTCATCTCAGAGAGAGAGAGCATCCATATATGGAGATACTCACATTTAAAGCACATCACTTGTAAAGCAGCTGCTGTAAAGCACAGCCTCACATTGTATGTAAAACATGTAAAGCACATCCAAAACGTATAAAAACAAACAAACACCTCAGTGTTTACAATGAACTGAACTGACCATATTCACGTGGCAGCCATTTTGGCTTCTTCTACACGACATAATACTTAAAGGGAGAATTCCATTCTAGAAGGCATTCTTACCTCTATTTGCTGTTGATTTCGGTTGTTTCCCCCTAAACCCACTATAAGGTTAGAGTGGGGCGATGGAATGTTGTTCAAAATAACCTGTGTACTGTACGCTCTTTGGAGATAAAGACAAAACGCTATTTCCTGTGGATGTATGTTACGTTGGTTTTGAACAAACACCACATGACAACGGCGCTAAAAATGTGGCAAATGGTTCTAATTGTAAGGGGTCGATGTTTTACTTTGCTTTGGAGTCTAAATACTACGGAATATGACGTGGAATCTGACTTTAACATGTTTACATACGGGCGTGGAATGCAACAGGGATTACAGTGGGTTTTATTGGTTTTCGTCAATTGTAAAAGTAATAATAATTTAGTAATGGCACAGTCTAAAGGTCCCAGCAGGTTGATGTGTTTATCGTCAGCTGTCCGACTCTTTTTCTCTCCACGGGAAACGTGTCGCACTGCAGAACCCTTAGCTGTACGTGCTACTCAATATTTACTTTATTTAATATTGAAGTGTGGAACCTGTACATATTTTGTATTTATTTTCTACATTGACGTCTGAGTGTAATTTCGTTTGGTTGTATATCTTTGTTTATTTTTTTGTTTTTTTTTCAGCTCTAGCGGTGGGAGGCAGAAAGAGATATAGAGAGAGTTTTTATGACTATTATGTTTTGTGTGCATTGTACAGTACTTTAATAGTTTCATCATTATTTAAACGAGTCAAAGTAAAACAAGCATGCCGCAGTATGGCCAAGGTACAGAGATAACAGTAAAGTTCACCCAAATAACCTGTTCCTATCGAATATTACTCCCCCTCCAATTCCATGGAGACTTGAATTCATGGATATGTGTTTTGTTTTTGATACCAATAATTTGATATCCAGCAATGGTTCCCCATATACGTCAGACTTTGTGTGACATAGTACAAACAGAGACTCCTTTGGGATCTCCTCGACATTCAAACGGTTGAAAATCCGCCGAGCTAATCATCACGTCCGTCTGCCTGTCTAAGCATCTGTCTGTCTGTCTGTTTGTCTGTCTGCCTGTCTAGGCATCTGTCTGTCTGTCTGGCTGCCTGTATAGGCGTCTGTCTGTCTGTCTGTCTCTGTGTGTCTGTCTGCCTTTCTCTCTGCCTCTCTGTCTGTCTGTCTGTCTGTCTGTCTTGCTGCTAAAACTCTGTGCTTTCTAACAAACGAACGGAAAACAAAACAAAAAAAACGGCCTTTCTAAAAATGTCGTGCCTCCTCGTGAACAAAAACCTCTGTGCATGCGCATGTGTGTGTGAGTGCGTGCGTGAAAAAAAAAACTGATTCTATGAATTCATGAATAGAAAATACACCATTTTTTTTATCAATCTGCTCATCTGTATTTAACCAGAGAATTGTCTTTTTGTATTTTTTTTTTTTTCAAAACACATCAATGCTGTGAACGATGCTATTAATTGCGTTTGCTTTTGTGTTTGCGTTTGCCTCCTTGGTAGACAGAATCTGTGCAGTATTTATTGTGTTTTCTCAGACACACTCTCCAGAGAGTCGTGCTTGTATATTTTGTTCACTCTGCGTAATTTCATTCATGTTTTGTTGTTATACCTTTCTTCTGAGACGTTTGAATTTTGGACAGTGTTTCCATCATGTCTTCAGTTCCCCAGACGACGGACACAGCAAAATACAAACAAAAAATACACCATGCAGTAAAAAAGACAGAAAACACTCATTTACAGTAAAAAGACGATAGTACTGTTACGAAGAGAAAAAAAAAGACCTGCATGTTTGTCTATGTGTGTGATATCGTTTCTGTTTGTGCGTAAAAAAACGTGTTTTCACTTGAACAAAAATGTTCTTCTGGGTTTTAAGAAAAAGTGAGCGTTCCGTTGCTGTGTGTGTGTGAGTGAGTGTGTGCATTTGCGCATGTGTGTGTGTGTGTGTGTGTGTGTGTGTGTGTGTGTGTGTGTGTGTGTGTGTGTGTGTGTGTGTGTGTGTGTGTGTGTGTGTGTGTGTGTGTGTGTGTGTGCGTGCGTGCGTGTGTGTGTGCGAGAGAGCGTGACTCTGCGTGCGTGAGTTGCAGCGTGTGCCTTTTGTTGTGCACGCGTTCCATGATCCCGCTAATGCTTTTAAAATAAATGACACTCTGTCTAATGTCAAATAATCACAGATCTTCAAGCTCTTGACATATGTCGGATCTCTGACTAGCTGTTTTGAGCTTAAAAGGATCCCTGGCTAATATGACAAATAGGCCTTAAAACATTATACTTGCCTACTATATCTAAAATGTTAAAATAAAAGCACCATAAATATTTTATTTCTTTCATAAATAGAGAATCTTTCACTGAACAGGGACTGCTCCGGTCGCAAGGTGATGATGTCATATGTCCATGTGTAGTATAGCCTTAAGGAATTATGAAATGCACATCATAATACAAGATGTATAAGAAGATATTTTTTGAACATCATATTAACTTACTACAAAGTATGAAGTCGTTTTTCAATAGCATATCCAATTTCCATCCAATTCCATAGGGCTAGACTGTGCCTGTGACATCATCATCATCATGCAACAGGAGCAGGGATATTGAGGGAAAGATTCCCAATTTATGAAAGAAATGAAATATTTACTGTGTTTTTATTTTGTAATTTTAGTCCTAGAGGGCAAGTATAATGTTTTAAGGCATATTTGCCTTATTGGCCAGGGATCCTTTAAAGATCAGCGTTTTCAGATGACAGACGTGGGTTGTTGTAAACGCAGCGGAGCTGCATGCCAGTGTGGTGACATGATTGTATACTTTGTGTTCTAATGTATGTGTACTACTGATGTACTGTGCGTACTATACAGTGTACTGCAGGGATTCTCAAAGCGAGGGGTCCCTCGGAATAGCCTACTTGAATTGTTTTTACACAATTGCAATTTGTTCTTCCCCTGCGACCCGATTACAGATAAGCGGCTGAACATGGGAGAACAAAATAAATGTTCCTAAGATTTAGGAGCTTTATTAACACTGAGGACCCTCTAAGCTTGTCCTGGACCCCTGCCGTGCGTTGTATTGTATGTCGATGAGTTGACGGGGTCAAGTCTGATCTCAATTCTTATTGGTCAGAATGGTTACCAATTATTGCTTTAGTGAAAACTCTGAGATGACTTTTATTCTCTCAGAGTTAAATCAAAGGAACACCACTTTTCAACGTATCCTCATATAATTGATCGTCACTAATGTTGATGCCACAATGACGTGTTTTATTTTCTACTCAGTCTGTGTCATAGTAGGCAGTTCAGAAACCAATAGTCTGTGTCTCATAGGAGGGCTGTAGGCAGTTCAGAAACCAATAGTCTGTGTCTCATAGGAGGGCTGTGGGCTGTTCAGAAACCAATGCCACCAGTGGCATTAGGCATTTTTTAGAGAATAATTAGATTTGTGAGAACGATGGCTTCCATATCACATAATTGCTATTCTTAAGGAACAGAAATCCGGCAGTTTCTATTAGGTTGGGTTCTCCGTCGATGATGTCACTGGTGCACAGGTTTCTGAACTGTCCACAGCCTCCTATGAGACACAGATACCGAGGAGAAAACAATTGTGGTGTTTTATCATGCTCATTAGGGAGGACCAATTCTACGAAGGCAGGTTGAAAAGTGGAGAAGCGGCCCTTTATTTACATTTACAAAGTTTCTGCCTCTGTTTTCCCGAGGCACGGCCTTTGATCTTTCCAGAAGAGTGGAGATCAGAACAGATTTGTGAACCTCGTGCTCTGACAGCCATGTGACGAACTACGTTCACCCAAAAAAAAAAAAGTTTCTTCTGGGTTTTTGCCTTCTCTGCAGGGGGGCGGGGCAAAGAAAGATTCTACTGTGTGCAATGTCAAAGTGTGGGACGATTCCCCCCCATGGAGTCTACTCACTGAATAAAAGAGGTTTAATCTCTGACGAGTTGTGACTTTAATTGTGTGGGTGTATGCGCTTGTGTCTGCCTGTCTGTTTACCGATGAATAGTAAATAACAGCCCTTACTCAAACAGTCGCCCACTACCATTTGGCATAATAACCGCCTTGTCCAAATAACCGCCCTCTTTCAAATAAAAAGCCCATGAGGCGCAACATGGCCTCAGTATCTCGCATCTCACAATGCAACAGCAGACCTCCACCTCCACTGCCTTGTAAGGAGGGAGGATTCAAGTTCCAAACAGCAGATCACACGTTTGCAGTTAATTTGGCGAAATTACGGCATTTTTAGGACATTTTAATGCATTAACAGAATTGTCACTCTAGTGAATGATGATTTGTTATGTAACTCGCTTTAGGTAATGTTTTAAAGAAAATATAGGCTGTGCTGTGATGCAGTGATTAACTATGCAGGCCTGTGTTTGGAACGTGCGGAGCTCCTCAAATTGTGCCGCTATACTCTCGTCCTACAGTACACTAGGCTCAGCCTAGAGGAGCAAGACCACATGCAGTCAATTGGTGCGTTTGTAGCCTACTCTTAATTACAAGTAGGCCTCCCATATGGAAAGAACTTTATATGCAAACTCTTGAAAGTGGCACCTTTCATACAAGCCACTTTACAAGAATACTACTATCTTATGTCTGTTTTGCATGTGTAACACCCAGCCATGAGTCAGACACAACAACCCTACCAATTGGGCTCAGCCCTATTGGCACAACTGGTTGTGCGTTGGACTGGCGAGTGGGCGTCCGGGTTCGATCCCCACTTCTGCGTAATACTACACATGTCATATGTTACTCTTATAAATTACAAAATTATATAAGTTTCACTTTACAAAAAACACTTTGGATCTTATATTAACTTTATTTGTTTTATGAAAGGTACCACTTTCAAGAGTAACAATAACATAACCTAAAGTTTATGTTTATGGGCTACTAGGGGCTTTCCCAGTGGTTCATTTGATTGTACATGGCTCCTCATTTGAAAGAATGAGGCTATAGCCTACTACTACCAAATCCAATTAAGCATTATTAAGTATTAATTAGGCCTACAGTAAATCATGCAATCATTTGCATGAATCTGACTCAGATCAATTCAGCAACAGAATATTAATTGCCCATGCCTATAGATCCGCCCATGTCTAGATCAGCCCCTGGCCCAGCTCTCTCTCTCCCCATCCATCATTGACAGTTAAGGCCTATTCAGAGATGGATTTTCGGTGCCCACCGCGACCACCGTTTCCTACAATATGACGTAATACCACCGCAACCACCGCACCTCCCAGCCCTCCCAGCCCTCCTCTCGGATTTGCTTGTTTTTAACGGCTGGTTAAAAAAAAGAAAACACACAACAAACCACAGCGCGGTGCGGTGCTGACAGTGGACTGAGCGGTGGTCGCGGTGGCCACCGAAAATCCAGACTCTGAAAGAGCCTTTACACATCTCCACCGCCAGGGGGCGAAAGGCATTTCTTTATCGTGCAAGTGTGTGAAGCATTTTGACCCGAGTGTATGGTCACGTCCATCTAGTGTCTGTCACAGTTGCGACATTGAGGGGTCAGGAACTGAGCCGCTTGCTGTTCATGCAGGCTGAGTAGGGACAAATTCGAGTTGGAATGGAAATACATTGTTTTCATCGAAGACGGCCCAAATACCGGCATGTGTGCAAAATGTTTTGACTACTAAAGTCTCTGTAAGCTTATTATGTAGCAGTACTACTACTACTACTACTACTACTACTACTACTACTACTACTACTACTACTACTACTACTACTACTACTACTACTAGTCCAGTGCAGTTCTGCCTACTTCCGGTCCAGGACTTGTCCCCATTCTCAATAGGAGTTTAAGTAGAAGACTCCTCCATTAGACTGGACCATGGAAGTGAACGGAGTTTGCATAACACTGCCCTGTACTCGTTTAAGACCAGAGCCCAGGAAATAGACAAAGTTACGCCAACTCGGTTCACTTCATGGGGCCAGTCCGTCTACATAGACTTCTGTTGGATAGTGACATGAATAGTGACAGCCGGAAGTTACTGAATGCATTGAAGCCTATGGGCTCGCGCGTGTACATGAACCACGTGACCAGGCTGTTTTCTGACCCCTCAATGTCGCGACTCTTCTACTAGATGGCTCTGTTTGAGACTACGTTCACGTGCGTCATCACGTGACCACCAGTTATGGCGTTGCGGTTGAACAAAGAGGAGCTCATTGTCGATGTTGCCTTTTCTGGACTTATTTTTGTTTAACTGTCTCTACTCTCTATAATATCCCAGTATAGGAACAGAAAGCTTATTGGTGTGAATTCAGCCCAGTTTCCAGTTACAGACAATACAGTGGATGTGGATATGCAGTCATGGTCGGGTGTCTTCAGTGATAAATACTTCTTCTACAGGTATGTATGTGTTTTGCTTAGACCTACAATGCATTTCGTTTACTTTGTACGAAATGCATTGTAGGTAATTAAAGGGTAATTCCACCCATTTTAAAAATGTTACTATGTTCACTGTTATACTTTAGAGATGTTGTGTGGACATTATTTAAAAAAAAGTCCTCCCATTATGTTTCCTAGAAATGGAGGTCTGAAAAAATTAAAGGAGCACTTCACCACTTACAACCTATCAGGTCAACCTATCTTCACATAACAGGTCCTCACTAATGGATATGGTTATACTGCTATCTTTGTTTTACTCAGTCTGTGTAGATGGTTCAGAAACCCGTCTTCCAGTGACATCATCGATGAGGAAATTAATCCAAGCTAATAGAAAGTGCAGGCTTTCTATTTCTGAAAAGTTGCAATATTATAAAAAAAAAAAAATGCATGTTTTTACAAAAGATATTGTTTAAATTGTTTATATTGTTATCTGTTGAGCGATGATGTCACTCGTCGTCGAGTTTCTGAACTGCCCCCCAGCCCTCCTGTGAGACACAGACTGAGTAGAAAAAATAGTGGTATTTTATCATATACCTTAGTGAAGACCTATTGTATTAACATACATTGAAAAGTGGTGAAGTGGTCCTTTAACATGGTGAAACACAACTTGATGTCATCATCAAGTTGTACTAACAACTTGTATTAATAACATTCGTAGAAGTTGGATGGAAGTCCCCTTTAATGTGAGTGCTCAGAGTGCACTCACCCATTGAATCATTCCAAAGTCTCATATCCATGTGAAAGTTGTGATGCAAAACGTCAATTTAGTAAAATATCGCCACTTTGAGATGCACTCAGACGTCTAGCTGCAATGCAACTCTAGATTATTTTATAATTGGGCTGAATCTAGAGTTGAAATGCAGTCCATTGACTCCCCCAAAACTGCGTTTTCCTTGTATTAAACAACACTGAACCGGCATTGCAGATTTATGGAATGTTGAATTCTTTGTGTTTGTTTGATAAAAATAAAGAATTTGAATATAACACAGGAGGCACCAGCCCGACCCGTTATACAAACGAGCACCTCCCAAGTCCAGCACTCGATTATCACTCAATTATTCTTATTTACAAAAAGTTGCTTGTAACATGTCTACGGTGGATTTTTATCAAACACTTTGCAGATAGAAATATGATAATTCCACCTTTCCATACAACTGCAATGCTGGTGAGTTTAATGTTGTTTAATACAAGCAGATCGCAGATAAATTCTTGTTATCGGGCAGGCTATGGACTGTATCGCAACTCTAGATTCAGGGCAGCAAATAAAAAAAGAATCTAGAGTTGCATTGCAGCTAACGGATGCCTGTCGGTTAGTGATTTATCGTAGAGCTCTGGGGTATGAAGGAGCGCTTGTTTTATCCGCCGGCTACTACTAGTAGGGCGGGGCGAAGGAAGTTTTACTGAGGTTATGGTTAGGGTTAGGTTTAGGCATAGGTTTACTGAGGTTAAGTTTAGGGTTAGGATTAGGTATAGGCATAGCTTAGGTTTACTGGGGTTATGTTTAGGGTTAGAGTTAGGTTAGGGTGAGAGTTAGACGGTGCTTTATGCGGTAACTAACCCTAAACATAACCTCAGTAAAACTATGCTTCGCCCCGCCCTACTAGTAGTAGCCGGCGGATAAAACAAGCGCTCCTTCATACCCCAGAGCTCTACGATAAATCACTAACCGATGCCTGTCCCTCAAGCAAAGAAGTGCTTAATGGCAGCTGCACGTTTTGTACACTAAGGGCTCCATATTCGTTACCGCTAAACCCTGTATCCCGTAACTTCTTTGCCTTTTTAAACATAAAAAAAAAAAACATTTTTCAAATGGCCACTCATGTTGAAATATTCCAAATATTCCAAAAAGTTTTTCAAAATAGTAAAAACGAAATAAGGGATTTGGGATAAGGGGTTTAGCATGTAACGAAAATGGAGCCCTAAATGTTTATTGCCTGCTCTGCTGCTGAGACAATACAGTGGATGTGCAGTGTGTCTTCAGTAACAAATACTGTTGTTTTTCTGTTTCTACAGAATAAACTGTCGTCTACGGTTCCTGTCGTTTCCATTGAGAAGTCCATTCAATGTGTTGGAGTTGAAGCCAAGGAAGCAGCGCTATTTTGGAAGAAAGTCTCTTTGGTGTAAATGTCTCTTAAAGGAAGTAAAACAGCTCCCATGATGGAGTCTGTACAGCTTAAGATACATGAACATATGACGTCAGTGGTGGGAATGGAAATATTGTGCATTTTGGACAAACAGCAGCAGAGCAGTGGTGATGTCAGAGCATGTGTCTTGGCATGCCTCCGTGTGGCCGCTGAGTGGGTGTGCTGCCTCTTCCAGAGAGAGATGGAGACGCTAGAAACTCTGCTAGAGAAACACAGAGCAGGTTTGTGTGTTGCACACGTGTTCGTGGCGTACACACACACACACACACACACACACACACACACACACACACTCGATCTGACATTAGCCGATCATGCTACAAACATGTCATGTTCATTAGAGATTTAATGATTATGTCAAATACATTCCCAGGAGGTTTGGATTTTGACTCTTATTACATCAGTTTTGCCGTGGGGCGTTAAAAAGTTAAACTACCAGTCTGCCTTTCGGCCCAAATGACTACTTATCAAAACTAGTGATAGACCGATATCGGTACCGATTATCAAATTTGATATTTGTATTGTGTACTTATTAATAATCTGTAATAATTAATGAATAACCATGTGACATACTAATGTCATGTCCAGGGGCTGCACTTGTACATCTAGCTGTCTCAGAAAACCAACCATGTTTTTTTTTTTCTTCTTCTAGATGTCACTGAACAACAGGAGAGGATTTCCAGTCAGGTCCAGGACGAACCACAACCTCCACAGATTAAAGAGGAGCAGGAGGAGGAGATAATTCACAGAGCAGAGGAGGATGGTGAAGAAGAAGAAGATGATGATAAGAGAGAGACAGGGACTGTAGCCGGCACTTCAACTGAACAGATGAAAACGCAAGCTTACATAGAGCACTGGGTACCATCACAACCAAATAGTGACGACCAGCTCCTCTCTGCCCCCTGTTCTGAATCTGACATTACTGAGGACAGTGATGAATGGTCTGAATCTAACCCTGAAGACAGTGATGACTGGGACGAGACCACTGAAAGATCGTCTTCGAGCAACACGCAGCTGTCCCAGGACCGGAAACCGCCACAACAAACTCGCGCCACAGGGACCCAAAGAGGGAAGAATCGCTTTAGCTGTCCAGTGTGTGGCAAATGTTTTGAACAGAATGCCGCCCTGACGAAGCACTCAAGGGTTCACACAGGCGAGAAGCCCTTTACTTGCAATGTGTGCGGTAAACGCTTTACGCAGAGTGGTAATTTAAGAACACACCTGAGGACTCATACAGGGGAAAGGCCGTTTACTTGTAACGTTTGCAAAAAAGGTTTCCATAGGAATGGTGACCTTACAGTACACATGAGGACTCATACTGGGGAAAAACCCTTCAGTTGTAAAGTCTGTGGTAAAGGCTTTGCTCGTGGCGGCCATCTTAAGGCACATATGAGGACTCATACTGGCGAAGGGATACAGCGCGACACACCGCACACTTGTACCGTGTGTGGCAGAGGCTTTGCCACGAGAGGTCAATTAGGAGTTCATGTGAAGACTCATACAGGGGAAAAGCCCTTCAGTTGTACCGTATGTGGTAAATGCTTTGCTCTTAATGCTGGTCTAAAATCGCACGCAAGGACCCATACAGGGGAAAAACCTTTTACTTGTGACTTTTGCGGTAAAGACTTTGCTTATAGTGGTGATCTAAAAATACACGCGAGGACTCATACGGGGGAGAGGCCCTACAGTTGTACAGTTTGTGGTAAAGGCTTTGCTCGTAGTGGTCACCTAAAAAAACATGTGAGGACTCATGCAGGGGAAAATGCATTTCACTCGTAATGTGTGCGGTAAAGGCTTTGCTATGATTGGTCATCTAAAAACACATGCGGTCTCATGCAGGGGAAAAGCCCATAGACACATGATGACTCGTACATGGTATGTCAATTAATTCTCCGTACCAGGGGAATGAATCTGAATTAGTCAGGGGATTGAAGCCAAAAATGAGGTGTCATGGAATGTTTGAGCAAAGATACTTGACGTGTTTCTACGTGTATATGATGATGTGCTGGATCCAAACATGCTGTATGCCGAGTGATACGGCACACTGTTTGGTCAGAAATTGGATAATTATCATAATTAATCATTATAAAAATGGATTGTGCTTAACGTGTTGTTTCTATGTGATTTTGATGTGCTGAGTCCATTCTTGCTATATGCCAACTTTGCCAAGTGATACAAGTGACAGTTTTGTCAGAGATTGAGTAATTAGCAGTAAAACCCCTTAATTGACGACTGTACAAAACTGGAAATGGCTTTAATACATAATTGTAAATAATGGGTTCTTTGATTTTTATGTGCTGAATTCACTTCTGCCATATGCTGAGTGATACAAGTCACCATTTTGTCAGAAATTGAATAATTACAATAATTAATCACTAAAACTGGAAATTGACTATAATTCTGATAAATTGTATTGATTTGATCAATAAATGGTCACTTGGCATATGGCATCAAAATCATGATGAAAATGACATCAACCCGATGTTTCCAAATCATTCACCAAATTCTATTATTAATTAATTATGCTAATTTCTCAATTTCTGAGGTGGGCGGGTCTTTCAGTAGCTTCATAGTGCTCACTGACATCATAATGTCGATGCCTGAGGTGGGCGGGTGTTTCAGTAGCTTCATGATGCTCAGTGACATCATAATGTTGCGGATATCTGAGGTGTGCGGGTCTTTCAGTAGCTTCATTATGCTCAGTGACATCATAATGTTGCGGATATCTGAGGTGGGCGGGTCTTTCAGTAGCTTCATTATGCTCAGTGACATCATAATGTTGCGGATATCTGAGGTGGGCGGGTCTTTCAGTAGCTTCATTATGCTCAGTGACATCATAATGTTGCGGATATCTGAGGTGGGTGGGTCTTTCAGTAGCTTCATGATGCTCAGTGACATCATAATGTTGCTGGTGTCTGAGGTGGGCGGGTAGAATGTGGGTTTGATTTTGATTCCCTGTGTACGCCAAGGAACATCTAAACAACGAACTGCCGTAGTCACTTGAATGTGCTGCGCCATGACACTTTCATGGGAGGGAAAATCTCAGACCGAAAGTTACATGAATAAGTGTGGTGAATGGAGCAGACTGGAACAGATCGGGGAAAAAAAATATCATATAGGAACCATGGCAACATTTGTCATAGAGTGGTTGTTATAGGTCAACAATAAGGGCGTATGGTATTTTATCTTTGATTGACAGCAGCTTTATCAACAGCTTGTTGATTTACAGTACATTTTGAGCAACTCAATACGAAGTGTGTTAACAGACAAAATAAAGCATTTCTAATTGTTTACAATAGTGTTGCTTGGTCTTTTCCTAATACATTTGCAAGATAGTAATATTGGGCAGTAGGCCTATGAACCAAGTGATAACATGGAAAGTACACAAACGCTCCTTTTTTATTGATGGACAGATATCTAATGAATGTTTCCAATGTAATATAACTGCCTTCAAAACATAATAAAAACAAATCATTGGTGGTATATGTCACTGTAGGCCTACAGTTATGGTTTCCGTTTTTGCATTCTATACATACAGTATGTACAGTATTATAAAATGCAAATTTGTTTGATGCCGCTATATAAATATTTAACGTTTTTTGGGGGAAAACACAAGTCTTTGCAGCTTAATGTTCAACAACCTGCTGTTTCACAATTCTGACCTCCCATTCTGACCTCCCATTGTTCCGAATTTACTAAACCTGATCTTCACCATAAGCACAAGCACGTCGCAGCTGATTTCCAGCGCAACACGAATGGGAGTTCTGATCGTTAGGACTTCGGAACTTAAGTACACGTTGTCGGGTTCAAACAAGTTGAAATGCCAAATCAAAGTTTTTTTTTTTTTTTAATTATTATTATTTTTAAGGGTTAAGGTGCAAAGAGTATACCAACAACGCATTGTGTCGTTCAACCACAGTGAAATGCCAAAACAAAGGCTTTCTGAGTGCAAAAAATATGAGCATGTTGAACTGTACGTTCGATTAAGGCCTAAATAACAATGCATGCATTATCAGGTTCAACCAAGTTGAAATGCCAAAACAAAGGATACATGCAGGTTTCTTTTTAACAATTTTACTTCCTGCTAACCTCCTCTCGGAAGGATGGTTTGACGATTGATTTGACATCTATGGAGCCTTTATAAAAGATTTAGCCACATTTAAAAAATAAAATAAAAATAGCACATCTAGAAGAAGGCTTGTAGTGCATTGATCTAAAAACAAAGACGTTACATGATTTATGTTGCTCTAAGGGCAGACTTGTTGTCATTTTGAGACATTTCCATAGCCTCACTACTAGGTTTTGCTTTACAAGAAAGTGCATTTTTAAAGTGGCCAGTCTCTTAATGATTTCCCTGGGTGGATTTCATGGCATTGCATGGAGGGGGCCAGGTGGTGGTGGAGTCCATCCACCTCATAATTACCTGAGTGAGGAGTGCCTGATGGCCATTCATGAGGTGGTTCCCCATTCTCTGCGAAAATAAAGTATACATAACATAATAATACCTTCATCTCTAGCTGAGCTTCAAGTTCAGCGATCCATCTATCTTTGTCCTCTACAAATTCTTCACCTTGTTCTACATCCCATTCAACCACAATGGGTAAATGCATTTTCCTGCCATGATGGCTCCCCCTGTGATTGATTTATTGATTTTGTTTGTAAAAAATTAGTTAATTAGTACTTCACATTGCCAGTGCTGTGCTTCAATATATTTTGAAGAGATCCATTTTTATGGAATGACTCCCCATGCTAGTCTGACTTCAGTCTGAATTGTCATTCCCTTTCACTTCATTATTCACAAAGAAAAAAATAAGGTAGTATTTTTAAGGTGCTGATTCAGGGCTGAGCCAGGCTATCCCCATGCCTGACTCCCCAGTTTTTACTGTATTGTTCTTCTTCTTCTTCTTGTGGATTTCCGGCAGTCTAGATGCCTTCCGGCACATTGCTGCCTCCCGCTGGTTGGGAGTTCACTCTTTCTGATTGCATCCTTTTAAATTGGTAGTTCTGTAGCTGTAATGAACTCCAGCACTGCGTTTATGGTCTTTGCCTGGTCTCTTTTTGGACTAAGGAGGCTCTTAAGAGATATGTTCCCAGTCTCACTTGCCACTTGCGCAAACATTGTCCTTCTCTCCGCCTCATACAGCCTGCACTCCATTAGGACATGCTCCACAGTCTGCTCTTTTCTGCATGTACCACAAAGACCATCTGGGTGCTTCCCCATCTTAGCCAGGTCCCAGGCCAGTCCACAATGTCCCAGTCTGAGTCTGGTCAGCGTCACAGATTGCCTTCTGTCTGCCCCCAAATAGAATTCACCTCTCTTGACATTATTCTGAATTTTAAAATAGTGCCTTCCCTTCTTTCCCTTTTCCCACTGCTCCTGCCAGGCTGCCGTAATTTCCCTTTTAATTATGGATCTGCACTCAAATGCTCCTATTTGCGTACTTATTTCTACACTTCTGTGCAGAGCTTTTTTTGCTGCCCTATCCGCCAACTCGTTCCCAAGTACCCCCACATGAGCTTGTACCATAGAGTAATAAAATAACAGAGGCCGGACTGGAGCGACAGCCCCGCCCCCTTGTTATTCATTTCAATACAAGTTGCTCATTGGCGCATGAAGCACCCGGAAGACCGCCGGAAGTGCGCCTATTTCCGCATTTGGGCACCAAAATTTGGTGCCCAAATGCGGAAGTATTTCTCCATGAACGCGCCCGACGCAAGGGATTATGGGAACCATGAACGAGCGCCATCGCGCACGAGCAAAGGAAAAAAAACATCAAAAAGCATCAAAAAACAAGCTTGTGGGTTTGCATTGAGCTTATTATCTGTCATATAATACATCCGTTGTGTTTTGAGAGGTAGTATATGACGTGAGGACCGCTGGTTTATTCAGAAAACAACTTAAAAACAAACTGCCCTGTCCACGTGCACAAAGCAAACGAGCGTGCGTGCTCTCCGGCGTTCGTGCATGAATTCCACCCGCCTGCAGTACCAAACTTGGCCACCAGGGATCGTTGCCTCAAGCCTGGAGCCACTATCTGGGGCCGTGGCTGGTACCCATAGGAAGCCCACTCTCCCTCCTGCCTTCTCAATTCTGTAAAGGAGGACCATCAGCTCCACCATCAGGTCAGACCGTGCTCCCAGACTCCCTTCCCCCATGTTCATAAGCACAGATGCTGAGTCTGAGCACACAACCACCTGGCCTGGCTTCACCTCCTCCACCCACCTCAGAGCCCAAATTATGGCCATCAGCTCTGTTGTGAAAACTGACACCCCTTTTGACAGACTTTTATTCACTGACAGCCCCAACTTCGGAATAACGAAAGCAAACCCCGCCTTCCCTGACTCAGGATCTTTAGCTCCATCTGTATATATTTGCAGGTGGTCTTCCCAGGCGCTATCCAACCTTCTTGCCGTCTGGTCACTACAGAAGGTACTGCCCTGTGATTTTTCCACCTCAAGTAGGCACAAATCTATATCTGGTGGTGGCAGTAGCCAAAACGGTACAACCGGCCAGTGCACTATAGGAGCCACCCCCATCTCCCCCAACTCCAGCTTCTCCATCTCCTTATTAATTTTGAAGATGAAACACTCTTTCTTATTTTTGGCCCTTCCCCACTCCCATGCGGCTTGCAGGACTAATTTGGCTGGGTTTTCCCCTTGATATCCCTTGAGTTTGCTCAAATACTGCATAGCCAACTTAGTCCTTCGCATCTCTAGTGGAGTCTCTCCCATTTCAATTTGCAATGCCGGAACCGGGGAAGTGCGGAGGGCTCCACAGCACACTCTCAGTGCTTTTGCCTGAATTACTTCTAGGCACTTCATATGTGTCTTGGCTGCTGTGCCATAACACAAACATCCATAGTCTATTTTAGATCTAACCATTGCTCTGTATATCACTAGTTGCGTACATTGATCTGCACCCCACGAACTTCCAGATAGACACCTCATCACATTGATCACCTTTTCACATTTCCCCACAATGCTGTCTATGTGTTTTTTCAGGTTAGCCTCTCGTCGAAGTGAACTCCTAAAAGTTTAAAATCTTTAACTCTCTCCAACTCCTGCCCATACATACACAGGCCACCGCCCTTGCTTCTTTTGTTACCAAACACAACATATTTTGTTTTTTCAACTGAAATTTTAAACCCCCACCTGCTTCCCCAGTCAGTTATTTTATTTATAGCTTCCTGCACTTTCTTCACGGTATATTCAATGTCCACTGTATTGTTTGTCTGTGACACTTTCTTTTAATGTAAACTTTTGTTTTCTCATGCCAATAAAGCTCCTTTGAATTGAATTGTAAAATCTGAATCCCCCTTGCTCTCTCTCTCTCTCTCTCTCTCTCTCTCTCTCTCTCTCTCTCTCTCTCTCTGTCTCTGTCTCTCTCTGTCTCTGTCTCTCTCTCTCTCTCTCTCTCTCTCTCTCTCTCTCTCTGTCTCTCTCTCTCTCTCTCTCTCTCTCTCCCTCCCTCCCTCCCTCCTTCTCTCTCTCTCTCTCTCTCTCTCTCTCTCTCTCTCTCTGTCTCTGTCTCTGTCTCTCTCTGTCTCTGTCTCTGTCTCTCTCTCTCTCTCTCTCTCTCTCTCTCTCTCTCTCTCTCTGTCTCTCTCTCTCTCTCTCTCCCTCCCTCCCTCCCTCCCTCTCTCTCTCTCTCTCTCTCTCTCTCTCTCTCTCTCTCTCTCTCTCTCTCTCTGTCCCTCTCTCTCTCTCTCTCTCTCTCCCAAGGCCAACGGGAAAGGCCACGCCCCCTGCTTCGTTTCGGCTGGGATTCGGAAAGTCGCATGCGTGAAACACTTTGACCCGAGTGTACGGTCACGTCGTGCAGATCTAGCGTCAGAGTTGCGACATTGAGGGGCCAGGAACTGAGCTGCTGTTCACGCAGCCTGAATAGGGACAAACTGGAGTTGGAAATACATTGTTTTAAACGAGGGCGGCGCAAATAAGAGCTATTTTAGGGCATGTGTGCAACATATACAACAAATGCAAGTATTTTACAGTAACGACTAAAGTCTCTGTCAGGAAAACGATCTAAAAGCCCAGTGCATTTCTGCCTACATCCGGTCCAGGACTTGTCCCCATTCTCAATAGAAGTTTGTGTAGAAGAGCCCCCGTTAGACTGGACCATGGAAGTGAACGGAGTTTGCACAACTCCTGTACTCGTTTAAGACTCTGACCACGTGATCATCACGTGACCGCCAGTTGCGTTGCCGTTGAACAAAGGGGAGCTCATCGCCGATGTTGCTTTTTCTGGAATTCTTTTTGTTTAACTGTTTCTTTAATATTCCAGTATAGGCATCGAAAGCTTGTTGGTGTGAATTCTGCCTCCGTTGCCAGTTGCAGACAACAATACAGTGGATGTGCAGTCAGTGTGTCTTCACTGACAAAATAATCTTTCTACAGGTACTGTATGTGCTTAGAACTACAGTACAATTGCCTGTATACACGTATTACTTAGTATCACTTTGTAAGGCAATTAAAGGGGAATTCCGCCCATTTTAAACGTTTTAGTCAGTAATAGGCCTATACCTTGTTATGTGGACATAATAACAAAGTCCCCCTATTCTGTGTTTTATAGAAATGGAGGTCTGAAAACATGTTTAAAGGACCACTTCAACACTTTTCAAAGTAACTTCATATAACAGGTCCTTTAAAGTACATAATAAAATACCACTATTTTTGTTCTACTCAGTAAACTCAGAAACATGTCTTCCAGTGACATCATCAATGGGGAATACAAGCTAATAGAAACTGCAAGCTTTCTATTTCTGAAAAGTTGCAATGAGAAATGATCATTATAAAAATATATATTGTTAAAAAAAATCTGTCCAACGATGATAGCACTGGAAGACAGCCCTCATGTTGGACACAGACTGAGTAGAAAAAATATTTATCAGTAAATATTATAGTAAATATTATAAATATTTTATAATGTACTTTAGTGAGGATCTATTATATGACCATATGTTGAAAAGTGGTGAATTGCTCCTTTATTATGGTGAAACACAACTTGATGACATCATTAACTTGTACTAACAACATTTGTACACTCTCGGGGGGAAAAAATGAAAATGTGTGGAATTCCTCTTTAATGTGGTCATTACTCAAGAGTGTACTCACCCATTAACTCATTCCAAAGTTTCATATCCATGGGAAAGTTGTGATGTAAAACGTCAAATGTCGTCCAAAAATATCTCCACTTTTTCACAAGATGCACACGGATGTCTGTCCCTCGAGCAAATGGGTTCTTGATGGCAACTGCACTCCATTTTTGAAAACTTCTCCTCGATGTTGCAAATGTCATCACCAATTAACCAGCGTAACACAAATGTTTGGGACACACAATTGTCTGGGTCATTGCAATAGCTGCTGGGTAATTAATCACACCACCTGCCAATTGTGTGCTCCAAACTTTTGTGTTTCCCTGATGACATTCGTAGTGATCAGAGGAAGTTTGATGAAATGTGAGGGGAAAGACGTGCAGCTCTTTAAAAAGTGGAGCTGTTTGACTAAATAGACTTTTTGTGCCACAACTTTCACATGGATGTGTAGCCCTACATGTCTTTGAATCCTGTCCAGGATTACAAAGCCATACATCGGATTGCATCACTTGCTGTAACATTTAACTGTGGGCGCTGAAAACGTCATCACCACCTGCCAATTGTGTTCCCCAAACTTTTTGTGATGATGACGTTTGCAGCGATCAGGTGCAGCTGGTATTATGATCCCCTTTTTCTGAAGGGAGAGATGTCTGTGTGCGTCTCGTGAAAAGTGGAGATATTTGACTAAGTAAACGTTTTCCGCCACAACTTTGACATGGATATGAAAGTAGAGGACTATATGAGACCACACGTCTTTGGAATCGTTTAATGGGTGAGTGCACATTGAATGATTAGCACGCAAAGAGCGCCCACAGTTAAATGTTACAGCAAGTGATGCAAATCGATGTATGGCTTTGTAATCCTGGACAGGATTCAAAGACATGTAGGGCTAATGGATGTGAAACTTAGAGTACTAAAGCATGATGTGACACGCCACGTCTTGAGGAATTATTTATTGGGGAAAATGTATCTAATGGAGAAAACATATTTTTTTCAACAAAGGTTCATGTTTAGGTATTTTAGAAAAATACCTAAAAAATACCTATTTTAGTAAAACTGAAATATCGACGAATCCTAGATATGAGCACCCAAATGTTCAAAAATGAGGAGAGAGAATGTACTGGGAGTCTTCATGAGCTACTACTAGCCCTGATGAAGAGTTGAAACATGTTAGTTGATTTTATTGTTTACCAGTAAGTACCAGTATTTTAACTCTCTCCTCATTTTTAAACTTATGAGTGCTCAGATCACTGCCTCTCTTCACTGTTGTAGTCCCTATTGATCTTCCAAGCACCAGCCGTATTTTTTTGTATATTATTTTTTTTATTTTCACATCTCCTTTGAGCACCCGGCTGACCCTTTTTTGTGACTTTGCAATACAGTTGATTTGTTGATTGCCTGTTCTGCTGCTGAGACATGCAGTGGATGTGCAGCATGGCTAATTAAGTGACAAATACTGTGCTATTTTTCTATTTCTACAGAATAAACTGTCATCTGAGGTTCCTGTCGTTTTCATTGAGAGGTCCGCTCAATGTGTTGGATTTGAAGCCAAGGAAAGCGGCAGTATTTTGGAAGAGAGCCTTTTTGGTGTAAATAAAAACGGACCCCATGATGGAGTCTGTACAGCTGAAGATACATGAACACATGACGTCAGTGGTGGGAATGGACATATTGTGCATTTTGGACAAACAGCAGCAGATTGGTGATGTGAGAACATTTGTCTTGGAGTGCCTTCGTGTGGCCGCGGAGTGGATGTGCAGCCTCTTCCAGAGCGAGATGGAGACACTAGAAACTCTGCTGGAGAAACAGAACAAACTGCTGGACCTGATTCTACAGCCACGCATCAAACTACACAGAGCAGGTTTGTGTTACACACACACACGCACGCACACACGCACACACGCACACGCACACACGCACACACACACACACACACACACACACACACACACACACACACACACACACACACACACACACACACACACACACACACCTCCCAGTGTAGAGGTCTTCATGGCTCTCAAAAATTCTATTCGAAAACCGAAATAAATCCGTGCAATATCGCCAATTCCAAACTGTTACGAAAATATTTTCAAACAGTTAAACCAAAACAGAGTCGATACGTGGCATTCAGAACTGTTCTGAGATTTCTTTCAAATGGCGGTGCTGAGCCCGTCCGAAATGCGTCACGCAACGGCATTACGACTTTTCCGAGAGACAGACCCAGCTGCACCATCTAGTTTGGTGATTCTAGCCACACTAGACTCACCGAACGGCAGGGGATAGACGGCGGAATGCCGGCTCACCGTTCAACTACAAATTAATATCATCACCACCACCATTGGCGCACGAAACACAAACGGTGGCACGCTGTGCCACCAAACTTCTCTCTCTCTGGCTCTCTGTTTAATATATATGCTGTAGCCTGTACATGAATGCGGTCGCACGTCTTCGTTGTTGTTTTTTTCCTCACAACCCAGCCTAGCAGACATAAATGTAGCCTTTATGAACTAATATAGCTGACGTATTGACCAGTTACCATTTTATTATTAACACACACAAGAGACTAAGGAAGAGAGACCCAGACAGACAGAGAGGGAAGCTCTCTGCTGCAGGCTGGACCGGAGGAGAGATGATTATCCTCGGCACACATGGATTGGAAAAACACACAATCAACAGAGTTTTAGGAGATGCAGATCAGCCTTGTCACCAGATGGTTTGCATGACCAGAGCCATAGAGTATAGACAGAGTTACGCAAACTCTGTTCACTTCATGCAGCCAGTCGAACGACTAAATTACTTACCTAGGTTTCCTCCTGGAGGCAAATCTTTTTGGGGATAAAATGGCCCCCATGTACTGTAATCAAAAGTCAAACAAAGAACTAGATTCCTATACAAGGTCTCCTCACTGGTCAACACATACTCCTTGCAGTGAAATGAAAAATCCAAAACTATTATGTCATTGCTTCATTGATATCGAGGAAGTATTTAGACAGATACCTGGGTATTTTGGTAGTAAATACAGTAATTCTGTGTACCTGGCATATGGAAAAGAAACAGAATGTCAAAATATACCTGCAGAGTAGTAATTCCTTGGTGAGCTTTGTTCATATCACCGCCTCTACCCGTCCAACCAATCTTAATCAACGACCCTCCTCACTCTGTGGCTCTTATCTAATTTACTTGGGCTTTTTTGCTCTACCAGGCCGCTGTTATCACATTTCTAATTTATCAATTTAATTCCAATAAAATAAAGTCATCAGAATAAAATGTATTCCATAGAAATGAATACTTCAACACTACAGATTTATGTGGCCGTTGGCAGTAATGCACGTGATCTCTCTGGAAAAGGGCCACAAAACCCAAAGTCCGTACTGAGGACATCCAGCTACCATGAAATCACTGTTGTATTCATCAACATGGAGGGCTTGGAACAGTGTGATCATGTTTTTTATCATAAGCATGTCAAATCAAGATGTAATTATGTGCCGATTGTTGGACATACAGACCGTGCACTCAGTGATTCTGTTCATTTCTAGGTGAGTGGCACGTGACGTTAGCCATCACCGGGAGTTTTGGATTTGGACTTTTATTACGTCATTTACGTTGTTGGGCATTAAACTGTTAAACAATACAAATGACCTAACCAGTCTGCCCTGCGGCCCAAATAACTGCTTATCAAAACTAATGATAGACCGCTTATGGGTAGAGGCGATTATCTAATTTGATATTCGTATTAATAATCAGTAATAATTAATTAATAATCAGTCAAATGACATACTAGCGTGAAACATACCATACCCGAATATAAGACCGTATTCAGAGCTTGACACTAACACTTGCCCGCTTGCCCGGGGCAAGTAAAAAAAAAATGGTGGGGCAAGTTAAGACTGCTACCTGGTTGCCCGATCGGGCAAGTGTGCAACTTAGTGCACTATAACACAACACAAGATAAATTTGTCTTGAAGGCAGTCATTGCACTCTGCCTCTGTGTCTTTCCCTGCTTTCTAGCTATCCACAATTCCAGGCTGGATTTGGGAAACAAAACAGGCAATTTAACTTTCACATCAAAATGACCTAATCTTCTACATTCTCTAGTTGTGTAGACCTGGGGTAATTAAGATGATGAATTGTAACTCTTGGGAGCCTAAAAATGAAACCAAATGGACCCTTGCGGGTCCATTTGGTTTCATTTTTACGTTCTCAAGAGTTACATCTGCAAAATTTACAATATATTTTAGGGGGCAAGTGACCATGAGCTGAGGGCAAGTAGAACCTGACTGCAGAGACTCTGTCCGTGGTGCTGAAATGAGCTTTCTGTTATGGTAGCTGTAGTGACTCTGTCCGTGGTGCTGAAATGAGCTTTCTGTTATGGTAGCTGTAGTGACTCTGTCCGTGGTGCTGAAATGAGCTTTCTGTTATGGTAGCTGTAGTGACTCTGTCCGTGGTGCTGAAATGAGCTTTCTGTTATGGTAGCTGTAGTGACTCTGTCCGTGGTACTGAAATGAGCTTTCTGTTACTCTGTCCGTGGTGCTGAAATGAGCTTTCTGTTATGGTAGCTGTAGTGACTCTGTCCGTGGCACTGAAATGAGCTTTCTGTTACTCTGTCCGTGGTGCTGAAATGAGCTTTCTGTTATGGTAGCTGTGGTGACTCTGTCCGTGGTGCTGAAATGTATATTTACTGAAATGTATATTTACTTGCCCCCTATATATTTTAGGGGGCAAGTGACCATGAGCTGAGGGCAAGTAGAACCTGACTTGCACTTGCCCGATGGGCAAGTGCCTCCGAGACCTTAGTGTCAACCCCTGGTATTTAATTATAATTCAATTGTCTCCGAAATGCCCCTCGCCCTATAATCGCAGCTTAAGCCAATTAGATGGCACCTTTCCTAATAATAATATTTATTTGTATAGCACCTTTCATGACATAAAATGCAGCTCAAAGTGCTTTACATTGCAATAGAGAAGAAGACAAAAAAAATAGTGGGTATAAATTAAAGAGATCATTAAAATACATCAAAGAAGCAGTACAGTGAGGACCTGAAATAAGGCATAAAATATAAAATCATAAAATATAGAATCACAGAGAATCAGTTAAAAGCAAGTGCTTTTAACTGATGAAGTCCCCCTAATACCATTGTTATGAATCTGCAGTAACACCCATAGACAAGATAGAGAACACTGTGACCATCCCAGACCAACAGAGTGCTTTATTCAACTCCAAATAACACAACAGCGCAGCCTCTCCGTAATAACACCGCTAAGCACACTGATCCAGGTCCAACGCTGTTTATTGTCTCACTAACACTATTGCCACATAACGTTAGTTCCTAGGAACTATAAATAGAATATTAGTTCTATGTATAAAACTAATTTTATGTAAACACAAGGAGACCTGAGACTTGATTGTTACTGGAATAACAAATACCTCCATTTGTCTCCATTTTATCCTATAATACTCTATTATGATATGAACTGATATGAACATACATTTATTTTGCATTTTTAAATAAACCATATTGTTTAACCCATAGTGGGCGGGAACCCCTAGTGGTAGTTTTACCCTAGTTGACGGGAACACCAATATGCGTTCTGTACAGTATGTACAGTATCAAAAAATGTCAAAATTTGGTGATGTTACACAATAATTTGAAGTTTTCCAGTACACTTAGGTTAGTATTTCAGAGACATTTTTAGAATCGGGATAGTCGTCTTATATTCGGGACAATGCGGTACTAGCGCCATGTCCAGGGGTCTACTTGCACATCAAGCCGCCTCGCACTGCAGAAACGGGAGATAGGCTCCTGGCCCATGGGCCTCATGGCTCGACAAGGCTTACTTACTTACTTAATCGGTCAAAAAAAAACAGTGGTCCCCTTTCATCCATTGAATGTTTTTATGTTTTGTATCTTGTTTCCCCTCTTTTTTTTCCTAGATGTCACTGAACAACAGGAGAGGAGCTCCAGTCCGGTCCAAGAGGAACCACATCCTTCACAGATTAAAGAAGTACAGGAGGAGGAGATACGTCACCGACCAGAGGAAGCTGGTGGGTCATCACCGACATCACTAGCAGTGAGAAGTAAAGAAGAAGAAGATGATGATTATGATGATGATGATGATGAAAACAGAGAGACGGAGCCTGTAGCCGGCACTTCAACTGAACACATGAAAACACAAGCTTACATAGAGCACTGGATACCATCACAGCCAACCGGTGACGGCCAGCTCCTCTCTGCACACTGTTCTGGATCTGGCAGTGATGAATGGCCTTCACCCTGGCCTTCACCCTGTTCTGAATCTAAATTTGAAGACAGTGATGACTGGGAGGAGACCAGTGAAGGTCGCTCAACTTTAAAGACACTGAAATTACACAAGGCACAACATGTGGAAGGACAAAGATTGTCTTTGAGCAACACGCCTCTGTCCCAGGACCGGAAATCACCTGAACAAACTCACACGGGAACGAAACGCTTTAGCTGTACAGTGTGTGGCAAATGCTTTAATTTGAAGAGAAGTCTGGTGGTGCACGGAAGAATCCATACAGGGGAAAAGCCCTTTATTTGCAAAGTTTGTGGTAAAGGATTTAGTCAAAATGGTAATCTAAAAATCCACACAATGACTCATACTGGGGAAAAACCCCTTAGTTGTCCTGTATGCGGCAAAGGCTTTGCTGATAGCAGTAATCTAAATAGACACATAAGGACTCATACAGGGGGAAATCCCTATATTTGTAAAGTTTGTGGTAAAGGATTTACTCAAATGTGTCATCTAAAATCGCACATGGTGACTCATACGGGGGAGAGACCATTTTTGTGTAATGTTTGTGGTAAAACCTTTGCTCGTAGTAGTGATCTAAAAAAGCACATGAGGAGGACTCATACAGGGAAGAAACGCTTTAGTTGTACAGAGTGTGGCAAAGGCTTTAATCTGAAGAAAAGTCTAATAGTGCACAAAAGGTTTCACACAGGGGGAAAGCCCTTCATTTGCAAAGTCTGTGGCAAAGGGTTTAGTCAAAATGGTAGTCTAAAAATCCACAAGATGACTCATACAGGGGAAAAACCCCTTACCTGTCACGTGTGCGGTACAGGCTATGCTGATAACAGTAATCTAATAAGACACATGAGGACTCATACAGGTGAAAAGCCCTATACTTGCGATGTTTGTGGTAAAGGATTTAGTCAAAATAGTCATCTAAAAGTACACATGATGACGCATACAGGGGAAAAGCCCTTTCCCTGTAGCGTGTGTGATAAAGTCTTTGCTCGGAATATCGATCTGAAAAAACACATGAGGACTCATACAGGTGAAAAGCCCTTTATGTGCAGCGTGTGCGGTAAACGCTGCGCTTGTAGTAGTTATCTCAAAGCACACATGACGATTCACACAGGAGAAAAACCCTTTACTTGTAAAGTGTGTGGCGCAGGCTACGCTCATCATAGTAATCTAAATAGACACGTGAGGACTCACACAGGGGAAAAGCCCTTCAGTTGCAAACTTTGCGGTAAACGGTTTAGTCAAGCTTGTCATCTAAAAACACACATGGTGACTCATACAGGGGAAAAGCCCTTTTCATGTCACGCGTGTGATAAAGTCTTTGCTCGGAGTAGTGATCTAAGGAAACACACGAGGACTCACGCAGCGGTAAAGCCCTTTACTTGTATGGTTTGCAGCAAAGGATTTACTCAAGTTAGTCATCTAAAATCACACATGGTGATTCATACAGGGGAGAAGCCCTTTTCATGTAACGTGTGCGATAAAGTCTTTGCTCGGAATAGCGATCTAAAAAAACACACAAGGACTCACACCAGGGAAGCACCCTTTACCCGTAACCCGTCTGGTGAAGGTACTAATAGTAGTAATCTGAAAGCACGCGTGACAACTCACACAGGGGAGAAGATCTACACTTGCGAAGTGTGCGGTACAAGCTTTGCTGATAATAGCAATCTAATAAGACACATGAGGACTCATACAGGGGAAAAGCCCTATACTTGCAATATTTGCGGTAAAGGATTTAGTCAAGTTAGTCATCTAAAAACACACATGGTGATTCATACAGGGGAAAAGCCCTTTTCATGTAATGTGTGTGATAAAGTCTTTGCTCGGAATAGTGATCTAACAAAACACACAAGGACTCATACAGGGGAAAAGCCCTTTACTTGTTCAGTTTGTGGCAAAGGCTTTGCTCACAGTAGTCATCTAAATGTACATATGAGGACTCATACAGGGGAAAAGCCCTTTACTTGTTCAGTTTGTGGTAAAGGCTTTGCTAATAGCGGGCATCTAAAATTACACATGAAGACTCATACAGGGGAAAGGCCCAGAGACACATGAGGACTCATACAGAGGGGAAAACCCTTTAGTTGCAGTTAGGGGCAAATGCTTTGGTCTAAAGGCACATCTGAAGATAATGAGAATCATACAGAGAAGTGCTTAGTTGTACACACAGACCATTGAATGAGCATTCTAATCCAGGATAACAAAGTGATAGATAATAAAGAGTGGAATCACATAATCTGACCATATCAGCTTGACTGATTAAAGACCGCAATTTAGTTTCTTCATCTTTTGTATGTTGTATTTTAAACCTATATAAATATGGCACAAACAGGTTCAGACAGAAACCCGTCTTCCGTGTGCATCATCGATGGGGAAATCCAATCTAATAATAAAAATTGCAGGCTTTGTATTCCTGTAAAGTTGCAACGCAAAAATGGAAGCCATTGTAGAAATAAAAATATTATTCAAAACAATGTTTAGTTGACGAAAAATGAGGCATTTCTATCATGCATATTAGTGAAGTCCTAATATACTGTATGAAGACATGTTGAAGTGGTGCTTTAAAGTAATCTGTATTGTTTGCCCATTTTGTTATAAATTCATGTACAAAAACTGAATCATAGTCATCCTTCTTGATTCACTTCCTTATTCTGAAAATAGTGAGTTATTAATTCATAAAACCCATGTTTAAAGTGTGTAATTTTGAAACACATGTACTTTAATTATAGTACAAAGCAATCACATGATTGTACTTGTGTAACTAAAACTACCCTGGAACATTCTGGATGAAACATGCGTTGTTGAAAGATGGAGTCGAGATTAATTAATATCCATCTTATGATTAATATCTGTTCATGCAGCAGTACAGGATTTTCTTTTTTTTTTTCTTTTTTTTTTTTTTTTTCTAAGAACGGAAATCTCCGTTCTGGCAGATAAAGGGATTAAGACCACTTTTTTGTGTAGGTACCTTGCCATAATGTAATTACAAATGTGGACAAGAAATAATACAAAAACATCCCAGTCATTAGAAAACAATAATTCAAAATTTGCTCCTCATTGACTTACACAATGTAAGTGTAACGCCCGGGATTCGAACCCGGGTCTCCCACGTGAAAGTCCAACATCTTAACCACTAGACCAAGAGGACATCCCCTTCGTCCCGGGGCAGATACTAGACTTTGGAGGCCATCACGACAGAGGCTGTAGCCACCTGCTACATACGTCAATGAGGAGCAAATTTTTGTTTTCTAAGCAAATTATTGTTTTCTAATCACTGGAATTTCTAATCACAATCATACTCAAAATCACAATTACACAACTTCAACATAATTTAAAAGTTACATCACCAGTGATCATTATTACATCATCCTCACTTCCTTGATTCTCTGTGTTACTTCACTTCTTACTTCATCTCATTTTTATCATTTTCATTTCATTTCATACATTGTAGACCAAAATCACAGTTAAAATCATTACCACACCAATAACGTCTCTGTAGTATAATCCAATTAGTCATCCCATACTATTGATCCATTCTTGATTTGTAGTCAACAAATGTATTTATTTGTAATATTTATTTCTATAGAGCTGCACAGTGACGTCACCGCCCCTGTTCCGGAAGTCTTTTCCCCATTCATTTTTCTCATAGACTTTTCGAAAATAATTTATATCAAGACGATTACGCCGCGGCCAAAGCCAACTCAGGTCGTGACAAATCATGACAACAAACACAATATCGTCATATAATATATAATTGGGAAGAAGTAGAAAACGGCATGATACAAGACTTTTTGTTTCGTTTTTCATCTTAGAAATTATTTTATTGTCCCAAAAGTTTGTGTGTGTCATCATGATTCGTCACGACTCGAGTTGGCTTTGTCCGCGGCGTAATCGTCTTGATATAAATTATTTTCGAAAAGTCTATGAGAAAAATGAATTGGGAAAAGACTTCCGGAACAGGGGCGGTGACGTCACTGCATAGCTCTATTGTACATGCACTTAAATTTGGGAATGCACTGATATGGTTCATGGCTGACACCAATACCAATGTTTAAAATATCAATGTCATTATCACACAAAGTCCAGTTGTTATTTTTACAATATTTACCACAAATCATTATTTAGAAATTATTTTTTGTTTTAATATGTGGGCTAGAATATAGTTATATAGATTGTTGGTAGTTATATTGTACATGGAATTAATCATATTGATAATTTAGTTAATTATTGTTTGTCTGATTTCATATCTATAAATCATCTTCATCTCTCACACTCCCTGCATCAAGCAGGCTGGCAGCTTCACTTTCATATCCTGAAGAGGATGCTTGTCTCATCAGCCAATCATGAACCTTGTCAGGTGACCAGAAGTATGAACTTCCTGCTTCAGATGGCGCACTTCCACCACTCACTGAAACGCAACATAGGGTAGGGTAGCGCAACATACAACATTGTACAGATGGTTATTATTATTATTATTATTATTATTATATTGGTAGTAGTAGTACCGGTATTTGTTTTTAAGTGTCTATCTTTATAGCAAAAGGCCAATGGCCACCTCAAAAGGTTGGCAGTAGAGCATACATTATAGGGTCAAAGACACAAAGGCCCAGCACATTGTAATACACTTGCTATTTTACCCTTACCCTTTTAATAAGTGTCTTTATTTGGAGTTGGATAATCTGATTGAAGTCACAAATAAAGGCTCACATTGAAGATGGTGTCATCATATCTATACTATTGATACTCACTGCTTGGACCAGGTACATCTTTGCTCATCCTTCTCCTGACCAGTGGCAGGCTTGGTTCTTCTGGCTCCTTCTCCACAAATCGCAACACCTTCTCTATCATCTCCTCCTCTCTTCTCCTCCATTCATCCTCCCTTTGCCTCCATTCCGCTTCTCTTCTGTTTCTGCCTTCCTCCTCTCTCCTCATCAATTCCTCCTTCTCTTTCCTCCATTCTTCTTCTCGTCTGTTCCATTGTTCAGCAGTAAATGTCTTCTTTCCTCTCTGTCTTTCTAATGGGTTCTCCTGTCTCGTCTCATGTCCCTCCCTGAGGTGTCCTGTGTCTCTGACAGAGCTGTCTTCTCTGGAGTCTGAAGGTCCAAAGTGTCCTCTGTTCCTCGTCACCATGTCTTCTACTTTCTCCATCAGCTCCTTCACCTCTGAGATGTCCAGATTGGTGCAGTCTAGAACATGGTATCTGTAGCCACATTTCTCCAGGATCCTCCTCAGAGGTTCTCCTTCAGCCGCGATGTACTCCTCAACACGTCTCTCTCCCAGCCACCATCCCACTGTGAACAGCACCAGAGTGTGTCTCCAGACTCTGTCCCCCAGCAGTTCCATGTGTTGCTCCACTGATCTCCTGTCAGCTTCAGAGAAACTGCACCTGACAGGAACATTCAGCAGGACAGCATGGGGTCCAGGAGAACACAGAGTCACACCGTGTAGAAGAACATCTTTGATCTTCTGTGATGGAGGAATAGTCCACGAGCCTGGACACATCACCACACTCGCATTTCTGTCAGCAACTCGTCTCTGTTTTCTGACACATTCTGTCACAGGCTGGAATATAAGGTTTACTGTATGTTAGTCATAATCATCAATACGTGTGACTTTTAAATTAACCATAACTAAACTGACTGATTCTCTAGCACCACAGAAACACACATAATAAACAATAATAATCTATATAGAATAATTAGACCTAAAACTATATCTGAACATGAATAACATCAATAAGCATTGAAAAATCACACCTGTGTGAAGTGGATACGTGCTGCTCCGTGCGGGGGCCCCCAAGCCTGTCTAAATGAATTAACCCATTTAGGTAAAATGTTGGTGTTCCTGAAGCTGTATGTTCCTGTGTGTCTGGAAGTGTCAGGGACCCCCAGACGGAGTCGCACCACTCACTTCACACGGGTGCGATTTATGTGTGTGCAGGCGAGAGAGAGCGGGGTCCTGTGACCACTGTTTAATATATTATATTATATATTATATTATAATACATTATGGCCTGTAAGGACACTAGCTATGGGACAGCTTGGCGTGAGTCCGTGACAATGCCATGGCAACAATGCTGGAACACAGCTCGTCCGTCCAGACAAACACCAGCGTCCCTAGTCAGAGATATCACTGGTTGATGGGTATCCGAAAACATTGTATTTATGTTTGAAGTTTATAGAATATTACGCATGCATGGTGTGGCGCATAGGTATGCTTGACCTGGCTTTCATAGTAAGAGCTCACTTTGTTCACAATGAAGTTCATATTACTCACCATGCTTCCTTTGAACACATCCTCCTGCAGTATTTGATTTCCAGCCAAGTTCCTTGTACAAAGGTCTCCTCCAACCAACATCAGCCTCACATCTGGTAGACTATGATGTTCTCCTGAAACTCACAAATATACACACATTTACTACTATTACTTTTTTACCAGCAGAATGCCTTAAAGGTGACTGCAGGTCAGTGACGTTTCATTCAACAAAAGTTGGTGTATCATTGTGGTGAATTTGTCAACGTGCAAAAGTGAAGTGGTCCAAGTGCACATCTTGACGAGGGAATACGAGGCAGAGGTGGATTCTGACATTAAACAACACATACTAGCATGGTAGTTACAGCGTAGTGTAGTGATACGTGGAAGCAGGGATTGAACATCCCTCCCCAGTACAACACACAGTCGCGCCAATATGGCTGAGCCTGATTAGCAGGGCTTCTGTGGCTGCACACGAATGTCCCTCATGTGGACCGGCATGTTGAGACATGTACTGTATATTGGGGATGTATGCCTGCACTCCAAAGCCTGCAGAATTTGATAGAATGTACTGATACACGGAAGCAGGGATTGAAGCCGGGACTCTCACTCACCAGTACAATGCACAACCAGTCGCACCAATAGGACTGAGCCTGATTGGTAGCCCCACCAATCAGGCTCAGTCCTTTTGGTACGACTGGTTATTGCGGCTGGTTTATGGCTGGGTGCTACAGTTGCATTACAATGTGGTGAGCTTCATCACAGTTGTCATACTAAGTTTCATACGGTCAGTTTAATCATTTACCAGTTATACTGGCTTACTGGCTGGCTGGCTGATTGATTGATTGATTTGTTGATTGGTTGATTGATTATGTTCATTACCTTCAAACAGAGCTTTCAGAACAGCTCTGTGTCTGTGTGTCTTGGTCATCAATGTCAGGACATGTTCCTCCATGTTCCTCCTCCTCTCTGACAACTTCTCTGCAACATCTCCATCAACTTCATAGTGTCCACCTCTGTTTCCTGCCACCATCTCCTCGATCTTCTCCAGCAGCTGTGTGACCTGAGTGTCATCTCTCTTCTCATTGTTGAAGACATGATACCTGTCCCCACATTTGTCAACAAGCCAGCGGAGGTGTTCCCCTCCAGCCTCAATGTGCTGCTCAATGCTTCTGTCTCCCAGACGGTCTCCAAAGGTGAACAGTACTATAGTGTGACTCCACACTCTCTGTGACAGAAGTGACATGTGTTCCTCTAATGCTACTCTCTGTGATATGGTGAATGCTTGATGAAGAGGAACTGTCAGAAGAGCAGCATGTGGTCCAGGAGGACAGAGACACACACTGTTCTGGATCTCCAGTTTGTCCATCTCTGGACTCTTCTGTAGTGGTCTGCAGTAGCTCCAGCCTGGTGAGTTCACCACTGTCAGATGTCTCCCTGCTGCTTCACCATGTCTTACACTCTGCACTGACCTGTGAACTCCAGCTTTAAAAACACTTCCTCCCAGAATGGTGTTTCCTGAAGAACTCTTTCCAGACCGAACTCCTCCCAACATCACAATCCTGAGGTAAGCCATTCCTGTCAGAGAAAACATGTTTAGTCACGATAAGTCACAACACCCCAGCCCATTTTTAGCAGTAGTTAAATTTAATATACTACTACTACTACTACGACTACTACACAATCTGTTTAGTGACTACAGATTTGCAATAGCAAAATGCTGTGGTGGATTACCTCTAACTAATTTGAAACAGTAAAACAAATAAACTGCTTGGTGATATTTCTTTCATTGAAAGTTATTCATGAAATTTTGATCTTTAACTTAAAATCATGTGTTTTAATAGATGTCCCTCATGCCCTGGCACTTAGCCTTTGTGCCCTCAAAACGTTGACCAAACTAAAGGATGGCACCTAAAAGGATGAATTAACACCAGGCCTGATTTGTGCTAAAACTGCGGCTGCTGCTGCTGCCACATGGAAATCCCCTAATCTCTCTCTCTCTCTCTCTCTCTCTCTCTCTCTCTCTCTCTCTCTCTCTCTCTCTCTCTCTCTCTCTCTCTCTCTCTCTCTCTCTCTCTCTCTCTCTCTCTCTCTCTCTCTCTCTCTCTCTCTCTCTCACACACACATACCTTGTCTTCCTCTTGCACTATCATGGATCAAATTGCGCCTTCTGAACTTGATACATATAAACTGCACTCCTGAAACTGCACCTTCTTGTACGGAATTGTGTTTGTTATATTGTTTGCCGTGTTCGATTGATATTGTGTTGTGTTGTGTTGTGTTGTGTTGTGTTGCGTTGCGTTGCGTTGCGTTATATTATAAGTCTATGTTATGTTATTGTGGCAGGGTGGGGTAATTTGGTCCGACTATGCCACCTAGGGAATTGCGCCCCAGGAAATAATTACTGTGATACACTGAACACCCAGAACACATGAGTGAATCCTCAACACAAGTTCGGTTACAAATTGATGGCAGGCAGAGACGTGATTACAAAAGTACAAAAAGGATTTTATTACAGTTAAAATTTACATTAAAAATCAATTGCATTTAGGGAAATGTATTAAAACAGAGTTAACCAACTCTATACTGGACCTAATGGGACTAGTGCTAAGGCCATAGAAAAGGGCCAGACTGACAAGCCCAGGGCAGCGGCACCCACTCAAAACAAAGCACAGCAAACTGAATAAACACCACACAAAAAGGGGGTTACCACTACCATGGGCCGTCACCTGGTCCCGAACGAAGGTGCCCAGCAGCACTAGTCCTGTGAAAGGAGACAGAACAGTTGTTATGGACTCATCGTGGAATACATTCCAACAACACAATTTATACTACAAAAGTGGATCACATTCACATCATATAAGAGTCTCTTGGATAACAGGGCTTCATTCCACTTCATAGAAGCCCTGGCAGTGGGCGATGGAAAGGAGTGTAGTAGTCACTATATGCTTCACCTCTTTTATGGTTATCATAAGCTACAGCAAAACAGCAGTGTTGTCATGCACTGGCCCATGTCTACGAGGCAGAGTAGCACACCTTCACAATGCCACAGCGACTGGCAACAGCCGTGGAAGCACACTTGTGTGTATCACTGGAACACACCACTCCAGAAGATAGCAACTTTGAGAATGCTGCCAAAACCAGCACCACCAACACGCCAGAGGCAAACATTGTTGTGCACATGGCTGTGCTAGTGAACAGGAAACTAAAGTTAGCCTAAGCCAACTTTGAATTGGGATCTTAGTAGCACATGTCTTGGATAAACATGGCAGAGCTGCAGCCCTATGGACTGCAGCTATAGTGGAGACAAAGAGCTGCTGCTGGTGAGAGCTACACAGCCTAAATACTATTCCTAATCAACCTGCTAATTAGTGGGCGGAGGCTTGGCTGCACAGCAAGGAGCCCAGAGCCCATCCTTTCCTTTTTTTATACAATTGGCAAGCTGAACCGGAAGCTGCAAAATTGTTGCACTGGCTGCGTTACAATGGGTTGCAATGGTGGTGCAGCTTAGCGTCCACTGGCTGCGTTACAATGGGTTGCAATGGTGGTGCAACAATGGTTACGCTAAGCTGCACCGGAAGCTGCAATGATTACGCTGGGAAAACGGCTGTGCTGCAATGCTGACGCTATGCTGGCTGTAGCTCCTCACAAGCAGCCTACCGTTCCGTGAGCAAGGGTCTCGGAACGCTGTTCTCCTCACATCCCACCTCCAAACAAACCATGGATTTTAACACGACATTTTGGAAACGACATCTCTAAGGCCAAAAGTTGGAAAGGACATCTAACGGCAGCAAAAAAAAGGTAATACTTAACACTTATACTTATGCTTGCGTGTTTCTCTCTGCAAAGACATATCAACTTTTCAAGTCTTTCTCAACAAAAACACTGCATGTAAAGCACATCATTGTGCATGCACGTATGCATGTGTTCCCAGCAAAGACACACAAACTTTTCCACTTTTGCTCAAAGTAAGGATTCCTAACTTGCGAATATTTACCACACTGCTTCTACCCATTTAATCACATGATGCGCACGTGCGTGCATACATGACTGCGTTATCAACTTTACAGGTATAAATGCATAGGACCGAGGCAACAGCCCAGCAGAAATTACCTTAAACCTCTATGTACATTTTACATTGTTCTGTAGTAGGCCTACGACATAGACATGACAACACATTAGTTGTCATTGTACTGAACGTATTGTTCAATATCGACGTCTTTGCCACACGCCTCATTGATTACATTGTAGCCTATTTCAAACCCCTGCAGAACAGTCTCAGTTTCTGACCCCTCATTGGCGCAACTTTACTTTGATTTTAGGGGCAGCGTTACACCAACTCCGTTGACTTCATGGGGCCAGTCCAATGGCGGGTACTCTATATAGCATTCTACTAATGGCTGTGGGATGGCATGCTACTACGGCGGCGGTGCTCTGATTTCAGTGTTTAAACACGGACGCATTGCGTTCTCATACACTTCAATAGGCGAGCTGCACTGTTTTCACTTGACAGAATACTTGGTTAGAACGGTATCAAAGACGATACGTCGTCACGCTGGTTTTTAGCCAAGCTATGGTCATTGTTGCGCAACTTGCGACAACCAGGGGCAGAAAACGGGCTGGTCACGTGGTTCATGTATTCGCGTGAGCTCATAGACTCCAATGCATTCCCTACACGGTTGTCCCATTTCTTTGTCCCTATTCAATCCACGTCTATGTAGAAAATCGGCCATTTGACGGGACCTATAAAGTGAACCGAGTTTTCGTAACTCAGTTGTTCTCCCATGCCGCCGTCATATGTCCGTTCATCTCCAGCTGTGAACAATGTTTAATGATGTTTAATGATATTATGATGTTGGCGAGCTACAAGGTGTGTGTGTGTGTGTGTGTGTGTGTGTGTGTGTGTGTGTGTGTGTGTGTGTGTGTGTGTGTGTGTGTGTGTGTGTGTGTGTGTGTGTGTGTGTGTGTGTGTGTGTGTGTGTGTGTGTGTGTGTGTGTGTGTGTGTGTGTGACATGTCAATTGCACTTAAAGGGAAATTCCACCCATTTGCAACATTTGACTGTAGTAATACACCTTACAGACACATTCAAAACAAATACTCCCATTCTGTGTCCTCTAACCAACACATTAAGTGCCATTGCCCAGTTTCATTGTACTTCACACCCAGCACAGAACAATTGCCAATCCAATAGCCAATCGCACTCATTATGCAAATGCTTAATGGCAGCTCTATACCAACACTCACTTTAAGCACTGACTGGCCCAGGGCTATGTTGGATTACACCAATGTGTTGTTGAGACTTTCTTCATCTACAGTCTGTCTTTTGATATTGCATGCACACTTTCCCATTCTCATTTCTATCTACTGTATATACAGTACATGGATGGTGTGTGACTCTAAACCTGTTTGTTACATTGATCATTCAAGGCAATGACTGATATAGTTACTATTGACATCAATAGCTATGTACTCACTCTCCACATTTTTCTGTCTTCCATTTAACAGTTTCATGGCCTCATATCACAGACCACCAAGTGCAGATCAAGACTGACCTCCCAACCTACTTCCAACAACTTCAAACCACTCTACAGCCAGGATCTGCCTGATGTTTCTTTCGGTTAAGAAGGACTCATTCTCTGCCACTGTTGCAAAACTGCTTGCTCAGGGTGTACACATCACTTAAGACAACCTCTTCAGATTTCATATGTCAATAAACATATTTTGATTTGTAACACCATTTATAATATTACTTCTTATTTATGTGTTGTCTATGTCAACGTTGATTACTTTAATGTATGGTTTGCAATCCACTACTTCAGAACCCCTGCAGTTTTCCACCAACTAGCTATTTGATTAAAAACAATGAACTCATGACATTTAGTTCCTCACAGATCCAACGCGTGGCGCTAGAGGTTCGGGGCGCGAAGCGCCCCGAACTTCTAGTATTGCTACATTCTGTTATGTTATGTTATGTTATGTTATGTTATGTTATGTTATGTTATGTTATGTTATACATTTGCTACTGCAGTGTTGAAAAAAGGACTGTAGGCCTATACCAGTATGGGGAAGAACCCCTAAACAATACAAGAATTAAAAGCAAGAAATAAAACAGTACAAGTAAATACCAAGTTGATATCAAACTGCTGTGTACTTCCTGGTAACTCACGCCTAGTTTTTCCAAAGACTGGACAGGGAATTGACTATGAAAATTAGGGAAGCTGATCTTTCAAGCCTGGACAATGTAACTATTCTCTCTTAATGAACAATAAATCATTGTGTTTATTCCTCACCTGTGTTACCTTTGTCAAAGTTGTGTAAAACGTGGTGTTGACAGAAGGTTCTGTACGGTAGACAGTACAGTGAGTTGCTGAACTCCAAACCTTTCACTTTCGTTTACTCCTCCTTGTGCTGTAGCTGTTAACCCTTTACTGACAACTGGAATGAACAATAGACCTACAATACACTCACAACTTGGCTTAGCCTACTAAGTAAAAGTGGCAGCACAAATCACCTGTACCGAAATAAACCATGCATTCACACATAATTTAACAATAACTATTGAGAGTATAAAATGAAAACAAATTGACCCTTTCAAGTCCACTTGAAAGTGCATTTGGTTACCAAATTAACATCATTTAGCTGAGGACCATTTAGTCATTTATGCGCGCGCGCGCGCGCACACACACACACACACACACACACAGCTCATTTGAATTGAACTGCTTATTTCTCTAACACAACGTGGCAACTCATCTGTTCTGTTCTCTTCACAGCAGCGAACACGAACAGAACAACTACTACTCTACTGTTCTCTGCTTGCTTAACTACTACAGTAACACTGAGGTGAGCTCATTTAAACCTCCATTATGGTGTAATAACAATACTAGCAATAATACACGTTGATGAAGTGTGTGTTTGTTGTCATTAAAGAACTGTAAAAGCTGCTGCTGTTTTAGTTAATTCAGAGCAGCATGACGAGAAGCATGAAGCAAGCTATTATGGATCCCACCGCACTTCTAGGGACGCCCAGCTCGGATTGGCGCAGTACTAGTAGTCGCTGTGATTGACTGTCTGCCTGGGGGCGGGCGGCCGGAGGAAGCCAGTAGACTCGCGGTAAGGCGGGTCTACACCAGAACTGCGGTGGGATTCATAATCACATAATAATCATGAGAACGGCTCAGTCCCGCTCTGTCGCGAGAGGCAAAAAGTATCAGATCTACAAGCTCAGCGATGAGCTGGTAGATCTGCTGCTTTCCAGTGGACTATAAATTATAATGAAGCTGTCATCACAGCCCCTAGCAGCAATGCACACACACACACACACACACACACACACACACACACACACACACACACACACACACACACACACACACACACACACACACACACACACACACCCCCCCCCCCACACACACACACACACACACACACACACACACACACACACACACACACACACACACACACACACACACACACACACACACACACACACACACAGGGTCTGATACATGGTGGTGACCGCCGCTGTGAAACGTAACGGCACGTCGTTATAATGTTTCAAATCCGCCAAGTGATGCGAAACAAAGAAGCACTCCAGTCGTACACGGTGGTGGTGGTGGTGTTGTGCGGATGTTGGGCTTGTTTGCAACATTGTGGCGCTTCTCGTGTTACTTTATAACTGTGTGACTGTCGCCTCTTCCTCCTCCGGCAGGGATGGAGACAATGTAGCTAGCCATGTCAATGATGTCATGACGTGTGTGTGTGTGTGTGTGTGTGTGTGTGTGTGTGTGTGTGTGTGTGTGTGTGTGTGTGTGTGTGTGTGTGTGTGTGTGTGTGTGTGTGTGTGTTTGGGGCAGTGTTGCCAACTGACAAGATCCAAAATGCACTAGTGGCACTTCCAAAATGCACTAGAATGCGCTAGATGCTCGCCTGGAACATACAGATCAAAATGACCATTAATCTTCTACATTCTCTAGTTGTGTAGACTAAGATGGGCTAATTCACATGATGAATAGCCTATTTTAACTATTGAGAGTGTAAAAATGACGGGTCCATTTGGTTTCATTTTTATTACACTCTCAAAGAGTTACATCTGGTTAACAAAACTGTCCATCATTTAGCCTGGGGACCACTGGTTGAAAACCACTGTCATAGGAGGAAAAATGGTGAAAAATGAGGGTTTTATCTCTGGCGCCTGTCAATCAATTTCACCCCAACTCACCAGCCAAAAATCACTATATTTTCCGCCAGGAGTTTTTCACTAATTTTGGCGCTAGGGAGGTCTGAAAAGGCGCTAAATATAGCGACAAATGTGCCAAGTTGGCAACACTGGTTGCAATACCCTCCATTGACTCCCAATGACATAAATGGTTATCTGCGTTCTGCTTGTTTTAAACAACATTAAACTCTCCAACTTTGCAACTGTATGGAAAGGTTGAAGTATTGACTTTCTATCTGCAAAGTGTTTAATTCAAAAATCACCATGGACATGTTGTGAACTACTTTCTGTCAGAAAAAAAAAAAAAAAAAAAACTGCTGGATTTGGGAAGCACTCGTTTGTGTTAACAGGTCGGGCTGGTGCCTTCTGCATTACATGCAAATTTTATACAGTTGGTAGGTACACAGGGCCTTTCAGTGACTTAATGATGAGTGTTTCCAAACTCCAGTACTTAAAGAATCACCCGCATTGAATGTATTGACAGGAAGTCAAGTATTGCAACTCTAGATTCCGCCCATTATATTAAAACAATCTAGAGTTGAATTGTGGCTACACAGCCCCAATACGTTGCCTCAGTCGTACTCCTAGAATCTCCCTGTTGTTACATACAGTATGTATGTATTTCACTAGCCCTATGCCAGGGGTGCCGAAAAGGTAGATCGTGATCTACCAGTTGATCCCACAGGCTGTGCAGGTAGATCACATGACAGTCGCCTAAAATATAGCACATAGGCGATGGGGGCACTTGGACACTTATAGATCTGTAACTCTTGAGAGCGTTAAAATGAAACCAAAAGGACCCTTACGACCATTTGGTTTCATTTCACACTCTCAAGAGTTAAATTATATTTAAACATCTGACTTACGTAAATTTCAAGAGAATAATTGTTATATTTTCCAGTTGTCTTTCCCAATTGTGGACAAAAAACATGAAAGTTTCTTAGTTGTGGGTGCAAGAGACTAGACTCAACATCATAAACTGTCAACTCGTACTGTTTTCAAACGTCAGTAGTAGCATATACAAGAAAACCTTCCAATTCTCCCCCTCTATTATTCTTAAACACTATAACGGTAAGTAAAACCATCACCACTATTTCAAAGCTTTTTAGATGGCCTTGAAATGGATTTTCAGTAATGGAATAATCACATTTTTGATGTGCAGATCTTGTTGAGCCGGTCATTTTGAAAGTAGCTCTCAAGTACAAAAAGCGTGGTCTACGCTCATTCTGTATTAGTCCTGGATTGATATGGAATGATTCTGTGATTAATTCTCTGATTAATGTGGTTGTTACTCTGTGTGTACTCACCCACTAAATAATTCCAGAGACGTGGAGTGTGATAGTCCTATAGTTTCATGTCCAGGTGAAAGTTGTGCTACAAAACCTGTATTTAGTCAAATATCTGCACCCGAGCACTGGCGTGCACAGAGAGTTTCAAGGGCAGGTGCTCAAATGTAACCAGGAGGGCACTCTAGGAAAATTGAGTTTTGGGGGGTTTAAAAACGCATAGAAAACAGCATTTCAGCATCTTTTTTGCTCTTTTAAAAAGGGCATGTTGGTCCAGAGAGGGCCACTAGGGGGTGCTCAAACCCCCCTTGACGTCTATGTATGCACGCCTATGCACCCGAGTTTTCCCTCGGGCCAATGGACTTAGATGAGATTTTAATGACAAGCTGCACTTCAAAACGCCCTCTGATCACCACAAACGTCATCAGGGAAACACAAAAGTTTTGGGCACATATTTGGACGGTGCATTACGATAGGGGCTGGGTAATTAATCAGACCACCTGCCAATTGTTTCCCCAAAACCTTTGTGTATCCCTGATGAGTTAGTTCGATAAATAAAGTGTAGCTGTTGCACAAGGGAAAAGACATCCGGGTGGAGATCATGGAAAAAGACATATTTCATGATTCAGTTGTGCCACAACTTTCACATGGATATGAAACTAGAGGACTATATCACACTCCACCTCTCCACAAATTAAACAAATGGCTGAGTACACACCAGTGGCGTTTCTAAGCAATTCTGAGCGCTAGGCAAGCTTTTCCTGGCTCCATTTGGTAATGGGGATTTCAGGGAAAATCTCCTGTGACGTTACACCTATGAGAGGCACAGCAAAATGGTGCCCCCAATGATGATGCAATGATGTCTTCCCTTTGTATTAAGGGTTTCTTCCTGGGGGCTGAACCTTTCCAGTCAAACGTGCCAATGAAAAAAACTTCAGTATAGTGACATCATGTGCTCAGCTCCTCCCCTAACTCCTCCCCCATTATCATGCAACTAAATCTGTGGGTGTGGCTTCAGTTCAGCTGGATCTCCACCCATCATCACCCACCAGACAAACCAGGCATACTTAAAGGTAGGGGAAGTGATTTGAAATTCATGGTGTAGTACCAGCCTGGTGCACTAGGGGCCCCCAAAAGTAGCTACACTATGTGAACCTGCTGCTCTCTCCTGATTGGAGGAGAATTGTGGTGACCTGGGGAACTTTTATTAGCTCCTCTGCTAACGTGGGGGAGGGGGAAACTCCATATGTGGTTTCCACACCTTATAATAGAGCATTTTAACAGAAAAAAAAAAAATATTTTTTGGGTGATATCTGACAAAAGTGAAATCACTTCCCCTACCTTTAATGAACTGGTAGGGTGGAATCATAAAAATGACAGTTTAACAAACAGTTTAACAAACAAAAAAATCTTACTTTTCGTATAATATTAATACCTGATGATCATGTTTTAGGGTAGAAAAAATCATGGCACTCCATCTTTAAAGCGTGTCTAGTCGCCTAATCGTTGAAGCTCTAAATGCCATAGTAGAAGTTTTACTAAAATGCCGCAGTGTGATTGGAGATTATCAGATTTGGGGTCTAGAGATCTTTGTTTTGATGAGTAGTTATCCAAAACAACAATCAGACATACAGGGTGCAGTGTACATACAATACATGCTTCCCTACCTTTTTCTGCATATTTAGAGAAAATTTAAGTGTCGGCATTATGCAAGCGTTTAAATCGCTTGTTAGTCGGCATCTTCCTTGTTCTGCAAGCAGGATGTACTAGTTCATCTCAAGACCTGAAATAGATCAAAAATCAATGCATTTATAAGTTATGTACAGTAGTTTATATAGTAAGTAGGAGGCGGGTTTATATGAATTCTAAGGAGTTTAAGGTGGGGATAACATGAAATTAAATTTTTTGATTTTATTTAGTGTTTTTGGTGCTCCCATGTGTTTTCTATCTCTACAAATGTTCTATAGAATAGAACAGGCAGCAGCCTGCTCCCTTAAAAGCGGTGCGATATTGAGGGGACAAAAACACAGACAGTGTCCTTATTGTCAATAGAAGTCTATTCTATGCCATGGCCCCAAGAAGTGAATGGGATTGTTGTAGCTCCGACTATACTCTGATACCAATGATCTGCAATACTGTAAGTGTGGCACGAAATGTGTGTATGTGACTGCCTCATCTTATGAAGGAAGGAGGACTGTCTCATTTGAGGAAAAATGGTGTAAAACAAGGGTTTTTTACCTCTGGCGCCTGTTAACCGATTTCACCCTAACTGACCAGCACAAAAGCACTAGATTTTCCGCCAGGAGCTTTTCACTAATTTTGAGCTAAAAGCAGCAAAGCTGGTGCTGCAACGCTGCATTTCTATGGAGAGCTAGTTGTTTGCCAAACCAATCTTACTGTTGTATGAACACACAAAGCTGCTGCACTTTATACCTCATAAAGTAAGGTTCTCCAATAAATTTTCCTCAAGGGCCATATTTTGGTGACAGTACCAGGCTGGGGGCTAGTTGCACGCAGATTTTTTTTCATGCGCATCCATGAGCGTGTTTTTTTTTTTCATTAATTAGTTATAGGGATATTTCACTTGGTTTGGTCATTTTAACCTCTACTTTGGTTCCAACAATCCCCAGAAGCTTGGGTCTGGAACTGCAAGTGGCTGAAATTCATGCACAAGCACAAGGAGAGCAAGCACATGGGGTTGCTTTGTGAACGCAGTTTATGTTTGCATTGTTTTTTTGGAGGAACTACCAGTGCTCTTGTCATATACCACATCTCAAAACATAACGGATATATTGTATGGCAGATAATAAGCCCACCACAAACCCACAAGCTTGTTTTTGATGTTTTGTTTTTTTTCCTCCTTTGCTCATTCTCGACAGCACTCGTTCATGAATCCCTTCAGATGTGTTCATGGAGAAAATATGTCCGCCTTTTCCCTAAAAGTGCGGAAATGTGGAAGTAGACTACTTCTGGCAGTCTTCCAGGTGCTTCAAAACACAGCTTCTATTGAAATGAACGTTCAGTCTATTTGTATTAATCTATGGGTTCCAAAAGCCGTACAATAGGATAGGTAGCACCCCTAGTGGCCCACAGAGGTATTTTTTTTTTTTTTTCTTTTAGAAAATAGCTCCGCGAGCCACATAAGGTATGAAGTCAACTAGTCCTCCAGGGACCACCCAGTCTTCAGGGCCCACCCAGTGAAGAAAGAGTCCTCTGACGCTTCTCCATGTATACATCCTTATAGTAAACGGCAATGCAAAGTTTCAAACATTAAATGGCTTTCTCGTGTCTTTTCTAGACGTCATGAAACTCCCTGTTCCCAAAGAAGAGGTATTCACTGAACAACAGGAGAGGAGCTCCAGTCTGGCCCAGGAGGAACCACAACCTCCACAGATGAACAAAGAGGAACAGCAGGAAGAGATACTTCACAGACCAGAGGAGGCTGGTGGGTCGTCGTTGACATTACTAGCAGTGAAAAGTGAAGATGATGATGATGATAATGGTGATAATGAAAAGGGAGAGGCAAAGCCTGTAGCCGGAACCTCAACTGAACCGAATACACAAGCATTCATAGAGTACTGCGTACCATCACAACCAATTAGTGACGACCAGATCCCCTCTTCACCCTGTTCTGAATCTGACATTGATGATGACAGTGATGACTGGGAGGAAACCAGTGAAGGACGGTCAACTTTAAACACATTGGCACGTTTGACTGGAAAGGTTCAGCCCCAGGAAGAAACCCTAAATACAAAGGGAAGACATCATTGCACATAAAAAACACACAAAGGGGTCTATTTACAGACTGTCACCCCTTAAAAATGTACAAAATTGGAAAAAAAATCAGAAATCACGACATCCCCTCTTTAATCCAAAAGTGTACAGCGTCATTGTTTACAAGACTTTTAGCAAGTCGCGCCTACAGTAGCTGTGTCACTACCCAACCTAGCAGCGGACTTCCTCTTTCTTCCTTTTTAAAATAAAAGATTCATACTAGAGTATAACTAGACACTAGCTAGACAGTAGGTCTACTTTTATTTCTTAAGCGAACTTACAGGATGTGCAGAAAATGTAAACTACGCACAACACTCACAGAAGTCAGTCAGGGCTTATTCTACACTAACAGAAGGAGGAATATACAACACCGGGCAGTCTCAAGAAAATGAATTGGGACAAACTATAGTACCGAGTTACTTTTTTGGAAATGTAACTTAGTAACTAACTACTAAATTGCAAAAATAACTCGTTAGGTTACTCCACTACTAATAAAGGTAATCTGATTACATAACGTCGCTATTGATAACGCCGTTATCCTCATCACTGATAATAAGCCCACCACAAACCCACAAGCTTGTTTTTGATGTTGTTTTGTTTTTTTCTCCTTTGCTTATTCTAGGCAGCACTCGTTCATGAATCCCTTCAGATGTGTTCATGGAGAAAATACTTCCGCCTTTTCCCTATAAGTGCGGAAATGCGGAAGTAGACCGTACTTCCGGCAGTCTTCCGGGTGCTTCAAAACGCAGCTTCTATTGAAATGAACGGCAATGGGGCGGGGATATCGTTCCCGTTCAGTCTATATGTGTTATTAATCTATGGGTTCCAAAAGCCGTACAATATGATAGGTAGCACCACCTAGTGTCCCACAGAGGTATTTTCTTTTTTTAAATATTTTTTTTATTTTAGAAAATAGCTCGCGGGCCACATAAGGTATGAAGTCAAGTAGTCCTCCAGGGACCACCCAGTTTCAAACATTAAATGTCTTTCTCGTGTCTTTTCTAGACGTCATGAAACTCCCTGTTCCCAGAGAAGAGGTATTCACTGAACAACAGGAGAGGAGCTCCAGTCAGGCCCAGGAGGAACCACAACCTCCACAGATTAAAGAGGACCAACAGGAAGAGATACTTCACAGACCAGAGCAGGCTGGTGGGTCATTGTTGACATTACTAGCAGTGAAAAGTGAAGATGGTGATGATGATAATGGTGATAATGAAAAGGGAGAGATAAAGCCTGTAGCCGGAACCTCAAATGAACCGATGAATACACAAGCTTTCATAGAGTACTGCGTACCATCACAACCAATTAGTGACGACCAGATCCCCTCTTCACCCTGTTCTGAATCTGACACTGCTGATGACAGTGATGACTGGGAGGAAACCAGTGAAGGACGGTCATTTTTAAACACACACAAGACAAAACGAGTGGAGGGACAAAGATCGTCTTTGAGCAATAAGAAGCTTTCCCAGGACCGGAAATCACCGAAACAAACTCGGTTCACGAGAACTTCTCACACAGGGAAGAAAGACTTTAGTTGTACGGAGTGTGGCAAATGTTTTAATAAGAAGCACAATTTGAAGGCACACATGAGGTATCATACAGGGGAAAAGCCCTTTTCATGTAACGTGTGTGGTAAAGTCTTTGCTCAGAGTAGCGATCTAAAAAAACACACAAGAACTCACACCAGAACTCAAGCCAGGGAGAAGATCTTCACTTGCGAAGTGTGCGGTACAAGCTTGGCTAGTAATAGCAAACTAATAAGACACATGAGGACTCATACAGGGGAAAAGCCCTATACTTGCCATGCTTGTGGTAAAGGATTTAGTCAAGTTAGTCATCTAAAAACACACATGGTGACTCACACCAGGGAAACGCCCTTTACCCGTAACCCGTCTGGTGAAGGTACTAATAATAGTAATCTAAAAGCACGCGTGACAACTCACAAAGGGGAGAAGATCTTCACTTGTGAAGTGTGCGATACAAGCTTGGCTGATAATAGCAAACTAATAATACACATGAGGACTCATACAGGGGAAAAGCCTTATACTTGCAGTGTTTGTGGTAAAGGATTTAGACAAGTTAGTCATCTAAAAACACACATGGTGACTCATACAGGGGAAAAGCCCTTTTCATGTAATGTATGTGATAAAGCCTTTGCTCAGAATAGTGATCTAAGGAAACACACAAGTACTCACGCAGAGGTAAAGTCCGTTACTTGTAAGGTTTGCAGTAAAGGATTTAGTCACATTCGTAATCTAAAAGCACACATGGTGACTCATACAGGGGAAAAGCCCTTTACTTGTTTAGTTTGTGGTAAAGGGTTCGCTTCCATTAGTCCTCTAAATTCACATATGAGGACTCATACAGGGGAAAAGCCCTTTTCATGTAACGTGTGTGATAAAGTCTTTGCTGATAATAGCATTCTAATAAGACACAAGAGGACTCATACAGGGGAAAAGCCCTATACTTGCAATATTTGCGGTAAAGGATTTAGTCAAGTTAGTCATCTAAAAACACACATGGTGATTCATACAGGGGAAAAGCCCTTTTCATGTAATGTGTGTGATAAAGTCTTTGCTCAGAATAGTGATCTAACAAAACACACAAGGACTCACACAGGGGAAAAGCCCTTTACTTGTTCAGTTTGTGGCAAAGGCTTCGCTCGCAGCAGTCATCTAAATGTACATATGAGGACTCATACAGGGGAAAAGCCCAGAGACACATAGGACTGTACAGAGGGGAAAACCCTTTAGTTACAGTTGGGGGCAAATGCTTTGGTCTAAACACACATCTGAATATAATGAGAATCATACAGGAAAGAAGTGCTTTGTTGTACACACACCATTGAATGATTATTCTAATTCAGGATAACAAAATGATAGGTAATAAAGAGTGGAATCACATAATCTGACAATATCAGCTTGACTGATTAAGGACCACAATTTAGTTTCTTCATCTTGATTATCTTTTGTATGTTGTATTTTAAACCCATATAAATGTTGCACAAACAAGTTCAGACATTTCCCTTCTTTTTGGAAAGCCTGTTTACTTTACTTTTAAAATGATTTTGTCATTTCTGCTGTCATAATATTATTTTCCATATTTGCATGACACCAGCTTGGTTTTTCAAGGACCACTTCACCATTTTCAACATATCTTCATAAGATAGGTCCTCACTAATGCACATAATAAAATGCCCCTATTTTTTCTACTCAGTTTGTGTCTCGTAGGAGGTCTCTGGGTAGTTCAGAAACCTGTCTTCCATGTGCATCATCGATGGGGGAATCTAATCTAATAGAAATTGCAGGCTTTGTATTCCTTTAAAGTTTCAATGCGAAAATTGAAGCCAACTTAGGAGTAAAAATATTATTCAAAATAATGTTTTGTTGAAGAAAATGTGTTTTATCATGCATATTGGTGAGGACCTATTATATGAAGAAGGTTGAAGTGGTGCATTAAAGTAATCTGTATTGTTTCCCCATTTTGTTATAAATTCTTGTACAAAAAAACTGAATCATAGTCATCCTTCTTGGTTCACTTCCTTATTCTGAAAATTATTGTACAAAGCAACCACGATTCTACTCGTGTAACAAACTACCCTGGAACAAAATGATTTAAAAAATAATAATAATAATCAATGAATGAACATTCTGGTTGAAGCATAAATTGTTGTTGAAAGATGGAGTTGAGATTAATTCATATCCACCTTTTGATATCTGTTCTTGCAGCCTTATGCTTGTTACACACCGGCGGAAAAGCGAAACGATTTTTTTCGCGCGAATATTTCGCTTTTTTTAAAACATATTGGAGTCAATGTACGCTTACACACCACGGCGAATTAGCGAAATGGCGAAAATGCGACCATTTTCGCTTTTTGTTTTTTCGCTTTTGTGTCGAATTTTTCAGCTAGTCGCAGGCGACTAATACCCGCTGACCAATCAGAATGCAGTCTATAGGCTACTGCGCTGCCGTGTAGAAACCATAAACTGCAGCGCATCTTTCTCTCTCGAGCTGTGTGTGTGTGTGTGTGTGTGTGTGTGTGTGTGTGTGTGTGTGTGTGTGTGTGTGTGTGTGTGTGTGCGCGCGCGCCCCCCCCCTCGTTATTTGTTCCATGTTGCGCCAGGGCATATCCACGGCGCATCACGCATTGGAAGGGAAAGATATCAATGTCACAATGGTTTGGTTTTGGAACTGCCTATCTGAATTTCTCTCAACTAGGCCTGCAAATTTACAGGAAAATAAAACGTTTAGCGCTGTCCCCTGCAAACACAACGGTAGGCTACAGGTGGAAAAAATCTTAGCCTGTGATGCGATTATTGTATTGCGCATCAATCCGTAACTTCCCGAAACGTTCTCATCTTGCGGGCCGCGGACCCCCAAATGGATATACAAGTCATTGAAATGAAACCACGAGAATTGGGAACTTTACCAAGAGAGTAGCCTAGTCCTGGTGTTGTGCATTCCCTCGAAATTGAAATCGGCTGTGGTGCGAGCGAGGAAAGCTGCTGCGCATTTGTCACTGATTGATCTATTTGATTGATCTACTTCGGGGATTTTCAACAGGTGGTCCGGGAACCACCAGTTGTTCTTGAGAGAGTTCCCGGTGGCCCCCAGGTAAATGATGGAAAGTTGGTTAAACCAGATGAAACTCTTTGAGCTCGTAAAAATGAAACCAAATGGACCGGGTCCATTTGGTTTCATAAATACGCTCTCATAATGTGAATTAGCCCAAGTCTACCCAACTAGAGAATGGCCTTACTGGTATTGTGGACAAAAGCAAAAGAAATATTCAATTTTAGGGTCTGTGGAGCAAATGTCCTTGAGTGGTGGTCCGTGGCTCAAATGCTGAATAAATAGTGGGCCCTGGTATGAAAATGGTTGAAAACCTGCACTGATCTATACTTAATGGGCTATAGACAAAAGAGCACGGCGCCTAGATTAGGCTAATCTGTATAGGGATCAGATAGATCAGGGGTTTTCAACAGGTGGTCCGGGGACCACCAGTGGTCCTTGAGAAGGTTCCAGGTGGTCCTCAGGCTAAATGATGGAAAGTTGGTTAACCAGATGTAACTCTTTAGAATGTGAAAATGAAGCCAAATCGACCCTTGCGGGTCCATTTGGTTTCATTTTCACACTATTCATCATCTGAATTAGCACCAGTTAATTAAGAAGTTTACACTCTTTGTTGGCAAAATACCAGCCTGGAATTGTGGACGAAACCAAAAGAATTCTTTCGTTTTAGGTCTTTGAGGCTAAAATGTCATCAAATTGTGGTCCGTGGCTCAAATACTGAACAAATGGTGGTCCCTGGAGTCAAAAAGGTCGAAAACCACTGAGATAGATGATATGGCATTTTTAATTTGGTTGAGTAAGATGATCAACTTGTATTTCAGCCTTTTTAGCGCCATCGGATTAATTAATTAATTAACTCGATCGTGTGCTTCTCCGGTCATGACTGATGATACAAAAAACTTTTATGACCAACATTTCGATCGGTTCCTGCGTGCGTCCTTCCATGGTTAAAATATATAGGCTAAAATGACAACACAGCAGGGAGGAGGGTAGTAGAAGGAGGGGAGGGGGAGAGGAAAGGCGAATTTAATCGTTTTATACGCTTCGCTTTTTGGTGTGTACAGGAGGCCGCGACTGAATTCGCCGGCAAATATTTCGCCTTTTTTTGTTCGCTTTTTCGAGTCGTTTCGCTTTTCCGCCGGTGTGTAACAAGCATTACATTGACTTACATTGTACAGTAGTCTCCTGTGACCCTTTTGACCCAGTGGCCTTCCTTGTGAGCCAGAGTTATTCCCCCTCTGGCAGGCAGCTGCAGAAATGCAACTATTAGGCCTCACATTACTCAATGTTCTCACACAGGAAATCAATTACTACTTGTGCACAAATGCAACAGTATTATAACAGTATTATAAGAAATATAAGTATACCATAATGATGTGGGTTCTCTAGCTACTACTACTACAACATATATATATATATATATATATATATATATATATATATATATATATATATATATACACAGTATACAAGAATAACCACGTCGACAAAGGTCTTCTCTCTGACTAATGGAAACACCAAACAATGATACTCAAAGAAATCACACAATTACAGCAGAATCCTAAAACACCTTAAAACTTACAATCATTCAAATTACAAAACCAGTAATCTGCATTATACATTACATCATCCTCATCAGCATACTTCATTATCTCTGTGTTATTTCACTTCATCTCATTTTCATGCTTTTCATTTCATTATATACATTGTAGGCCAAAATCACAGTCTCTGTAGTATAATCCATTTCCAACAATAACTCAAACATGAATAGTAGAATAAACGATTAGTACAGTGATGTCTAACACAATACATTGTAAATTTCCGACCCTTCCCCCCAAGATCAACGTGTGCTCATAGGCTTCAATTTTCACTCCCAAATCACTTAAATTTAGGCATGATGATCATAGTCATCCATACTATTGATCCATTATTTTCTCTTTTAGTTTTCCTTTAGGTCATGCGAGAAAAAAAAATCCATTCATTACTTCAACACTCAATGTTTTCCAAGGCTGGAGAAAAAACATCAGGTTAACAGTAGACAATAAGCCCACTATTTTCCATACAAAAGAAATAACGGTCAAATAATATCTCAAATCTACAGTATATAACAACAGATAAATTTCACAGTCTTGGCAAAACTGAGGACAGTTTTGTAGTACAGTTAAATACAACATACTGATCAGAGGAATAGTCACTGAGGACAGTACAGTTCAATACGTCTGATCAGAGAAATAAACCGGGTTGATCCCAGTGGGCTCCTCCCCCAGTTAGTGTCAAAGTTTCCTTGAGCAAGGCACTGAACCCCTAATTGCTCTTAAGGGATCAAGCAGTCCACGAAGTGGACCTTGATCCCTTCTTGATTCTGTCTCTTTTTTTCTCCTTCCACCAGAAATAGCTGTTCTGGCTGAACCGTGCAGTCGGTTTTCGCGAAAATTGGTAATCTGGTAGAGGGTGATGCCAAACGGTGATGATGCAAAGCCTGTGACCACTGGTCAAATGGTGGCGCTATAGCACTCAACTGAAATTGCAAACTTTAAACACTCATAACTCATGAACTGCTCGTCTCTCAGAAATGTAACTTATATTCACTTATGCGTCTGCTTATGTCAAACAACTTTTGTATTCTGACTTTTCACCTCTGACCTTTAGATGAACTGCCATCTTGAATTATATGTAAAACAGTTAAAATGTCTCTTCTCCTACAATCTTTGATCAAAATGCATAACAATGACCTACACATGAACTTTGGAGCCATACAAACATGGAATGGGTGTGAATCATGTTTTTAGTGGAAAAAATGATGTTTTTACGAGCCAATGAAAATTGCTTGTTTGTGAAAATTCTTCTATTATCCCTAATCTACACATGCAAAGTAATCTGTTTATGAGATTTTACAGTTTGGTAGAGGGGGATGCCAAATAGCACTAAAACCAGTCTTGCTCCAATCGCTCAAATGGGGGCGCTATAGCAATTCTTTGAAACTGAAACATTTGAACAAGCATAACTCAGGCTTCGTTTGGCTTAAAATCATGGGACTTGTTTCTACACGTTCCTTGATTCATGTGGAACACATCTGTAATTTCGACTGGTAAGCTCCACCCCCAGAGTGTCTGCCATTTTAAGCAGTTTGAAAAATGCTCATGTCTGATTTTATGCCTGGATTTTTGATCAATTTGCATGACACCTGCTACATGAGAACTTTGGCCCCATCCGGACAAAACTTCAGAAGCAAATTTGTTTTCATCAAAAAATGACGTTTTTATAAGCCAATGAAAGTTGCTCGTTTGTGAAGAGTCTTCTTCTGCTTGTTTCTCTCTGGCAACACTGGAGCAAGTACATTGTGCCAGATTGTGTGAGAGGAATAAGCATGTGGAACTTGTTTCCATTTGTCACTTTGACCACTAAGCTCCACCCTCGGACTGCTGAATTGTGCATATTGTTCATATTGCTTACTGCTTGGTGGCGTGTTGTTGGGTTGTTTCATTGATGACAACAACTAAGCAAGTCATTGTGCCTGGATAGCTCAGTCGGTAGGGTGCCTGACTTCGGAACACAAGATTGAGGGTTCAAGTCCCACTGCTGACAATACAAAGTCTGAGTCTCCAAAAACCCTGCTGTGTTTCCACAATCACATGATGTATTTCTTCCATGTTTCTATGGCTTATTTGTGCATATTTAAGGAGCGGTAGTGGCTCAGAGGTAGAGTAACCGGATGGTAACCACAAGGTTGCCGGTTCGATCCCGGCTCCTGCAGAGTTAGTGTCGATGTGTCCCTGTCCCACTGCCATCAGTGTATGAATGTGTGTGTGAATGGGTGAATGTGATGCACAATCTATGTAAAGCGCCTTGGATAAAGGCGCTATATAAATGCACCATTTACCATTTACCAAGCAGTCCACTGAATGTGTGTGTTGTTTCCAGTACGTCTTGTGTCTGTTGGGTAGCCTCATTGGTAGAGCGCATGACTTGGAAATGAGAGTTCCTGGGTTCAAATCCCGGCACGGACACCTAGTAATATGAGTCAATCATGCACAATCTCATGTGGTCTTCTACATCTAAGTTCATGGTTCTATGTGTAACCCAGGGTAAAACTCAATGTAATGGTGGTTGTCACCATTCGGCCATGTTGTGTTTTGTCACTATTCGGCTGTGTTTCCACAATCACATGATGTATTTCTTCCATGTTTCTATGGCTTATTTGTGCATATTTAAGGAGCGGTAGTGGCTCAGAGGTAGAGTAACCGGATGGTAACCACAAGGTTGCCGGTTCGATCCCGGGCTCCTGCAGAGTTAGTGTCGATGTGTCCCTGTCCCACTGCCATCAGTGTATGAATGTGTGTGTGAATGGGTGAATGTGATGCACAATCTATGTAAAGCGCCTTGGATAAAGGCGCTATATAAATGCACCATTTACCATTTACCAAGCAGTCCACTGAATGTGTGTGTTGTTTCCAGTACGTCTTGTGTCTGTTGGGTAGCCTCATTGGTAGAGCGCATGACTTGGAAATGAGAGTTCCTGGGTTCAAATCCCGGCACGGACACCTAGTAATATGAGTCAATCATGCACAATCTCATGTGGTCTTCTACATCTAAGTTCATGGTTCTATGTGTAACCCAGGGTAAAACTCAATGTAATGGTGGTTGTCACCATTCGGCCATGTTGTGTTTTGTCACTATTCGGCTGTGTTTCCACAATCACATGATGTATTTCTTCCATGTTTCTATGGCTTATTTGTGCATATTTAAGGAGCGGTAGTGGCTCAGAGGTAGAGTAACCGGATGGTAACCACAAGGTTGCCGGTTCGATCCCGGGCTCCTGCAGAGTTAGTGTCGATGTGTCCCTGTCCCACTGCCATCAGTGTATGAATGTGTGTGTGAATGGGTGAATGTGATGCACAATCTATGTAAAGCGCCTTGGATAAAGGCGCTATATAAATGCACCATTTACCAAGCAGTCCACTGAATGTGTGTGTTGTTTCCAGTACGTCTTGTGTCTGTTGGGTAGCCTCATTGGTAGAGTGCATGACTTGGAAATGAGAGTTCCTGGGTTCAAATCCCGGCACGGACACCTAGTAATATGAGTCAATCATGCACAATCTCATGTGGTCTTCTACATCTAAGTTCATGGTTCTATGTGTAACCCAGGGTAAAACTCAATGTAATGGTGGTTGTCACTATTCGGCCATGTTGTCACTAATGACAGTTCACAGCTCAGTTCACCACTCACTCACAGCTCACCAATCATTTACTCATTCAGCAACTCAGTGGCCTTGTGGTTAGAGTGTCCGCCCTGAGACTGGGAGGCCGGGTTCGATTCCCGGCCGGGTCATACCAAAGGCTCTAAAAACGGGATCCAATGCCTCCCTGCTTGGCACTCAGCATCAAGGGTTGGATTGGGGGTAAGACCCTGTGTCATACTAGCGTCATGTCCAGAGGGTGTACTTGTACATCAAGCTGCCTCATGCTACAGAAACAGGAGATAGGCACGTGCCCTATGGGCCTCATGGCTGGGCAAGGCTGTTTGACTGTCACTATTCGGCCATGTTGTCACTAATGACAGTTCATAGCTCAGTTCACCACTCACTCACAGCTCACCAATCATTCACTCAGTCACACCAGATTACAATGTGTGAGTCAGTCAGGGCAGGAATCAAAAACCCTGCCCTGCTCCCATAATTACCTGATGTATTTCTGAAGTTCAGGCTCCCATGTTTCTAGGGCTTATTTGTGCGTATTGTTCTTACTCCTTATTGCTGCTTGCTTGATCCCGTTTTATTGCTGCTTGCAGCTCTAATTGCTCTTAATGTGCATGTTGGTGCCTTGCATGGTTTCCATTTGCATTGGTGTGTGTGAATGTGATCAATGCACAATTTATGTAAAGCACTTAAACCAAGGTAAAAACACTATAAATGCACAAACAATTAGATCTGTTAAGATGTGGGTCCTCATCATAATGTGACTCATGACAGAACTGTCAACCTTTGTAGTCAGCAAATGTATTTATTTACAATATTTATATCTATAGCACATGTCCTTACATTTAGGAAACCACCGATATGGATCATGGCCGACACGAATACCAAGTAAACTGATAACTGATATTGATACTGATATACAAACTATACAGCTTCAATACAAGAACTATATCTAGATTCGACAGCTTGGTAGAATACAGATAACCACCACAACATCGGCTAGGGGAATTCCACCCCAAAAGGCTTTATTTTAAGTTGATTTATTTCCAAAAAAGCCACGTCCAGTTGTTATTTTTTTTATATTGTACATGGAATTAATGATTTCATAATGATAACTGAGTAAATTATTGTTTGTTTGATTCCATATCTATGAATCATCTTCATCTCTCACACTCATTGCATCGAGCAGGCTGGCAGCTTCACTTTCATATCCTGTAGAGGAGGCTTGTCTCAGCAGCCAATCCTGGACCATGGAACTTCTTGCTTCAGATGGCGTTCCACCACTCACTGAAACGCAAGACAACACAACAATATGTTGTATTTTATTATTAAGTAGTATTTGTTTTTAAGTGTCTATCTTTATAGCAAAAAGCAATGCACTCCTCAAAAAGTTGGCAGTACACTAGAGCATACAGTAAATTAAAACGGACAAAGACACAAAGGCCAGCACATTGTAAAACACTTGCCATTTTACCCTTACCCTTTAATAAGTGTCTTTATTTGGAGTTAGCTAATCTGATTAAAGTCACAAATAAAGGATCACATTGAAGATGGTGTCATCAGATCAATATATTGACACTCACTGCTTGGACCAGGTACATCTTTGCTCATCCTTCTTCTGACCAGTGGCAGCGTTGGTTCTTCTGGCTCCTTCTCCACAAACCGCAACACCTTTTCTATCATCTCCTCCTCTCTTCTCCTCCATTCTTCTTCTCGTCTGTTCCATTCTTCAGCAGTAAATGCCTTCTTTCCTCTCAATCTTGCAACCATGGTCTTCTGTTTCGTCTCATGTCCCTCCCCGAGGTGTCCTGTTTCTCTGACACGGTTGTCTTCTCTGGAGTCTGAAGGTCCAAAGTGTCCTCTGTTCCTCGTCACCATGTCTTCTACTTTCTCCATAAGCTCTTTCACTTCTGAGATGTCCAGATTGGTGCAGTCTACAACATGGTATCTGTAGCCACATTTCTCAAGGATCCTTCTCAGAGGTTCTCCTTCAGCCTCGATGTACTCCTCAACACGTCTCTCTCCCAGCCACCATCCCTCTGTGAACAGAACCAGAGTGTGTCTCCAGACTCTGTCCCCCAGCAGCTCCATGTGTTCCTCCACTGATCTCCTGTCAGCTTCAGAGAAACTGCACCTGACAGGAACATTCAGCAGGACAGCGTGGGGTCCAGGAGAACACAGCGTCACACCGTGTAGAAGGACATCTTTGATCTTCTGTGATGGAGATGTAGTCGACCAGTCTGGACACATCACCACACTCACATTTCTGTCAGCAACTCTTCTCTGTTGTCTGACACATTCTGTCATAGGCTAGAATATGAGGTTTACTGTATGTTAGTCATAATAATCAATACATGATAACCATAATTAAACTGACTATTCTATCCTAAATAAAGACACCCTCCTTGTCTAATAGCACCACAGTAATAATCTATACCATTAGTCCTAAAACTATATTTGAACATGGAAATGGACAATTCCTGTGTGTGTGTGTGTGTGTGTGTGTGTGTGTGTGTGTGTGTGTGTGTGTGTGTGTGTGTGTGTGTGTGTGTGTGTGTGTGTGTGTGTGCGTGTGTGCGTGTGTGCGTGCATCACTAAAGGCCATACAATGCCAAACAATATTCAGACAACTATAATTGAGGCAGCAGTCGAGAGAGGGAATTAATGTCTTTGAGGATAACAAGGGAGAGAGGAGAGGAGAGGTGTTGGTGGTGACTGAATGAGCCTTGAGACATTCCTTGCGTCAGACTTTAACATTATCATCAAAAAACATTGAAATTATGTATGGAGTTTATATAATATCACGCATGCACCGCGTGACGCATATGTTCCACCTGGCTTTCATAGTAAGGGCTCACTGTAATCACAATGAAGTTCATATAATATTGCTCACCATCCTTCCTTTGAACACATCCTCCTGCAGTATGTGATTTCCAGCCAAGTTCCTTGTACAAAGGTCTCCTCCGACCAACATCAGCCTCACATCTGGTAGACTATGATGTTCTCCTGACACACACACACACACACACACACACACACACACACACACACACACACACACACACACACACACACACACACACACACACACACACACACACACATTAACTTTTTTTTTGGGTGTGTGTGTGTGTGTGTGGGGGGGGGGGGGCACACACTCACCAGTCCAATGCACGCCAATAGGGTTGGGTGCTACAGAAGCATCACAATGTGGCGAGCTTTATCACATTCAGTTTAACCATTTACCAGCTATACTGGCTGATTGATTGTAAAGTGATGTTCATTACCTTCAAACAGAGCTTTCAGAACAGCTCTGTGTCTGTGTGTCTTGGTCATCAATGTCAGGACATGTTCCTCCATGTTTCTCTTCCTCTCTGCAACATCTCCATCAACTTCATAGTGTCCACCTCTGTTTCCTGCCACCATCTCCTCGATCTTCTCCAGCAGCTGTGTGACCTGAGTGTCATCTCTCTTCTCATTGTTGAAGACATGATACCTGTTCCCACATTTGTCAACAAGCCAGCGGAGGTGTTCCCCTCCAGCCTCAATGTGCTGCTCAATGCTTCTGTCTCCCAGAAGGTCTCCAAAGGTGAACAGTACTATAGTGTGACTCCACACTCTCTGTGACATAAGTGACATGTGTTCCTCTAACGCTACTCTTTGTGATTTGGTGAATGCTTCTCGCAGAGGAACGGTCAGAAGAGCGGCATGTGGTCCAGGAGGACAGAGATACACACTGTTCTGGATGTCCAGTTTGTCCATCTCTGGACTCTTCTGTAATGGTGGGTAAATACTCCATCCTGGTGAGTCCACCACTGTCAGGTGTCTGCCTGCTGCTTCACCATGTCTTACACTCTGCGCTGACCTGTGGACTCCAGCTTTAAAAACACTTCCTCCTAGAATGGTGTTTCCTGAAGAACTCTTTCCAGACCGAACTCCTCCCAACACCACAATCCGGAGGTAAGCCATTCCTGTCAGAGAAGACATTGTTTAGTCACAATAAGTCAGAACATCAACACACACACGCACGCACGCACACACACACACACACACACACACACACACACACACACACACACACACACACACACACACACACACACACACACACAGTGCAAATGCAGAGGATCAGATTAATCACGCACATTAATCTAGTAGTAGTAGTAATATACTACTATAGTAATAATATCTGTGATTTATATAGTGCAACCCCATAGGGGGTCCGATGTTCTGAAGAGCTGATATTCTGATGACCAGGTCTGTGATGCGCTTTATCGAAATTATTGTGTGCCCCTCTGCCCAGTGCCGAACAATAAAGAGAACAAAATAACCTATGCAATGCATTGTGAACTTGCTCTCTTCCTTCTTTCTCTCTCTCTCTGTCTCTCTCTCCCTCGTCATAAGATATGGCAAATGTGTTCATATGCCTATTAGAATTTATATCCCTCTACCGCTCCGATGAAAGGTAGAGGCAGGCAGACAGACAGACAGATTAACAGACCTGACTTCCCACAGTTTTCCACGTCATAACGTTTTGGTATAGTTGCCTGAGGAAGGTCGAAGGACCGAAACATTGCTTGTCTAACAAAAGGTCTTGATCCAGCAAGTGGCTGTGTGTGGGTCTCTACCTCTCTGATACGTTTACTTTATCGCCTATGCACCTGCTAAAGAGTATCACATAGAACATAGCCTAATTGTTCTCTCGAATTTATCTTCAGTTATAGAGGAGAATTCCACACCAAAACACATTGGGTAACAATCTAACTTGATCCCTGTGAGAATATTACCTACTTGATTTTTGTCATCGACAACATTTCTACATTTCACCCCACAGTTTGTATTGCCGCAGGTTGTCTTCATTCTAATGCGGGTATTTTAGTAGCTGCAAACGTATTCTTTTTTAATATTATTATTTTACACATCATATTTTAATAGAACACTTACACTCATGCATGTGTTTTACGTCACTCTGGGGCAGACTTTATCCTCTTCCTCTCCTCCCCTCCCTTCTGCCTCTCTCCTCTCCAGTCACTCGATCATCAGGTCAAACCTCCTCTTCCAGAGCATCTCCACCGTGAAATGCCTGGGCTTGTAGTGTGTGCGGGATGAAATAATCTGGCTTGATTGTCCTGCAGTGTGTGGTTTGATGTGCAGGAAAAAAGCAAGTTTTGAGTTACTAAAATATACACATTAAATTAAAAAAATGGGATATATTTTAATATAATGAATGTAGGCCTACATGTTCTAGACATTCTAATGATCACAAAAAATATATTTATATTGCAGCCTCTGTGGGGGTATTTATATGCAATTATCACAACCAATTGCAATGAAATACTTAATAAATACTTCATAATTATGTGAAAAAAACAGCAACAAAAAACAATGATAACATTTTTTTTATTAATTAAGGGGTTAATGTTGCCAACAAGCAACACTGGGCCTTGTTGGTGTCCTATTGGTAGTTTCTGCCAACAAATTACGTTAATGTGGGGTCAAGTGTTAAAGTGAAAACCCACCCAGTTTCTAAAACGTGTCTAAACATGACTGGCTACATCCCCTGATTGATTGATTGATTGATTGATTCAAGAACTTTATTGCCACGTCAACAATTTGATAGGATTTTGTCTTTCATCAACAGACATCTCAATGACGCACAAGACAACAATATTGATTGATTGATTGAAAATGTATTAACAGTTTGTGCACAACTCAGAACAAAGTTGATTGTGAGTCGGACAAAACCATCCCTCTCTCTCTCTCTCTCTCTCTCTCTCTCTCTCTCTCTCTCTCTCTCTCTCGGCATTTGGAACCACCAGCCAAAACAGAGACAATTGTGTACACTAGAGTGTATTTCTGTTTCCTTAAGAACTGATGAATGTAAACTGCTTGTTGAGGGCTCCAGGGACCCTGCAGTCTCCTCATTAGGATTTGGCCGGTCATCGGAAAAGTGGGTGGACCCCATTTGACTGGCCTCATGAAGTGAACAGAGTTCGTGTAACTCTGTGTATTTCTTTCTATTTCTATTTTTAGTTTCACTGGAGACAGAGAGAGAGAGTTGTCGATCTGGCTATGCAAGTCTACATACCATAGCCATAGAGTAAGACAGAGTTACGAGTCCGACACCTCTGGGGCCAGTACCATGGAGGCTCTTCTACATAGACAACTATTGATGATAGCCCAGCCTTTCTTTTCTTTTCTTTTCTTTAAATCCTCTTTTTAAATCTTACAACATGAACATTACAGAGACCTTAGTTGTTACTGTACTACTTTTGCTATACTTTAAAACAGTTGTCATGTTGCACAAATGTCTAGAATGTCCCCACTTAACACAGATTTAAAAGTTGTTTAATCTTAGAGTAGGTGTCTATTAGACGTCTATTTTAGATTAGACTTCGATTTCAACGTCTAACAAGATTATACCTCTAAAAAACTGCACTTTTAGACGTTTTTAGACACTTGTGTTCAGTGGGTCTCTTATTTGCACCACCCTTATTGAAAACAATGTATTTTCTTACAGTTTTCTGTCCCCTCAATGTTGTAACTCTGTTCGTACTCGGTGGCTGTGATACCTGCCTACAGATTAATGAGCAGGAAACACACGTGAAGCCCTGTGGGCGGATCTGGAGATGACTGACTGACAGGGAAATTACGTCATTTGCTGCGTCAGTGCTCAAGTGTCATGGTGCGTGGTGCAACGTTGGCACAGCCCATATGGAAAATCTTATATAAATGTCATATATGCAAACTCTTGAAAGTGGCACCTTTCATACCACTTTACAAAGACAAATACTCTGGATCTTGTCATACATCATTCTCAAAAGTGCCTTATACCTGATTACATCCTGCACATATTTTTACACAAATCCAAAGTTATTGTCTAATGACCATTGTCCTGATTTGAAAGAAAATACTGTTATGTTGTCAGAATGTGTTGGAAAGTGAGATTTGTTGTCATAATTAATGATTATTGATTTTTTATGTGCTCTACTGCCTTTTAAGAAAAAATGTGGAACTTTACAGTATGTCAAATATGTCGCCGAGTACATGGTTGTAGTGAGAGTATAGACAGACAGACAGACAGACAGACAGACAGATGTCACATACCTGATAGTCACACAGAGCCAGATGGTTTTTGCCTCTCGTAATTTCAAAATTCTTCAGTCGTGTTTGGAGCAACAGGAGTTCTGTCATAAGTAAAACATACTATAAAGTGCGGATGAAGTGAAGCCTTCTTCCCACTGGACAGCAGCTTCCTTACTCGGATTACCAGTGCAGTTCCAGACTCTATAAACCAGTCAGAGAATGTGTAATAAGACTAGTTGTCGATCCGGCTACACAAGACTACATACCTGCCAGAGCCATAGAGTAAGACACTGACATCTCTGTTAACTTCATGGGGCCAGTCCAATGGAGGCTCTTCTACAGACTTCTATTGAGAATGGAGACAACAAATAGATTCAAAAAAGAGACACATCCTTTTATTTTAGATCATTTTTATTAATAGTACAAAATAAACATTACAGTTGTTACTCTACAATACTTTAAAACGGTTGTCATGTTAAACATGCCCTAAAATAGCTCTTATTTGTGGGGAAAATCAACTCCAGTTTGTCCCTTTCTGGTTGCATAATCAGCTCAGTTTTCTGCCCCCTCTATGTTGTAACTATGTCTTTTCTCTATGGCTGTGATACCTGCATACAAATTGAAAAGCGGAAATGTCAATGAGCACCTGTTGACAGTCAGTGGATCAGTGACGCTCATGCCCGGCAGGCTGTGGAATGTAGGGGATAAAACACGAGGAAAAAAAAAACACTTCACACACCAAGGTTCTACCTTTGTCACTCCAGTGTATGTCAGGACATATACAGATATGAAATAACATTTCCATTGTTCCCCAGTGCAATAAGACAATAGACAGTGCAATAAGAAAAAGGACAAATACAAACAATACAGGAAACAATAAGTGGTGTAGTGCAACAGACTAGAGCAGTAAAGTGCAACTGTAACAGCATAGGGTGAGGTGAAGGTGCTAAGCTACAACCAGGTATAATTATAAAATGGCAAGTAGTGAAAGTTAAACAGACAGCTAGACAGGAACTAGAAAGGACATATGTACTGTATATACTACAACTAAACTATACGGCTAAAGCTAAACATACTACAACTAAGCAGCTGAACACTGAACAGACATAAATATATACTACTATGACGCGTGCCCGAGCTTTGGGGCTGTAGTTTTTACGTCACAAAAAGTTTGTATAAATTATTTAAGACCCACTGGTAAAACACAATAAAAACATAGTAAAGTGCACTGTTTAAAGTGCGAGGTGCTCACTGTGCAAACCAAGTGGACTTAGAAAGTAGGCCGACTACGCCACTTTAAGTTTTAAGAGGTTAAAGAACTCTGTTTAAGTATAACCATTTGACCAACTCTTAAAATACCAATAAGGACACAGGTTCGTTTTACCAGGTTAAGAGCAATATAAAACATGTGAAAATCAAGAAAGGATTGGAGGACGAGGGTTTTTAAAAGGAAGAACAATCATGAATTTATTAACTAAAAGTACAAGGTGGCACTCTAGATGGCCGGTTAAAAACACAATCTTTATTAATACTACAAATAAAAACCTAACTAAAATGTCCCTAAAACTAAACCTAAAACACCCTCAACTTAACCAACAAAAATAAAACCAACGTTAAAAACCTGTCGTGTGCAAATTAGCTGGCTTAATGTGCAAATTTGCAATTAACGTTAGCTTTATGGAGCCTAAAGTGCGTGGATACGTGCAAAAGAACAATGTGCAATGCGGCAGGTACTGGTACAGTGCGTTGTGGGCAGTCTTATATCATCATCTGTGTCCTGTGCATCTGTCTTCTTTTCGTCTGAAACACACAGGGGACTAGACACAGTTCACCTGTTCACGAATCTTAAAGTGCTGTGGAATATGGGGGTGCAACACACCGGCTTCAGGTTTGCAATACTACGGGGAGAGCTACTTACACGCAACCCAGGCTTTTACACCTGGGCCCGTCTGTCATCGGCGTCGTAGTATTGCGAACCGGTGCTCTCCTCTCCCTCCGTCCGTCCACCGTCTTCAGGCACTCTCGTGTTGCTGCTACGGTCGGCAACCTTCCTGGTCTGCTCGATCACTCACTGCTGTAACCTGTCGATCAACTGCCACACAAACTGCACACACTGCTTCGCACACACCGCTGTCTCAACGCCGCCACTGCACGCCCGCACGTCCGTCTCGCTCCCGTTCTCCATTGTTCTGTGGAACAACATTTTTGTTGGCCGCGCCGGTGCGCGAGAACACGCCCATTGTCTCTACCACTGCTCTGGATAGGCGGACAGTCAATGAGCCGGTACCAGCTGACGGGGAGGAACGCAGCTGCTGCATAATCGTCATCATGTTGGTTGTCATGGCAGCAAGAATACAAAATCAAAATATATACAAAATGCAAATGTCCACACCATGCAAAAGAACAGTAAATGAACACAAAATACACAGCAAATCGGCAGAAATAATACTTCAAAAATAACAAGCACAGCAAATCATAATACAAATACACTGCAAACGAAACCATAAGAAAATCATATTTTCTGCCTGATGACATCCCCCCACTCTTTAAGATTAGCAGTCCCTGCGATCAAGTTCAATTGTCTCTGTACCTCAAAGGAGCCGTGCCAAGATTAGCTCTGGTAGACCGCCGGGGGCCTTCTGGTGCTTGAGGGTCTGGGAAGAACCCATAGAATACAGTCTCTGGTGCCTGGGCTTCTCTTACTGGTTCTGGCGCTGCTGGTTGCGGCTCTACTGTGGGGGCTGTACACACTTTTAATGAAGTCCTATGTGCTGTTTGTTCCCGCCCTCCCTTCTCTGGTCGGACTCTGTACACCACCCCGGTATCTCCCACCTGTTCTAGAACCACGAACGGGTCCGGGGCCCACCATGTACGTAGTTTTCCCTGGCCCTGTCTGGTTTGGTTGCGAACCCACACCCTCTCTCCTGGCAACAGTGGTAATGTGTTCACTCTCTGATCGTAATGCTGTTTGCGTGTAGCAGCAGCAGTCCCCATTCTCTGACTAGCTGTGCGGTAGGCTACAGTAAGACGCTGTTGGTGGTCTTGGACCCAGTCTCTGATACCAACACGGGGCTGCTGTGGTTGTACTCCTAAACCTACATCTACTGGACGCCGCAGATGGCGACCGAACATAAGGAAGGAGGGAGCATAACCAGTGGAACTATGGGTGGTGTTGTTATAAGCATGTACTAGTTCAGGTAAGTACTCAGGCCAACGACCTTGTTTCTCTGTCTCTAAGGTGCGGAGCATGCCTAGGAGGGTCCGATTGAAACGCTCCGCCCCCCCATTCCCGGCCGGATGATAAGGGGTGGTGCGGCTCTTCGAAATGCCATAAGTATCGCATAGCTGTTTCATAAGGGCGGATTCAAAATTAGCCCCACGATCCGAGTGAAATCTAGCCGGGCAGCCGAAAGGCTGGATAACATGGGTCCATAAGGCCCGTACAGTAGTTTGGGCTGTTTGGTCACGTGTAGGGATGGCCCAACTAAAACGTGTGAATAAGTCAGTTGCTACTAAAATGTTTTGGTATGCATCAGAGGGGCGTCCTAAAGTTAAAAAGTCTATGCCTATCACCTCCATGGGGTAGGATACAGCAAAGGGGTGTAGGGGCGCTCTTGGCTCTACTCTGTCTCGCTGAAGGCTGCAGACGGCACAACCCTGCTGGAAATGACGTACCTCCCCCTCCATGCCAGGCCAGTAGAACCTCCGGCGGAGCTGGGCGAGGATCCGGTCTGGGCCAGCATGGGCGGCGGCGACGTGCAGCTCCTTCCAGACTTCCTCTCTCTTCGCAGCTGGACAGACAACCTGGGAATACTCCTCATGTGTGTACTGGTCAATAACTTTGCGGTACAGAATGTCATCTTTAAATTGCAACTTTTTCCACTGTCTAAATAGGATCTGGGCTGCCCGAGACCATGTACGACGTTCAGCCAATAAAGGTGCTTTTTGTTGTGCCACACACCTTGCCACCACTTGTATGTCCATGTCCTGGGCCTGTGCGTCTCTCCATTCACTGCCAGCCGAGCCCTCTTGTCCAGCATCCGGTGTGAGCTCCACGGCTGCGGACGTCACCGGGAACCTAGACAATGCGTCGGCATTCACATTGCTTTTACCTGAACGAAACTTGACATCGTAAGTGAAGGCTGCAAGCTGTGCGACCCAGCGCTGCTCAACGGCTCCCAGCCGGGCGGTCTGTAGGTGGGCAACAGGGTTATTGTCAGTATATACAGTAAATTTCGCACCAGTCAGATAGTCTTTAAACTTCTCAGTTACAGCCCATTTGAGAGCCAAAAGTTCCAATTTGAATGAACTGTAATTAGCGTCGTTCTGCTCTGTTGGGTGTAGGCTCCGGCTAGCATAGGCGATCACCCTCTCCTGGCCCTCCTGTACCTGAGCCAACACTGCACCTAAGCCATGACTACTGGCGTCTGTATATACAATAAAGGGTTGAGAGTAGTCTGCATAGGCCAGCACTGGAGCTTCTGTGAGGGCGGACTTCAGTGCATCAAAGGACTCCTGGCATTCTGGTGACCATGTTACCTTCCGTGTTTGTGACTTCTGGTCGGCTGGAATACCGGTCAACAGGTTGTTCAGGGGGCGGGCGACGGCAGCGAAGGTGTGCACGAAGCGTCTATAGTAGCCAGCCAGTCCCAGGAACGCCCGAACCTCTCGGATGGTGGAGGGGACCGGCCAGTCTCTCACAGCCGCAACTTTGTCGGGGTCAGGCCTGACCCCGTCACGGTCCACCACATGGCCCAGGAACTTCACTTCGCTCTGTAACAGTTTGCATTTATCTAGTCGCAGTTTCAGGCCATGCCGCCACAATTTTTCAAACACCTCGTCTAAATGCTGCAGATGAGAAGAGAAGTCAGGCGAGTACAGAATTATGTCATCTAAGTAGACTAATAGGGACTCAGTTAATTGGCCACTAAGACATTGCTGCATCAAACGTTGAAATGTGGCCGGAGCATTACAGAGGCCGAAGGGCATTCGCTTGAATTCATACAAACCAAGAGGTGTGGTGAAAGCGGTTTTCTCTTGGTCTCGGGGGTCCATACCAACCTGCCAATAGCCGCTGGCAAGATCAAGCGTGGAAAACCACTGGGCTTTAGTAAAGCTGGTGAGGGTCTCCTCTATTCTCGGCAAGGGGAAAGCGTCCTTGTGCGTCACAGCGTTTAGCTTTCTGTAGTCGACGCAGAAACGCCAGCTCCCATCCTTCTTTTTGACGAGCACTATGGGGGCAGCCCACGGACTGCAGCTCTCTTGGATTACGTCTTTCTCGAGCATGTCGGCTAGGAGCGCCTTCATCTCCTTGTACATGGCCGGGGGTAAGGGTCTGTGTCGCTCTCTGATGGGCGCCGCATCTCCGGTGTGGATCTGGTGTTGCACTGTGTCTGTGTGCCCAAAATCTTCATCATGGACAGCAAACACCTTCTCCCACTTCAGCAGCAGGTCGCTTAGCTCTCCTTGCTGTTCTGCTGGCAGGTCTGGCCGGCTGCACAGATCACGCACTTCCTGCGGTAATGGTCGCACGGCGCCGTCGTCTTCCACGCCAACCAAGGCCACTTCCACCGTCCCATCGCCATCCAAGGACAGGGCCAAGTCGTGGTCGGCGCGTACATCACTGTCGTCCACATGGTACAGCTTCCCCAACTTCTGGTAGCGGCCTACAAACAAGGGGTAAGGATGTGGGTTACATAGACGTACAGGAACTCTGCCTCCCTTTACCATGGCCAGTGAACGGGCCAATCCAAAATCCTTGCCGTCCGGCAGGGCCTCAACAAGGGCGGTGTAGTCTGCGCCGTATGGACCTCTCCGAGCACGTCCCCACACCACTACTTCACTCCGAGGGGGTACCTGTATGCGCTGTCGGCTGGCAGGCCGCACATAGCCCAGAGACCCATCTTCTCCAATGATAGCGTGGATACGGCGACAGGTGGCAAACGCGTCTCTCCATACGGCCTGGTCCTTGCCCTGTCTTAGTGGGAATGCAGGTTTTCCGGGCAGTTTAAACAAGGCATTCCAACAGGCATTCACCACATTCATCCCTACAATCAAAGGATGTGTGCAATGTTCATCTTTAACAATGACGACGCCCCTCCCTGGTATGTTGATCCCCTCCAGTTCAACATCCAACACGGCATAGCCAGTGTAGGGAATATCCAGGCCATTAGCTGCTCTCAGTTTAAAGAATAGTGGCATTTTCCCCAGTTTAGCCTGAGAGAAATGTTCCTCAAATAAGCTCTGCTGCATCAAGGTGACTTGCGACCCAGTGTCCAATAAACCTTGTAGTTTCACACTTTCCATAGTTAAATCAATAGTTGGACACTGCCCAATAAATGCCTCGGTAGCCCTTGTTTGTGACGTTTCGTCAACCCCTGCCCCACGGACTTCAGCGACAGGGAGTTCTAAAAATGTGACTGGTTGTATGGGGCAGATCTACAAGCTCTCGCTATGTGTCCTGAACATTTGCACCGACGACAGATAGGCCTACCTTGTTCATCCCATTCATTGTTATAGGTTGGTGTATACCGCTGCTCACATCTGGGTTGTGGTGGTGGTGGTGATGGTGTTTGGGTTGGAGACTGCTGGAGGAGTGGTCGGATTTCCTTCATGAGCTCCTGTGTGAGCCCCTGCATCTGTGATTTGACGTCCTCCATGATTTCTCTCTTCAGAGTGGCTTTCCAGTCAGTTTCCTGCAGTGGTTTAGAGGCAAGTGTGGGGTTAACTGCATGACATGTGACTTCAGTTGCTCTCATACCTCCATGTTCTGTGTCTAGTAGTAGCGCTTCCTGGCGCACGGCGGCAAAATCTTCGTCCGGGTGTCGTCTGGCGTAGACCCTCAAAGCCTGGGCAAGTGGTCCCTCACAGAGCCCCAGCAGGAACTGCTCCCGGAGAACGGCATCGGAGGGGGCGGTGTCGGGGTTGTGCCGCCGCAGCCCACAATATAACTCCCTAAGCCTTAAAATAAATGCAGAGACACTTTCTCCTTCCCTTTGAGTGCAACTAAAAAACTGTGAACGCAGTACTGGGATTGGGTTTTATGGCCATATAAGGAATCTAGGTAGGAAAATATTTTGCTAGCCTTGTCTCGCTCTGTGGCATCAAGAACACCGACCTGTCGTTTGGCTTCCCCTGTTAAAGCTCCCATTACAATGGCTACCTTCTTTTCATCAGTTAGCTCTTGGGACCCTAGTAAACCTTGTATTTGTTCTTTCCATTCTGCATATTTAACATCACTGTCTGGACCTTTAAATTTAGGCAGCCACGGGGCTCCTGGGTAGACAGGCATCATCATCATGATGATTAAAATACAACAAAAACCAATAAAACCAAAACCAATAAAAAGAAAATACAAAAATAATTCAGTCCTTCTTGTTTTCACAATTGCTCTTAAAACCTGATCCTGCCGCGCTACGCCAAGTTGTGACGCGTGCCCGAGCTTTGGGGCTGTAGTTTTTACGTCACAAAAAGTTTGTATAAATTATTTAAGACCCACTGGTAAAACACAATAAAAACATAGTAAAGTGCACTGTTTAAAGTGCGAGGTGCTCACTGTGCAAACCAAGTGGACTTAGAAAGTAGGCCGACTACGCCACTTTAAGTTTTAAGAGGTTAAAGAACTCTGTTTAAGTATAACCATTTGACCAACTCTTAAAATACCAATAAGGACACAGGTTCGTTTTACCAGGTTAAGAGCAATATAAAACATGTGAAAATCAAGAAAGGATTGGAGGACGAGGGTTTTTAAAAGGAAGAACAATCATGAATTTATTAACTAAAAGTACAAGGTGGCACTCTAGATGGCCGGTTAAAAACACAATCTTTATTAATACTACAAATAAAAACCTAACTAAAATGTCCCTAAAACTAAACCTAAAACACCCTCAACTTAACCAACAAAAATAAAACCAACGTTAAAAACCTGTCGTGTGCAAATTAGCTGGCTTAATGTGCAAATTTGCAATTAACGTTAGCTTTATGGAGCCTAAAGTGCGTGGATACGTGCAAAAGAACAATGTGCAATGCGGCAGGTACTGGTACAGTGCGTTGTGGGCAGTCTTATATCATCATCTGTGTCCTGTGCATCTGTCTTCTTTTCGTCTGAAACACACAGGGGACTAGACACAGTTCACCTGTTCACGAATCTTAAAGTGCTGTGGAATATGGGGGTGCAACACACCGGCTTCAGGTTTGCAATACTACGGGGAGAGCTACTTACACGCAACCCAGGCTTTTACACCTGGGCCCGTCTGTCATCGGCGTCGTAGTATTGCGAACCGGTGCTCTCCTCTCCCTCCGTCCGTCCACCGTCTTCAGGCACTCTCGTGTTGCTGCTACGGTCGGCAACCTTCCTGGTCTGCTCGATCACTCACTGCTGTAACCTGTCGATCAACTGCCACACAAACTGCACACACTGCTTCGCACACACCGCTGTCTCAACGCCGCCACTGCACGCCCGCACGTCCGTCTCGCTCCCGTTCTCCATTGTTCTGTGGAACAACATTTTTGTTGGCCGCGCCGGTGCGCGAGAACACGCCCATTGTCTCTACCACTGCTCTGGATAGGCGGACAGTCAATGAGCCGGTACCAGCTGACGGGGAGGAACGCAGCTGCTGCATAATCGTCATCATGTTGGTTGTCATGGCAGCAAGAATACAAAATCAAAATATATACAAAATGCAAATGTCCACACCATGCAAAAGAACAGTAAATGAACACAAAATACACAGCAAATCGGCAGAAATAATACTTCAAAAATAACAAGCACAGCAAATCATAATACAAATACACTGCAAACGAAACCATAAGAAAATCATATTTTCTGCCTGATGACACTACAACTATGGAATACTACAACTAAAACTATACATTTAACATACCATGACATACTGCAACTAAGCACTACTATAACAGCTAAGCTATGACTACTATGACAGAGTAGGGGTATTACTACAGTAATACCCTTACGACTCTGTCACAGGTCATTCTAGTAGGTGATCTATTCATAATTTATTCAGACATTAATCTTCATACATTGATTGACATGCCTGTCAATCAATGCATGATGTCTGTGTGCGCAAAGCATGATAAGAATTGTAGTCCTCATAATTCACTGCTTCACACCCTAACAAACGTTTGTGTGACGTCACACAGCTCTAAACTGGACTAGATGTTGTCTCAGTAAGACGACCCTCCACCCTGTCCACATGAATAGGGCATTGCACCAAAGCATGGTGGGAATTGTAGTTCTCATACTTCACTTCCTCATATAACACTAAACTGGATCTAATGCTGTTTTCTCACCAAAACATCCAGATCAAGATCCACAGGTTTGAGGGTGCCATATCATGCCTCTGCTAGAGGGATACACTCATAATACTGACTGTAGACAGCAATAGTCTGAAAACATTTAAAATGTGTTTGCTTTATTTAATTACTTTAATTCAAGGCATAGGCATATTTGTTCAATTGATATAACTCATTCATTATTAATAGTCCCAGATGTGATATATTTACATTGTGTTGGCTTTATTTGAATGTATTTAATTATTCAATATGCAAATGTATTGAATTTATACCACTGAACTGTTCTTAATTGTGCTTACCTAAAATATATGCATTGGCAATGTAGGCATTTATATTGAATTGAGGCAACTCAAATGTAATCAATTGTGCGTATACAATACCTATTCATTTAACATGTATGCATTTATATTTCATTTATGTAACTCAAATCGTATTAATAGTGCAATTTAAAAACACAAACAAAATGAGTTTGACTTCCATAAACCCCAGCGGTTCCCACGCTCCAGCCTATGTCCAGCCCGCCTTTTTCCTCCGCCTTTTTTTATCCGCCTTGTATTTGCCCGCCCCGCAATTCTACAGACCCGTGGACGCAGCAGGAGGATATAGGAGGACGCTGTTTTATGGTAAGTTTTTGTTGTTTCTGGTACTTTAGGATGAATATGTAATGTAGGCTTACGTGTATTATGTAATACTGTCCGAAATTTGTACAAAGGCATCGGTTATTAATACATTTTTTGAGTCAAATAGGGTTTGCTGGTTGTTGCTTGTTTGGTAATTTGCTCGCCTCATATTCATGGCGTCTCTGTTGTGTGCCTTCCAACAAATAAGTAGCAAATTATAAAATCAACCAGCTGTCTGCACCCTGCATTTTTACTTAATAAGACAACCTACAGGCGTTTTGAAGGCGTTTTATATTGCTTCGTGTCGGTTGCAGGCAGCCACGCTTCAAACCCAAAAGTTACTTCTAGTTGGGTCTCGAATGTTATTAGGCCCGCTGATGGCCTGTCGCTATCAGCGAGGAGGAGAGAGAACGCAACGCCGGGGCTTAGAATGCTACTAGGCCCGCTGATAGCGACAGGCTATCAGCGGGCCAGGAGGAGGAGAGGGAACGCAACGCCGGGTTTAGAATGATACTAGGCCTCCTGTCGCTATCAGCGAGGAGGAGAGGGAACGCAACGCCGGGGCTTAGAATGCTACTGCAGGCCTACTAGACTTTGGTTCGCAAAATTATCATGTTAAGGACCCACGAGTGGATGCATGTTGTGGATTTAATCGCATTTATATCTTGGAGACCTACATTTGGGATCCATTTGGTTCCATTGGTATACTAGCGCTAAATACATTTGGTTTATTTGAATCAAAACAATGAATGAACGCGGCCGGCGTTTCCCTTCTTCCCAGATCTGTGCCATCTAGTAGAAGAGTTGCGACATTGAGGGGTCATAAACTGAGCGCTCGCGCTGCTGTTCATGCAGCCTGAATAGGGACAAACTGGAGTTGGAAATGTATTGTTTTCAATGAGGTCAGCGCAAATAAGAGCTATTTTATGCATGTTTTCAAGGGGGCTGTTGCAAGGCTGTTGCCTGAGTCCGTTGCATTACTGCCTACTTCAAGTCCAGGACTTGTCGCGATTTGTTGTCCCCATTCTCGAGTAGAAGTCTCATTAGAAAAGCCGCCATTAAACTTGCCCCTTGGAGTGGACGGAGTTGTCGTAACTGTCTATACTATATGCTTTCTATTGGTTCTGCCTCTCCCGTAGCGCAGTGCCGCACACAGTGAGAGAGAAAGAGAGAGAGAGAGAGAGAGAGAGAGAGAGAGAGAGAGAGAGAGAGAGAGAGGGGCAGCTTCGCGGACACTGTCACTTCGAGGAGGATTAATTTTGATTTTAGACTAGTACGACCGTGGAACATGCGTTTTCAAAGCAACCGTGTGTGTATTGTATTCAACAACAACTGGTGCTTAAAGGAGAGCTAGCAAAGAGAATCTCGGCTACAATGCACAGGATAAACTTTGTTAATCAGGACAGCGGCTGGATTCTTTATAGATCAGGGCTTTTCAAGCAGTGGTCCAGGTGAGGATTCCTGGTGGTCCCCAGCTAAATGGGAAACCAAATGGACCCTTGCAGGTCCATTTGGTTTTATATTTACACTCCCAAGAGTTAAAATATTCATCATATGAATTAATCCGAGTCTATAGCCTACAACTGAAATTAATGGTCATTTTGATCTGTGTGCTTGTTTTGTTTCCCAAATCCAGCCTGGAATTGTGGACAAAAGAAATATTTAGTTTTGGGTTTGGAATGGAAATGTTATCAAATGGTGGTCCGTGGCACAAATTCTCAATAAATAGTGGTCCCTGGTATCAAAAAGGTTGAAAACCCCTGTTATAGATTATAATGCAGTGGTTCCCAAACTTTCATGTCAAGGACCCCAAGTTGTCAACCCCCATTTTCAAAAGATATTCCTGGGAATCTCATAAGGAGATGTTTACAAGTCTAGTGCATGTTCTAGTGATTATCAACCTGTAATTTCAAGCCAAAGACCCCCACTTTGACATGCACATTAGTCTACATAATCTGTAGACTAATGTAGACAACATAAGTCTACAGATTCCCCAATTTATATTGTAAAATCTAAGGGTTAGACTCAGTTGACTCATTTAGCTGGGGACCCCCTGGGGTCCCCGGATCCCAGCACTTTGGGAACCATTTTTGGCTAGTGATTCAGAATTTAGGGCATTGGGTGACTTTTTCCCCTGTGATGTTTTTTTTTTTTTGTATTGTAATAGCTAACTGTTCAGCAATCATGATACAGCTATATATATATATATATATATATATATATATATATATATATATATATATATATATATATATATATATATATATATATATATATATATATATATATTCTAATTTCTCCTCTAGACTAATGGCTGACACGATAGACAGTGCGACTCCCACCGAATCACCTAATGCACCACCTGTGACCTCCCACACACAGACCAGCGCCAGGGCCAGGTTAGTGTCAGTTAAACCCAAATGGTCAGACCACATTACACTACAGGCTTGCCACACCTCGGTATGTTGATTGCTTGTGTATCTGCTATTTTCACCATGTAAACGTGCCCACAAAAGTTTGGAAACCTCACTTTAATTTTCTCCACCTTTAATAATATTCATATTGTATCTTATATCATTTTAATCATTGATTAGTCACCTTAAAGACCTTTTTGACACACGTGTAGTAGTGTTATTGTCCAATCTCTACATGTCACAGGGGTTGACACTAAGGTCTCCGAGGCAAGTGCAAGTCAGGTTCTACTTGCCCTCAGGTCATGGTCACTTGCCCCCCATGTTCCAGGTGGTCCCCAGTTAAGTTGGTTAACCGGATGTAACTCTTGAGAACGTAAAAATGAAACCAAATGGACCCTTGCGGGTCCATTTGGTTTCATTTTTACACTCTCAAGAGTTAAAATTCATCATCTTAATTAGCCCAGTTTTACACTGTAGAAGATTAATGGTCATTTTGATGTGTATGTTAATTTTGCCTGTTTTGTTTCCCAAATCCAGCCTGGAATTGTGGACAGCTAGAAAGCAGGGAAAGACACAGAGGCAGAGTGCAATGACTGCCTTCAAGACAAATTTATCTTGTGTTGTGTTATAGTGCACTAAGTTGCACACTTGCCCGATCAGGCAACCAGGTAGCAGTCTTCACTTGCCCCACCATTTTTTTTTACTTGCCCCGGGCAAGCGGGCAAGTGTCAACCCCTGTGTCATAACTTGTTGAAGTCACTAATCGATGATTAATACGATATAAGATTAAGGTGGAGGAAGTCATTCCCAAAGTTTGTTTTCTGAAATTATCAGTTTATTTTAATTAATTAGAATTTGTTGTCCTTTTTGTTTTCTCCTCTAGAAATGGCTGATACAGAAATTATCCCACTGGACTTTGTAAACTCAACTCCCACCGAACCACCTGCTGCGCCCTCAACCTCCCACACCCCAAGGTTGGTGTCGTTAAACCCAAATAGTCGCTTTGTAAACTTTAACGCCCCCCCCCCCCCCCAGTTTGTTCTTCTATACTTTTAATCTCTATACTATAGGCCCTACCACACCTTGACATGTTGTTGGCTTGTATATCTGCTATTTTCACCATATTGTTTTTTTTTGTTTGTTTTCTTTTAAATGGAATGTATGTATTGTTTTGTTTTCCTCTAGACAAATTGATGATATTCCAGTGGTCTCTGTGGTGTCTACTGCACCCTCCTGCAACTTATCACACACTGACCAGTGCCAGGCCCAGGTTAGTAAAAAAACACACACTTAAGCTATATAGGTACTATGCACACAGAATGCCCGAAAGCGTCACATCCGTCACATCCCTAGGGAATAGAACATTCTCGCCGCTTAGAGTTAATACGATCCATTGGATATAACTTTCTGATTCATTGGCCAGTGTAAATATTGACACCAAAGAAAATAACAGAAGGATATCTGGAACACTGTCATTCACTTGCCTTCAGCGTACAAGAGAATTTAGCCAACGTTAACATGACGCTGGTATTACAAATGTTATGAATCTAGTGGTATTCAGTTTAAAGACAGCAGACAGGGATTTCATTATCAAATATAGCTGCAAGCAGCAATAAAACGGGATCAAGCAAGCAGCAATAAGGAGTAAGAACAATACGCACAAATAAGCCATAGAAACATGGGAGCCTGAACTTCAGAAATACATCAGGTAATTATGGGAGCAGGGCAGGGTTTTTGATTCCTGCCCTGACTGACTCACAATCTGGTGTGACTGAGTGAATGATTGGTGAGCTGTGAGTGAGTGGTGAACTGAGCTATGAACTGTCATTAGTGACAACATGGCCGAATAGTGACAGTCAAACAGCCTTGCCCAGCCATGAGGCCCATAGGGCAGGTGCCTATCTCCTGTTTCTGTAGCATGAGGCAGCTTGATGTACAAGTACACCCTCTGGACATGACGCTAGTATGACACAGGGTCTTCCAACCCTTGATGCTGAGTGCCAAGCAGGGAGGCATTGGATCCCGTTTTTTAGAGCCTTTGGTATGACCCGGCCGGGAATCGAACCCCGGCCTCCCAGTCTCAGGGCGGACACTCTAACCACAAGGCCACTGAGTTGCTGAATGAGTAAATGATTGGTGAGCTGTGAGTGAGTGGTGAACTGAGCTGTGAACTGTCATTAGTGACAACATGGCCGAATAGTGACAAAACACAACATGGCCGAAAGGTGACAACCACCATTACATTGAGTTTTACCCTGGGTTACACATAGAACCATGAACTTAGATGTAGAACACCACATGAGATTGTGCATGATTGACTCATATTACTAGGTGTCCGTGCCGGGATTTGAACCCAGGAACTCTCATTTCCAAGTCATGCGCTCTACCAATGAGGCTACCCAACAGACACAAGACGTACTGGAAACAACACACACATTCAATGGACTGCTTGGTAAATGGTAAATGGTGCATTTATATAGCGCCTTTATCCAAGGCGCTTTACATAGATTGTGCATCACATTCACCCATTCACACACACATTCATACACTGATGGCAGTGGGACAGGGACACATCGACACTAACTCTGCAGGAGCCCGGGATCGAACCGGCAACCTTGTGGTTACCATCCGGTTACTCTACCTCTGAGCCACTACCGCTCCTTAAATATGCACAAATAAGCCATAGAAACATGGAAGAAATACATCATGTGATTGTGGAAACACAGCAGGGTTTTTGGAGACTCAGACTTTGTATTGTCAGCAGTGGGACTTGAACCCTCAATCTTGTGTTCCGAAGTCAGGCACCCTACCGACTGAGCTATCCAGGCACAATGATTTGCTTAGTTGTTGTCATCAATGAAACAACCCAACAACACGCCACCAAGCAGTAAGCAATATGAACAATATGCACAATTCAGCAGTCCGAGGGTGGAGCTTAGTGGTCAAAGTGACGAATGGAAACAAGTTCCACATGCTTATTCCTCTCACACAATCTGGCACAATGTACTTGCTCCAGTGTTGCCAGAGAGAAACAAGCAGAAGAAGACTCTTCACAAACGAGCAACTTTCATTGGCTTATAAAAACGTCATTTTTTGATGAAAACAAATTTGCTTCTGAAGTTTTGTCCGGATGGGGCCAAAGTTCTCATGTAGCAGGTGTCATGCAAATTGATCAAAAATCCAGGCATAAAATCAGGCATGAGCATTTTTCAAACTGCTTAAAATGGCAGACACTCTGGGGGTGGAGCTTACCAGTCGAAATTACAGATGTGTTCCACATGAATCAAGGAACGTGTAGAAACAAGTCCCATGATTTTAAGCCAAACGAAGCCTGAGTTATGCTTGTTCAAATGTTTCAGTTTCAAAGAATTGCTATAGCGCCCCCATTTGAGCGATTGGAGCAAGACTGGTTTTAGTGTTATTTGGCATCCCCCTCTACCAAACTGTAAAATCTCATAAACAGATTACTTTGCATGTGTAGATTAGGGATAATAGAAGAATTTTCACAAACAAGCAATTTTCATTGGCTCGTAAAAACATCATTTTTTTCACTGAAAACAAAATTCACACTCATTTCATGTTTGTATGGCTTCAAAGTTCATATGTAGGTCATTGTTATGCATTTTGATCAAAGATTGTAGGAGAAGAGACATTTTAACTGTTTTACATATGATTAAAGATTGCGGCTCATCTAAAGGTCAGAGGTCAAAAGTCAGAATACAAAAGTTGTTTGACATAAGCAGACGCATAAGTGAATATAAGTTACATTTCTGAGAGTCGAGCAGTTCATGAGTTATGAGTGTTTAAAGTTTGCAATTTCAGTTGAGTGCTATAGCGCCACCATTTGACCAGTGGTCACAGGCTTCGCATCATCACCGTTTGGCATCACCCTCTACCAGATTACCAATTTTCGCGAAAACCGACTGCACGGTTCAGCCAGAACAGCTATTTCTGGCGGAAGAAGAAGAAGGAAAAAAGAGACAGAAACAAGAAGGGATCAAGTCCACTTCGTGGACTGCTTGATCCCTTAATAATATCACGGTTTAATGTGATAGTAATAGCATTTATAGTGCACTTTACATCTGAAACGAATCTCAAAATATCCCTACATTTATATTATAAAATCAATGTTAGTTTGAACTTTGAGTGTGTACAAATAGACCCTTAGAGATACAGACCAACAATGCTCAATTATTGAATCAATTCATGGCTTTATTTACAAATTTCATTGATCATTTTTATGTGTCTTACATCAGCCCATTTGTTGCGTAAGTCCATTCTTTAATATACAGACAACTATGTATTCCGGTGTTTAACTTCCTAAGCTAGTGTTCCTTGTCCAAGGACAATAGTGATTCAATCTAAAACATTGCAATCTCTTTAAAAACGGCTATTCTGTATAATTACAGTACATTGTAGACAATAGAAGCAAACTACGGTTTCCCCTACAGGTCACAGCTTGTCGCGCTGATGAGTGTTTCTATACCACAAGTTGACTTGTTATAAGAGTTGAATGTATTTCTTGTTATTTTGTTTCTCTAGACAACTGCATGATGCTGACTACACTCCAGAGAATTGGAGCTCACCACCTGGGGTGTCGCCTATCTACCAGACACCGACCAGGCCCATGCCCAGGCCCAGGTTAGTGTTGTTAAAGGGACATGCACCTCGTGGCTACGGGGAGGGGCTGTCTTACTTGGATAACATTTAGTCCAGCAAGTAGTGTCCTTGACTTCAGGGACTGAGCCCACTGCTAAAATATCTAAAACCACTATTCATTTTAAAAGTGCAATCTCGTGTTTTTTTTCCCCCCTAGACTAATGCATGATGCTGACTACACCCCAGAGAATTGGAGCTCACCACCTGGGGGTGTCGCCTATCTACCAGGCCCAGGCCCAGGCCCAGGTTAGTGTTGTTAAAGGGACTAGGGGGAGGGACTATCTTACTTGGATGACATGTAGTCCAATGACTATGCGGAGTCCACATTCGTTCATGGGAGGAAACAGACATGCGCAGTACATTACAGGAAGTTTGATGCTTGCAAACCATGCAAGCCATTGGTCTCTTGGATGGTTTGACTTCCTGGAATGTAAAGCGCATGTCTGTTTCCTCCCATGAACCAATGTGGACTCCCCCATAGGTCTCTTGGCTTCTTGTCCTTATTAGATAGTCATTGACGTAGTCCAGGAAGTAGTGTCCATGACTTCAGGCACTGAGCCCACTGCTAAAATATCTAAAACCACATATTATACACACAGATCCCCGGGAAAGTTTTCTTAATCTCCTAAACGTCATTAACATTTTTTGGGGGGGGCAGAAAATGGTGAAATGTCCTTTAAACCAAATAGTCAGATCATGCTAAATGTTGTTGTTTTGTCGACATTTAAGCTATATACTATACCACACCTTGACATGATGTTTGCTTATATATCTTCTACCGTTTTCACTATACATTTTAAAAGTGCAAATGTCTTTTGTTGTGTTTTTTTTTCTCTAGACAACTGCATGATGCTGACTACACCCCAAAGAATTGGAGCTCAACCCCAGCTGTACCATCTGGGGTGTCGCATATCTACTAGACACCGACCAGGCCCAGGTCAGTGTTGTTAAAGGGACATGCACCTTGTGCACTGCACCTCCTTGTGGTTAGGGGGAGTGGCTGTCTTACTTGGACAACATGTAGTACAGGAAGTAATGTCCATGACTTCAGACACTGAGCGCACTGCTAAAATATCTAAAACCACATATACACACAGATCTCCAGGAAAGTGTTCTAAATCTTCTATACGTCATTAACATTTTTTTGGCAAAAAAAAAATAAAAAAATGGTGAAATGTTCTTTAAACCAAAAAGTCAGATCACATTATAAATGTTAATGTTTTTTACTTTGACATGTTCTTAGCCTGTATAGCTGATATTTTCACTGGGTTAAAGTCAAATGTATGTGTCATTTTTTTGTTTCTCCTCTGGCTGATGTCGACTACAGTGGGACCTCAACTACCATCAAACCTCCTACGTCTTGCCACACACAGTCTGCACATCTCCTGCTTCCTACCGCACAACCAATAATCCACCACCTTGGGGAACAGCCACCATCTGCAGCCTCTTCTGCGACCTTCCTTTCACCACCTTGGTCCTCTGCTGAGTCCTGCAATCCTGTCTGTCAGCTCCACTTCACCACCTCTGTTTCACTACTCGAGCCATCGTCTGCCACCTACCAAGGGCCTCAAAATCCTCCATCCTCCACACTGTCAAACCCGGTATTACCATGATTCTTTTGAGGTCTGATCGGGCGTTCTGCATTTTATACTTCAGTGATGTTTTCTATCCTCCAATTCCATCTGTGGCTCCCAGCTGTGACAAACAAGGACGGGCCTGAATCAAAGCCTGTGCTATTTCCTCCCATTGATGAGCATCAGGATATATTGTGTACTTCATAATTTCTGTAGCTAGAACCCTCAGGATGGCACTCTTCACCTTGGGTTCAGGACTATAAGTTGTTCCAGTTTTCTCAAACTCATCCGCTGTGTAGTGCAAAATTAGCTTCAAAGCTGAACTTGGGAATCACAAATACTACCATGAGTTCATCCAGAAAGGCATAATGAAGTTGGACACACAAAGCTGAATCCCAAGGTAGATCAGCAGAAAATCAAGTTGAGTCGCTGCCACACATATGCGCACGAGCGCACACACACACACACACACACACACACACACACACACACACACACACACACACACACACACACACACAATATCAATCTTCTGGATACGTTTGAAATGTCACAATCTGAACAACAAATGTGGTAGGTCGCAATTCTGGAGTGAATTTACCCCAAAAAGTGGTTGTTCAACCTGTCTTTGTCATGAATAGAGCTGTTACAGACCCTTTAAAATACCACTTTTTTGAGGTTTGGGTTGTGTAATTACCTTGCTGTGATGTAATTCCAGAGTGTAACTTCTAGGGATTAGAAATTGACAATTCAAAATATGCCTCTCATACACAACGGCAAGGTAACCACTCAACCCAAATCTCAAAAATATGAGTACTACTTTTATTTATTTATTTATTTATTTATTTATTTATTTATTTCTGATTTATTTTTATTTCTTCATTATACTTTATAAAATAAGTGTTAAATATTTAACTTGCCATAGTTATGAATGTTTATCAAGACATGCACTTGATATGGGAGATCACTTTTTTGGTGTTTGGGTTGTCCCTCATTGACTTGTATGATAAAACATCTCTCAATCAGTCTTGGAGTTACACAATGGCGAGGTAACTACACAACCCACATCTCAAGTGGTCTTACCCTTTTAACACTTCAATGTATTATTTTATGAAGGTTTTGTGTGTGAGACGATTACCTTGCCATGATATAATTCCAAGAAATAATAATAAAAAAAAGTTAGAAATTGATGATTTAAAATATGCCCCTTACTTACTACTTTTTGAAGATCTCGTCCTTGGAATTGCACCACGGCAAGGGTGATTTTACCATTTACTGTATATACCTCATCATCAGGGACGTGTGCACAAATGGGGCTCCGGCTCTTTCCAGATAACATATTTGATATGGTCTGTGCTGGTATGGACAGAAATGCAAATGAAACCCTTTTCATTCCAGCAGTCGGTATTGCTTTTTATGTTTTTATTTTAAACAAAGGTGTTTTAAACCTAACCTTTTGCATTCAACAAATTTGTTATAAGAATCCATGTTACACCACATTTCTGTGACTTGCGCCCCCAAAATAGCTGATCTACAAGTATGTGTTGCGTTGTGAGCTTGTTAACTGCTTTTTTTGTGCATATCCCTGTAGCCTACCTTGTTTAAATAAGAAAAAAAAACACAACTTAGTTTTATTGCCAAAGAATGCAGGTTTAAATAAAATGAATAACAATGTATTTTGTCTTAAGTGTCTACTTGGCTTAGATCAGTATTTAAAGGGATAGTTAAGATTTTTGGAACTTAAGTTGTATGAAATACTTGCCATTAATATAGTGGTCAGTTGTATTAATTGATGTCCGGAGTCCTGTGGTAGGAGTCCCACCACGGGACTCGGATGTCAATTAATACAGTTGACACCACTATAATAATGGCAAATGTTTCATGCAGCCTAAGTTCCAAAAATCCGAACTATCCCTTTAAAATGTACAAATTAAAAGTATATTGGTGCAATTCTATAAAAATGAGTTGGACCGACACATTTAAGTTACATTAGTTTGAGTTGGACAAACACAATTTCAGTTACATTAATTTGAGTTGGACCAACCTAAATCAATAATGTTCAGGGTTAATTTAAAGAAAATGAGTTGGTCTAATAATTGAATAGCATACATTGCCTTGAATTTACTGATTTGAGTTGGGACTACCTATATCCCATACATTAATCATACTCATCTAAAATGTGTGGAAATATTTACCTTATTTAAAATGAGTTCAACTGAAAGAATTTTTTTTTGAGTGTATTATGCATTTGTTTGCCACAGAAAATCCTGGATTGTCTGTTCATTATCTGTTTGTCTCCTGGCTGTTTGTGACATACATAGATTGTAACCTTGATGATGTTGATGTTACTATGCAGTCATTGTATGAGATTTCTTTTGCCAGAGAAGTGATATGCATTTTCTCAATGTGTGTTATAGAAAAGTGTAAATTCCCAGCTACAGTCTTGTGAGGCGTCCCTAGAAACTTGTATTCTGCTCTATGACTGCTATATGACAAAGTATCTGGAAATAACTGTCTACCAGGTTAGATGTAGCGTGTGGAAATTATTAATTCCAACCAGTTCCTCCCCCCCCCCCCATCAGACACCCTCTGCACTTTAGACACTCCATATTTCCATAGCTAAAATCCCTAAAACTAAAGAAAGCAAGGGATGTAAAACAATTGAGAACCATCTTTTACTTTCTGTAATAACAACCTAAAACAGGAACCTTGGTTGGAAAGAAAAAAGAGAAAAAAAGGGAAAAAAAATAACAAAACAAAACAACAAGAACAGCAACAACAACAACTAAAGTTGTCCTTTAAATGGGCAAATGTTCGTCTTCTCATGCTAATAAAGCTCATTTGAATTTGAATGCTTGTTTCTCTTACACAACGTGGCAACCCATCTATTCTATTCTCTCCTCACAGCAGCGGACCGGACAACAACAACCACTAGTTCTCTACTCTTTAACGCTAATACAATAACACTGAGGTGAGCACACTTAAACGTTCGGTATGGTGTAATAACAATACTAGTAATAATGCATGTGTGTATTGTGTGCATTTAATTGTTGTTAAAGGGCTGTAGAGGCTGATGTTTTAGATCATTCAGAACAGCATGACGAGACGAAACCAAGTTATTATGGATCCCACCGCACCTCTAGGGACGCCCCGCTGTGATTCGCCCAGTACTAGTAGTCGCTGTGATTGACAGCTCTCCTGAAACTATGTCTGCCTGGGAGGTGGGGGCGGGCGGGGGGAGGGAGCCAGCCAATCAGACACATGGTAAGGCGGGTCTATCCAAGGAGAATTGAAAAAGGAGTTGTCGCGAAGGCACCCACGGGGGAGTCCACATTGGTTCATGGGAGGAAACAGACATGCTCAGTACAGATCAGGAAGTCAAACCATCCAAGAGACCAATGGCATGCATGGTTTGCAAGCGTCAAACTTCCTGGAATGTACTGAGCATGTCTGTTTCCTCCCATGAACCAATGTGGACTCCCCCATGGGTGCCTTCGCGACAACTCCTTTTTGAATTCTCCTTGGGTCTATCCCGGAAATGCGGTGGAATTCATTATCACAAAATAATCACGAGAACGGCTCGCTCCCGCTCTGTCGCATCTACAAGCTCAGCGCCGAGCTTGTGGTTCTGCCGTTTTCCTCAATGACCAGAACCGCTGTTTTTTTCTTGTAGTACAAATTATAAATTGGAGTATAAGTTATTATACATTTAAAGATCTCCAGCTGTCATCATAGCTTGAGTAGGCCTACGTTCCCTCAGTGCTAGATTCCTTGTACTAGAATGTCTCTGTTGTTACATACAGTATTCACTATTTCACCTCCCTCAAGTGTATACGCTCATTCTGTATTAGTAGGTTACTGGATTGTCTCTGTTGTTCCGTTCATCACAGAACTTTCACATAGTTTACTCTCATAGAAATACGGTGCATTTGACACCTGTGTGGGTGTCATGTGGTTGTTACTCTCTGTGTACTCACCCATTAAATATTTCCAAAATGTGGAGTGAGATATAGTCCTCTAGTTTCATATACATGTGAAAGTTGTGGCGAAAAACGTCTATTTAGTCAATACCTGCACTTTTCACGAGCTGCACATGAACGCCTTTCCCCCCACAGACAAATGGGCTTAGAAGGGGTAATTAATCAGACCACCTACCAATTGTATGCCCCTTGTGTTTCCCTGATGACATTTGTGGTAATCAGAGGAAGTTCGAAAATGAAGTGTAGCTGTCATTAAGAGCCCCATTTGCACAAGGGAATAGACAGCCGGGTGCAGCTCAAAAGTGGACATATTTGACTAAATAGACGTTTTGTGCCATAACTTTCACATGGATATGAAACTAGAGGACTATATCAGACTCCACGTCTCCACAAATTATTTAATGGCTGACTACACACAGTGTAATGGCCACATCATTGCCCACGCAGGTGTCAATTGCACCAGCCCCACCACAAAAGTTTTGTAGGCCCTAAGCATAACTGGTCAGGGAGAGGGGGATGGGGAGCTTTGTATTATACAACAGATAATAGAACAGTTAATTTTCTCGAATTGAGTGATGGGGTACACCATATTTAAAGACAACGCTATTTGCCTATTAATACTTAATTGTTATATTTTAAAATGTAAAATATAATCATTTTCAGCATGGCATTTTCGATCTCAATGTCACTGGAAACTTCCTGCAAACTTTTGGGCCCTACCCAAAGCGCATACTCTGCTTTTGTGAAATGGTGGCCCTGAATTGCACAATATTTCTATGAGAGTAAACTATGGCTCTGTTTGTGAAAGTTCTGTGAACGGAACAAAAGAGACATTCTAGGGCTAGTCCTGGTCCAGTGCGTACAGCCAGTAGCCAGTTTAAGATTCATCAGACGTGCGATGTACGATGTCACTGATGAATGGCTCTCTGCTCGATATGGAAGCCTTGTGGCCATCTGACCCTCCTCCGACAGCAAAACGCAGGTCTTGGCGTCTTGTTAACAACGTGGATGAGAGGTACGCGGCACTCTACCCAGATCAGTGACTACTCACTGATCTTGGTAGGTCCATATTCAAGGAGTAATCCAGTATAGAGTTACATAATTGTTATGTGTCATACTCTATATATGGCTAGAGATGGCTCATTCCTCTTTAGTTTGGTTACACAACACTGGCAAAATTATGGTTAAGTGTAAAACACTCAAATAACTCCAGTGATTAGTTGCCAATTTCTACCTCCACTGCAACCAGAATATCAGGATGAACCTCAACCTGTGTAGTTTATGGCTGCTCCAACAAATTCAACTTAGAATGCAAATGATTCTTTTCATTCAACATTTGTACTCTAGTCGTCTGGACTCTGGCAAGTTATATCGCTGGGTCCCCCTTCTAACAGTGATCATATCATATTGGTGAAATTGAATTTTCAAAAGTTCACAGTGCATGCTATAAAAAGTTATTTTTATTTTCAGTGTTTAAACGTTTAAACATTAAATGGTCTTCTTGTGTCTTTTCTAGATGTCATGGAACTCCCTGTGTGCAGAGAAGAGATATTCACTGAACAACAGGAGAGGAGCTCCAGTCTGGTCCAGGAGGAACCAGAACCTCCACAAATTAAAGAGGAACAACAGGAAGAGACACTTCACAGACCAGAGGAGGCTGGTGGGTCGTCGTTCACATTATCAGCAGTGAAATGTGAAGATGGTGAGGACGATGAAGATGATGATGATGATGATGAAAACGGAGAGACAGAGCCTGTAGCCGGAACCTCAACGGAACAGATGAAAACACAAGCTTTCATAGAATACTGGGTACCATCACAGCCAAATAGTGATGACCAGCTCCCCTCTTCACACTTTTCTGAATCTGACATTACTGAGGACAGTGATGACTGGGAGGAGACCAATGAAGGACGGTCAACTTTAAGCGCAGTGAAATCAGACAAGACCCAACTTGTGGAAGGACAAAGATTGACTTTGAGCAACAAAAAGCTTTCCCAGGACCGGAAATCACAGAAACAATCTCTGTCCACGAGAACTCCTCACACAGGGAAGAAACCTTTTAGTTGTACAGAGTGTGGCAAATGTTTTAATACGAAGCACAATCTGATAGCACACAGCAGGATTCACACAGGCGAAAAGCCCTTTACCTGTGCAGTTTGTGGTAAAGGATTCGCTCAGAGGGGTGCTCTGAAATTTCACAACATGACTCATACAGGAGAAAAGCTGTTTTCTTGCAATGTGTGTGGCAAAAGCTTCATCATGAGTTGTAATCTAAAAGAACACATGAGGACTCATACAGGGGAAAAACCCTTTTCTTGTACAGTTTGTAACAAAAGCTATAGTGCCACCAAGAGTCTAAAAATACACATGATGACTCACACAGGGGAGAAGCCCTTTACTTGTAAAGTTTGTAACAAAGACTTTAGTCTCACCAAGAGTCTAAAAATACACATGAGGATTCATTCAGGAGAAAAACCCTTTACTTGTCACGTGTGTGGTAAATGCTTTGCTCATAGTTGTGCACTAAAAAAACACCTGATGACTCATACAGGGGAAAAGCCCTTTGGTTGTAACATGTGTGATAAAGTCTTTGCTCAGAGTCGTGATCTACAAGAACACCAGAGGACTCATACTGGTGAAAAGCCACTCAGTTGCACAATTTGTGGGAAAAGCTTTGCTCGTAGTGGTTATCTAAAATTCCACATGAGGACTCATACAGGAGAAAAGCCCTTTACTTGTTCAGTTTGTGGTAAAGGCTGTGTTCGTAGTGGCGATCTAAAGGCACACATGAGGTATCATACAGGGAAGAGAAGCTCTAGTTGTACAGAGTGTGGAAAAAAGTTTCATCTTAACAGTTATCTGAAGATACACATGAGGATTCATACTGGGGAAAAGCCCTTTACTTGCAATGTTTGTGGTAAAGGCTTTACTCAAAATGGTAGTCTAAAAAGACATGTGATAACTCACACAGGGGAAAAACCCATTACTTGTAATGTATGTGGTAAAGGTTGTGCTCATGGTGGCGATCTAAAAATTCACATGAGGACTCATACAGGGGAAAAGCCTTTTACTTGTTAAGTTTGTGGTAAAGGCTTCATTCAGAGTTGTCATCTAAAAACACACATGAAGACACATGATAGGGAAAGGCCTACAGACACATGACGGCTCCCTTCAATTGAATTCAAAGAAGCTGTTGGCATGAGAAAACAAATGTTTACATTGCCAAAGCAAATGCCACAAGTCCAATGAAAACAATTGAAAATGTGGAACGCATACAGTTCAAGAAGGTACAAAGTTTCGTAAACGGAATATATCACATGGTAATTTCCAAATTCTTCAGTCGTGTTGGGAGCAACAGGAGTTTTGTCATAAGTAAAACATACTGTAAAGTGCGGATGAAGTGAAGCCTTCTCCCCACTGAACAGAAATAGCAGCTTCCTTACTCGGATTACCAGTGCAGTTCCAGACTCTATAAACGAGTCAGAGAATGTGTAATAATGTAGTTGACTAGTTGTCGATCCGGCTATGCAAGACTACATACCTGCCAGAGCCATAGATTAAGACACTGACATCTCTGTTCACTTCATGGGGCCAGTCCAATGGAGGCTCTTCTACAGACTTCTATTGAGAATGGAGACAACAAATAGATTAAAAAAAGAGACACATCCTTTTATTTTAGATCATTTTTATTAATAGTACAAAATAAACATTACAGGTGTTACTCTACAATACTTTAAAACGGTTGTCATGTTAAACATGCCCTAAAATAGCTCTTATTTGTGGAAAAAACAACAACTCCAGTTTGTCTGCATACAAATTGATGAGTGGAAATGATGTCAATGAGCACCTGTTGACAATCAGTGGATCAGTGACGCTCATGCCCGGCAGGCCGTGGAATGTAGGGGATAAAACACGAGGAAAAAAACACTTCACACACCATGGTTCAAGGTTCTTTCTTTGTCACTACAGTGTATGTCAGGACATATACAGGGATGAAATAACGTTTCCATTGTTCCCAGTGCAATGAGACAATAGACAGTGCAATAAGAAAAAGGACAAATACAAACACTACAAGAAACAATAAGTGATGTAGTGCAACAGACTAGAGCAGTAAAGTGCAACTGTAACAGCATAGGGTGAGGTGAAGGTGCTAAGCTACAACCAGGTATAATTATAAAATGGCAAGTAGTGAAAGTTGAACAGACAGCTAGACAGGAACTAGAAAGGACATATATACTGTATATACTACAACTAAACTATACGGCTAAAGCTAAACATACTACAACTAAGCAGCTGAACACTGAACAGACATAAATATATACTACAACTAAAACTATACATTTAACATACCATGACATACTGCAACTAAGCACTACTATAACAGCTAAGCTATGACTACTATGACAGAGTAGGGGTATTACTACAGTAATACCCTTACGACTCTGTCACAGGTCATTCTAGTAGGTGATCTATTCATAATTTATTCAGACATTAATCTTCATACATTGATTGACATGCCTGTCAATCAATGCATGATGTCTGTGTGCGCAAAGCATGATAAGAATTGTAGTCCTCATAATTCACTGCTTCACAACCTATCAAACGTTTGTGTGACGTCACACAGCTCTAAACTGGACTAGATGTTGTCTCAGTAAGACGACCCTCCACCCTGTCCACATAAATAGGGCATTGCACCAAAGCATGGTGGGAATTGTAGTTCTCATACTTCACTTCCTCATATAACACTAAACTGGATCTAATGCTGTTTTCTCACCAAAACATCCAGATCAAGATCCACATGTTTGGGGGTGCCATCATGTCTCTATATTATGCATTTGTTTGCCACAGAAAATCCTGGATTGTCTGTTCATTATCTGTTTGTCTCCTGGCTGTTTGTGACATACATAGATTGTAACCTTGATGATGTTGATGTTACTATGCAGTCATTGTATGAGATTTCTTTTGCCAGAGAAGTGATATGCATTTTCTGAATGTGTGTTATAGAAAAGTGTAAATTCCCAGCTACAGTCTTGTGAGGCGTCCCTAGAAACTAGTATTCTGCTCTGTCAATGCGTCAATATAATTATATATGGTTTGCAAATTATATGACAAAGTATCTGAAAATAACTGTCTACCAGGTTAGATGTAGCGTGTGGAAATTATTAATTCCAACCAGTTCCTTTCCCCCCCATCAGACACCCTCTGCACTTTAGACACTCCATATTCCCATAGCTAAAATCCCTAAAACTAAAGAAAGCAAGGGATGTAAAACAATTGAGAACCATCTTTTACTTTCTGTAATAACAACCTGAAACAGGAACCTTGGTTGGAAAAAACAACAACAACAACAGCAACAACAACTAAAGTTGTCCTTTAAATGGGCAAATGTTCGTCTTCTCATGCTAATAAAGCTCATTTGAATTTGAATGCTTGTTTCTCTTACACAACGTGGCAACCCATCTATTCTATTCTCTCCTCACAGCAGCGGACCGGACAACAACAACCACTAGTTCTCTACTCTTTAACGCTAATACAATAACACTGAGGTGAGCACACTTAAACGTTCGGTATGGTGTAATAACAATACTAGTAATAATGCATGTGTGTATTGTGTGCATTTAATTGTTGTTAAAGGGCTGTAGAGGCTGATGTTTTAGATCATTCAGAACAGCATGACGAGACGAAACCAAGTTATTATGGATCCCACCGCACTTCTAGGGACGCCCCGCTCAGCCCGCTGTGATTCGCCCAGTACTAGTCGCTGTGATTGACAGGGCTCCTAATACTATATCTGCCCAAGGAGAATTGAAAAAGGAGTTGTCGCGAAGGCACCCACGGGGGAGTCCACATTGGTTCATGGGAGGAAACAGACATGCTCAGTACAGATCAGGAAGTCAAACCATCCAAGAGACCAATGGCATGCATGGTTTGCAAGCTTCAAACTTCCTGGAATGTACTGAGCATGTCTGTTTCCTCCCATGAACCAATGTGGACTCCCCCATGGGTGCCTTCGCGACAACTCCTTTTTCAATTCTCCTTATATCTGCCTGGGAGGTGGGGGCGGGCGGAGGGAGGGAGCCAGCCAATCAGACACGTGGTAAGGCGGGTCTATCCAGGAAATGCGGTGGAATTCATAATCACAAAATAATCACGAGAACGGCTCGCTCCCGCTCTGTCGCAAGCGGCAAAAGCATCAGATCTACAAGCTCAGCGCCGAGCTTGTGGATCTGCCGTTTTCCTCGGTGACCAGAACCGCTGTTTTTTCTTGTAGAACAAATTATAAATTGTAGTATAAGTTATTATACATTTAAAGATTTCCAGCTGTCATCATAGCTTGAGTAGGCCTACGTTCCCTCAGTGCTAGATTCCTTGTACTAGCTAGTACAAGGAATCTAGCACTGAGGGACAACAGAGACATTCTAGAATGTCTCTGTTGTCAGCCCCGGCTGGAGAATGGAATGACTAAGGGGGCCCTCGATTTTTCTGAGGGGGCCCACTAAACTGTTGATATTATTTTATTTATGTATTTATGTATTTTAATTTCAGTGATGGGCAAGTTACTGGGAAAATGTAGTAACCTACACTATTTGTTACTCTCGAAAAAATGCAGCTAAGCTACACAACAAGCTATCGCCAGAGATTTGTAGCAAGCAACACTACAAGCTACATGACAAAAGTAGCTTGATGTAGCTTGCTACATAATCACTACATAATATAAATATATATCTTAACTTAATGTACAACTTTCTAAATACCAATCATAATAATAAAACAATATGGGTAAAAATCATAATGATAATAATTTAGTGGAGGGTTTGAACATAGGATGGTGGCATGTTTAAGTTTTGGGATGTATATTAGAGGTTTTCTACCCATTAAAAATGGGTGGAATTTGAAAATGTGTGTGGGAAAATGTAGTAAGCTACAATCCTTGTTACTCGAAACAAGTAGTGTAGCTTCACTACAAGCTACTCGAAACAAGTAGTGTAGCTTCACTACAAGCTATTCCCAGAGCAAATGTAGTAACCTACACTACAAGTTACGGGAAAATGTAGTTAAGCTATGTAGCTTAGCTACTTGTAACAAGCTACTGCCCATCACTGTATTTTATATATAGAAAATCGATAGGTATGATCCTGTAGCTGTAGCCATGATTGATTTATCAGTGCAATCGCTGACGAAATAAAATAATACTCATAGCGCTGCTTTTAAATAGCCATATTCATGGCAGGGTTTCAATATACTACCACCAAATGGTCAAAACCGCATTTTCTGAACTTAGGTGTGCAGTAATATGATATCAATATGATTCATTAATCAAACTAAACTGGACTGCAGCCCATGCTGCACAGGTAAGAACAATATTTTTGACAACAAATGAAACAATAGACTATAAAATATTTGGCCATGAAATACTAAAAGGATTCAATCGGAGAGGACTCCGATGATGCTGTGCCTCGCTCCGTCTCTGGTGTTAGTAAAGTCACTCAACCCACCAACAAAGGGGCTCTGATTTGATTGTGATGGCGTGAATTACAACCAATAAGGAACCAATAACACAATTTTTACTTTATCAATGTATATTCCTCCTAACAAAGCCAAATAGTTGTCATGTTTTACACATGCTTTTGTTTATTTGCACTAGCCTCTTTGAAAACTATAGCCCTATCATATACACTGGCAATGCTGTCTGCAACAGGGCTTTGAACTATGTATATTCATCTCCAGTTTGTCTCCATTCAGCACTTTCGGTTTCTGACCCCACAATGCCGCAACTCTTCTACTAGATGGCTATGATTCTACCCAGCGCAGATGTAAGCCTGACTGAAGTACAGACAGAGCAACGCAAACAAACGTTCACTTCATGGGGCAAGTGGACAACAGACAGCTAATTTTAGGCTACTCACCTCAGCTCGGCGTGCTGCTTTATAAGCCATGCATCCGCCCGTATCGGGCAATAGAAACGGCTCCACTATCATTATTTATAAAACCTGGACGAACGCAGTCCTCGGTATGTAAGGCAAAGTTTTCTTTACCCGACACGTGTGTTTGTTTACAAGAAGGGAACAGTGGATAGATAGGATTAGATAGGATTTCCCCCGTACTGCAGCCAATGACGTTACCGCATGTGTCAGATTGACAGTTCAGCGACAAATCAGACTGAACTAAACTGCGCGGGGGGGAGGGGCGTGTTTCAGTGTGCAGATCCAGTTCCTGTGCTCCATTCTGTACAAATGGCAAAGCTAGTAGGCGGGCTCTCAATAATCAGGATCTCAATAATGACCAGTCAATAGGAACAGACCGTTCTACTGCAAATCGTCCTTTTGGTTGCCTGGTCGGCATTAGCGGGGGAATAGATGGCAATAATTTTAATTTTACATAAAACATAAACTGAGGGGGCACATTTTGTAACTGAGGTGGCCACGCCCCCTCAGGCCCCCTCGTAACGCCGGGGGTGTCTGTTGTACATACAGTATTCACACTATTTCACCTGATGTTCCCTCAAGTGTATACGCTCATTCTGTATTAGTAGGTTACTGGATTGTCTCTGTTGTTCCGTTCATCACAGAACTTTCACATAGTTTACTCTCATAGAAATACGGTGCATTTGACACCTGTGTGGGTGTCATGTGGTTGTTACTCTGTGTGTACTCACCCATTGAATATTTCTAAAGATGTGGAGTGAGATATAGTCCTCTAGTTTCATATGTGAAAGTTGTGGCGAAAAACGTCTATTTAGTCAATACCTGCACTTTTCACGAACTGCACATGGACGCCTTTCCCCCCGGACAAATGGGCTTAGAAGGGGCTGGGTAATTAATCAGGCCACCTGCCAATTGTATGCCCCAAGCTTTTGTGTTTCCCTGATGACATTCGTGGTGATCAGAGGAAGTTCAAAAATGAAGTGTAGCTGTCATTAAGCACATTTGCACAAGGGAAAAGACAGCCGGGTGCAGCTCAAAAGTGGACATACTTGACTAAATAGACGTTTTGTGCCATAACTTTAACGTGGATATGAGACTAGAGGACTATATCAGACTCCATGTCTACACAAATTATTTAATGGCTGTGTACACACAGTGTAATGGCCACATTATTGCCCACACAGGTGTCAATTGCACCAGCCCCACCGCAAAGGTTTTGTAAGCCCTAAGCATAACTGGGGGGTATTTCACGAAAGGTGGATTAGAAAATCGTCGATTTAAGCCAAATCCACACTTTTTATATCCTGGTCTTTAGAGCCTGGTGCATTCTGTTCCACCAAAGCCAAGCGAGGCTCAAATGTGCGGATTTAACGAGCCACGATCATATAGCCTCGCTTGCTGGCTCGTGCATGTACTGCTCGAAAAGCCTTGATGAGGATTGTCGATTCCTTGAGCGTGACCAATCATGGGCGAGACCGGCAAGAGCCGTGCCCATAGATATATATATATAAGAAAGCCTTCTTATATATACATCTATGGCCGTGCCTTTCGCAGCAGAAATGCAGCAGCTGATGATGATCTCGAAGGCGATCATTAACAAAAGGGCAATACGAGCGCGATTTTATTAATTGCGCTTGTATTGCCCTTTGTTAATGCCAGGGACATGGCATTTTGGTAGACGTTCAGTATTTAATATTAACTTTTGATATAGGCCTACAGAACAAACACGAGGGTATAACATGAAAGCAATGTAAAATAAAGCACAAAAACATACTACAGAATGGTAAGTGCCTGCAGACTCAATTTTATTAGCCTAAATGTAAGTGGAGGTGGATATAACCTGCTGCTAACTTTTATTATTTTTAGACATAAAAAATGAAAATCTACGACTGCACGGGTGGTGGTCCCTCCACACAGAAGTGCACCCCTGTGGAGCTAATCAAGTTGAGTCCAACCACAAGTGTTGAAATAACAGTGTAAAAAGTCATTGGATTGGCCTAATAAACAGCTAAGGCTTAGGCTTAGGCTAAACCTGACTGTTAGCCTGGTCCGGAGCAGGCTAAGTGCATAGCATTAGTTTCCATGGGAACTAATGTCGCATTGCTTTCATGAAACCAAATCAAGCCTCAACATATCCAGGTTAACTGGTAAAGTTAATCTGGCAAGATTAACCAGTTTTTATGAAACCGAATGAACCAGAAACCAGCTTTGTCTTTAGTCAGCATGGTGTCTATGATTGGGATGAGACGTTGGAGCAGCAGCCTCTCATAGAGCTTGTAGGTGATGCAGAGGAGGGAAATGGGCCGGTAGCTCTTTGGGGTCTTTGCCAGGTTTGGGGATTGCAACGACATTGGCCTTTCTCCAGACAGAAGGGATGGTTTTCTGTGCTAAGCATGTGTTCAGCATCTCTAGGAGCCACGACTTTGCGTTAGGTCCAAGGTGCTTAACATTTTCACCAGTATGTCATCAATCCCTGCTCTTTTCCAGGTTTCAGCTTTCTGATTGCAGTTTCGAGTTCTTCTAAGTCGAAGGGTTTGGTGAGAGGGCTGGGTAATTGTGGTTGGTCTGATATCACTGTACGATGGTGTTCTCCTGTGGGTCGGCAGCGGTGTTGGTTATGACCGCTGGCCATCAGCTGCGTTGCAACAGTTTGCTTTCCAGCGATTTTGTGCATGGCCGATGTAGGTTTCCTACATACAGAACCGATGGCAATCATTGCTAGTATCTCTGCCTTGTTTCTGGAGAAACCTTCTATGTTGATTGAGACGACTGACAGTGCAGGTCCAGAGTGGGGCAAGCATCTGTGACACTGTTGAGATGCAGCAGGCATCTTCATCTGTTGTTTGCGCATTATTTTTCCTAGAATTGGAGTTCTGAGAAAATAACCGCAATATCGCCATACCGCCGGTATGTAACGCATACCGCGGTAAAAATAAAAAATAAAAAATAGTGTGAAAATGAAACCAAATGGACCTGCAAGGGTCCATTTGGTTTCATTTTTACACTCTCAAGAGTTACATCTGGTTAACCTACTTTGCCTGGGGACCACCTGGAATCCTCTCAGGGACCACTGGTGGTCCCCGGGCCACCTGTTGAAAACCCCTGGTATAATCCGTTTAAAACACAATCAAGGGACGATTATTTACAGCTGGTCTTTCATTGTGTTGCACAGCTTATTCACTGATTCACTGTAGCGACGCATGTTACACTGGATGTCAGCTTGGTAAACTGATGGACAAAAGTTGCCCGGCTGTTTTTAAAAGGACGCTGCCTGCTGCTGTGGTAGGCTACTTAGAGGAAGGGAAGGGAAGCGGCGGCGGGGGGTGCACTCACCCGCAATACATTGCCCTGGGTTTTCTAGAACACAATTCTGTGTGGAATAACAATCCTTTTGCCAAAAATATGCTGTTATACAAGCGGTATATAGATGACATGGCCCTGGTATATGGCAGGGTACAGAGCAAGAATTACATGATTTTGTGACCTACTTGAACAATCTTGCACCACCATCAAATTCAACCTGGAATAAAAAAAAAATGAAATTCCTTTTCTAGACACCCGTTTGCTATTTCAGGATGGCAAATTGTCCACCACTTTGTACACAAAACAGGCAAAAACAGTCTTTTACATGCCACCAGTGCACACCCCCCTGCCTTAAATAAAGGTTTACCATATTCCCAATTTCTTAGGCTGAAACGTATCTGTACCAGCCAGTCAGATTTTGAAAAGGAGAGAGACGTCATGTACAGATATTTTGTGGAAAGAGGTTACCCCAAACAATGGCTTGACTCTGCTTTAATGAGATTGACCAACCCAAATCAGACTATTCAGTCTAAAAAGAAATATTCTTGTGCCTGCATCACTACACAGGGTTCGACAATATAATTGGCCCGCTGGCCCCCCGATGGTTTCAAAACCCCTTCGGACCACCAAATGGCGTCACTCACTGGGCCAGTAGAGAAATACCTCTTAAAAATAAATTAATAATAAATACAATTTTAATTCACAAGCAGTGTTTCCCCCAGCGCTTTCTTATCAAGGCGCCCGCCTTGACCAAATCCCTCCCCCGCCTTTGCTACGTTTGATGAACCTGTAGATCAGTTATATTTCGCATGCGACGCTGCCTCGGCTCGCTAACACTGTTCCGCGCTGCCAGTCTACTCTACACTCTACAGGTACGTGCACACACACAGATTAAAAAGGGGCCTGTAGCCCCAGCTCTTTCGCATGTCTAAAACACAGAAGTGCCCTCATACGGGAGGTTGCCCCTGCCCCCTTATGTACCACGCTGTCTACACGGACCACAAGCGACCGGCTGCCACATTCGCCCGGCCCATCTCTCTCTCTCTCTCTAACCCGATAGTAACTTCTCCACCCACCGTGACACGCTCGATCTTCCCCTAAGTGTTGCGACGTTCGCCACCAACATGGAATATAACGATATAATCCACCATGATTATAACAGCGCTGACTCTCGCATAGACACGAGTGAGACATACAACGAATCGCCAATCCCTCATGCAGCCCGCATTTCCTCAGTGGTAACTGCAGCGCAGCTACTCACGAAAAAAAAAAAAAAACATAGCGTCGATTATCTGCTGTGCTTGCAATGTATGTGTCATTTACATACTGTGCATTTCGTGCCTCGCTAAAAGCTCCCAGACTGACAGACTGACTGTCCAGCTCATTATAGGATACTAATGAGATGGGCTTGCTATGTAAATGCGCACCACTCGTAGCCAACGCATAGTGGTAACTTGTGTCTTTTCTGTTAGTGCTGCGGACAGGCTAACTAGCCAGAGACTACCGACAAACCTCGCTTGAGTGTGTGTGTGTGTGTGTGTGTGTGTGTGTGTGTGTCGTTAGAAGGGTGACCAGATCTGGGACAGTCCCAGGGTGACCAGGTGTCCCTCTTTGCATGGGACAGTCATTTAAAAAACTTTTCAGTCATCCCACAAATTGAGACCCTGTCCCACATTGTGACTGAGAGATTGAATCGAAAGTGGTCTTTTTTTTTGCAAACTATGGGGATCGATTACCTGGGCCAGTGGTTACAGTTGTGGGGCCAGTGATTCTTAAAAGCCACTGGCCCGAAGGGCCAGTGGCAAATTTCCCTTATTGTCTATCCCTGCTACATATAACCCGTTGAGTAATGACATACGTAGCATTATAGAAAAACACTGGCATGTCTTGGCATCTGACCCTGAAGGTGCCAAACTATTCTCTGACCCTCCTCTTTTTTCTCATTATAGATCTCAAAGCATCAGAGACTATATGGTGAAAGCAGACTGCTACATACCCCCCCAACAACCTACGGGGCGACTAGATGGAGTCACCGGCTTCTACCCTTGTCGTCATTGTGTGGCCTGTAAAAACTCAAAGAAAACTAATACTTTTAAGAGTACAGTTACTAACAAACAGTATACTGTACCATCAGACAATTTGTGAACTGTAGCTCTTTTAATGTGATCTACATGATAACATGCAAATGCAATTTACAATATGTAGGCAATTCAGTCAGGACAACTCAAGAAGGGTTTAATATTCATTTATTGAATATAAAATAAGCAATATATTTATCATGGTTTGGCGGATGAATTGGATCTGCTTTTTGGGTACTCAGATCAAGCGCAACAGTCCTGACCGTAAGGACTCCGAATCCCCCATACCCAAACGGCAGATCCAAATCTACAGGTGGTAGCTGGGGTGGAGGAGGGTTAGCAGCAAAATGATTAAGCATAAGCAGAGCAGCAGTATCAGAGTGAGCAGCAGCAGCAGCAAGCAAGCAGGAAGAGCAATACAAACTTAGAGTTTAAATAGCCTGTGAGAGCCTGTGATTGGATGAAGTCAATCATGTGAATGTGATGCTGAGTCGGCCCTTTAAAGGGCCGGCAGCGACTGCACTGAGGTTTCCAGACTGAACTTGCTATGCGCATGTCTGTGACAAGCGCGCCGCTCATAACAACCAGGGCAGTCCGCACACGCATCATAGAACATATGAGTTCTGTTAGACGGAAGGACGTCACATCACATCCCCTGTTGCTAGACACTTCATGGAAGCCGGTCACTCCATAGCAGATCTGTCTTTATGGTCATTGAACAAGTAAAGAAGTCCAGAAGAGGAGGAGATTTAGAAACTAAACTCCTTCAAACTGAATCTAGGTGGATCTTTTATTTACAGTCTGTCAATCCAGGTGGCTTAAATGAAGATCTGTCCCTACATTGCTACCTACAAACAAAGGGTTGTATCTATAAAAGAATGTTGTATATGTATTTTCTTATTGTTTATAGACTGTGAAACTGTTTAACTCATCTTGTATTATCCACACCCCACCAAGAGGTGTGGCCACAAATTGGCAATCCCCAGCACCTGAGCTGAGGTGTAGCTCTTTAAAAGCAGGTTCTTCATCTGGTCCTGATACTTTAAGCACTGACGAAGGTCTTCGGACCGAAACGTTTTTTTGAAATGTGCTTTTTTAACAAGCACTGAGCACTTTACTATGAGCAAATAAATGAAATGATGATTTTCTAAAGTCTCGTCTAAGGATTACTTCCTTCTTTTTTTTTTTTTTTTTTACAGTGAGCGAGTCTTTTTTTCAGTCTAGTTGACCCAAAGCCTTTCTCAGGGGGGGGGGGGCTTTTTCCTGATCTCCATAGGTTATATCGCTGGGTCCCCCTTCTAACAGTGATCATATCATATTGGTGAAATTGAATTTTTGAAAAGTTCACAGTGCATGCTATAAAAAGTTATTTTTATTGTTAGTGTTTAAACGTTTAAACATTAAATGGTCTTCTTGTGTCTTTTCTAGATGTCATGGAACTCCCTGTGTGCAGAGAAGAGACTGAACAACAGGAGAGGAGCTCCAGTCTGGTCCAGGAGGAACCAGAACCTCCACAAATTAAAGAGGAACAACAGGAAGAGATACTTCACAGACCAGAGGAGGCTGGTGGGTCGTCGTTCACATTATCAGCAGTGAAAAGTGAAGAGAGTGAGGACGATGAAGATGATGAAGATGATGATGATGATGATGATGAAAACGGAGAGACAGAGCCTGTAGCCGGAACCTCAACTGAACAGATGAAAACACAAGCTTTCATAGAGTACTGGGTACTATCACAACCAAATAGTGACGACCAGCTTCCCTCTTCACACTGTTCTGAATCTGACATTACTGAGGACAGTGATGACTGGGAGGAGACCAATGAAGGACGGTCAACTTTAAGCACAGTGAAATCACACAAGACACAACTTGTGGAAGAACAAAGATTGTCTTTGAGCAACAAAAAGCTTTCCCCGGACCGGAAATCTCAGAAACAATGTCGGTCCACGAGAACTCCTCACACAGTGAAGAAACCTTTTAGTTGTACAGAGTGTGGCAAATGTTTTCATTCGAACCACAGTCTGATAGCACACAACAGGATTCACACAGGCGAAAAGCCCTTTACCTGTGCAGTTTGTGGTAAAGGATTCGCTCAGAGGGGTGCTCTGAAATTTCACAACATGACTCATACAGGAGAAAAGCTGTTTTCTTGTCATGTGTGTGGCAAAAGCTTCATCATGAGTTGTAATCTAAAAGAACATATGAGGACTCATACAGGGGAAAAACCCTTTTCTTGTACAGTTTGTAACAAAAGCTATAGCCACAACAGGAGTCTAAAAATACACATGATGACTCACACATCTCAGAAACAATGTCGGTCCACGAGAACTCCTCACACAGTGAAGAAACCTTTTAGTTGTACAGAGTGTGGCAAATGTTTTCATTCGAACCACAGTCTGATAGCACACAACAGGATTCACACAGGCGAAAAGCCCTTTACCTGTGCAGTTTGTGGTAAAGGATTCGCTCAGAGGGGTGCTCTGAAATTTCACAACATGACTCATACAGGAGAAAAGCTGTTTTCTTGTCATGTGTGTGGCAAAAGCTTCATCATGAGTTGTAATCTAAAAGAACATATGAGGACTCATACAGGGGAAAAACCCTTTTCTTGTACAGTTTGTAACAAAAGCTATAGCCACAACAGGAGTCTAAAAATACACATGATGACTCACACAGGGGAGAAGCCCTTTATTTGTAAAGTTTGTAACAAAGACTTTAGTTTCACCAAGAGTCTAAAAAGACACATGAGGATTCATTCAGGAGAAAAACCCTTTACTTGTCACGTGTGTGGTAAATGCTTTGCTCATAGTTGTGCACTAAAAAAACACCTGATGACTCATACAGGGGAAAAGCCCTTTGGTTGTAACATATGTGATAAAGTCTTTGCTCAGAGTCGTGATCTACAAGAACACCAGAGGACTCATACTGGTGAAAAGCCACTCAGTTGCACAATTTGTGGGAAAAGCTTTGCTCGTAGTGGTTATCTAAAATTCCACATGAGGAATCATACTCGAGAAAAGCCCTTTACTTGCAATGTTTGTGGTAAAGGCTTTACTCAAAACGGTAGTCTAAAAAGACATGTGATAACTCACACAGGGGAATAACCCATTACTTGTAATGTGTTCACATGAGGACTCATACAGGGGAAAAGCCTTTTACTTGTTAAGTTTGTGGTAAAGGCTTCATTCAGAGTTGTCATCTAAAAACACACATGAAGACACATGAAAGGGAAAAGACTACAGACACATGAGTGCTCCCTTCAATTGAATTCAAAGAAGCTGTTGGCATGAGAAACCAAATGTTTACATTGCCAAAGCAAATGCCATCAGTCCAATAAAAACAATTGAAAATGGGGAACGCATACAGTTCAAGAAGGTACAAAGTTTCGTAAACGGTTATATCACATTGCTTTATTTTATACATGGTATAAGAGGAAAAAAGTGTTTTTCTTTGCTTTCCCTTTATTTTATAAACAGTTCCAATGTTTTGCCTCTTTGGGACAAATGGCGACATTTATATATCATACAAGGGAAACGCTCATAGACACGAGGACTTGTACAGTTCGGAAAACCCTTTAGTTGCAGTTGGGGGCAAATGCTTGGGTCAAAATGCACCACTGAAGACAATAGCCACGTTTCCATCAGCCCCATTTTTGCGCAAAAACGGCTCTTGCGAAGAGAATGTTGAATGGAAACAAAATGCGAATAAGTTTCCATTTTGCTCAAAAATACTTTTTCGCTGAAAGGTGGCAGATTTTGGAGCGCATTTGAAGAGTTCTAGTCTGCCGATGAGAGCGTTGTTAATGTAAGTTATATTTCTACAAAACAGCTACAAAACTCTACAAAACTCATCCCTGACCAAAATGTACAGACTCCCATCGCGTTTGTTCATGAAAGCCGCAGGGCAGCTATAAGGTCCTATATTTACAGTATCTGCATCATCATGCATGATAGCTAAGATACGCAATGCAAGTCAGACATAAACAGGTGTTTCACATGACCGGGCTCTGCCCTTAGATATTATTTCGTTAATAAAGTTCAAACCTTTTTTCCTCGCACATGTCGCACTGCAGATGATGTAGTCTACAATCTCACAAAGCAGTCCTACACCAAATCAGTAGGCTACTGTGCCACCTATTGCTTATTTCATGAACCAATTGTATTTTCCCCTAGACTCCCATGAGTCGCATTTCATCAGTTAATGGAAAAAGCGGGAAATTCACTTGCTTTTTTCGACTTAATTAACATAGTTTTCCTATTTTCGCAAAGGTTTTATGGAATCCTTGCTATTGAGTAATCATACAGGGAAGAAGTGGTTAGTTGCATCGTACTGAATGCACATTTCCCCAATGAACCCATTTGACTTGACACATGACATAACCATAGACAACTGAATGATCATTCATTCTAATCCAGGACGACAATGACGAGTGATAGATACTAAGGCAGTGGAATCACATAATCTGACCATATCAACATGACTGATTGAAGACCAACAGAACCATTCTAGGTGAAGTCGTGCTCTACTCAAGGAGTAAGGCTGATAGTCTCAGTAGATGGGTGCAGAAGATTGTTGGAGACCTGTGGAAAAGGGGAATTTCTGTCCTCTCTTGTATAAGGTCTTTAAGTTTCTTCATTTCATGAAAACAGCCCACCTAGAGAAATGATGATTAAAGACAATAATTCAGTTTCTTCATCTTGATTACCTCCTAAACAGACATTGTTTTCTCCTTTTAGAGCCCCCTATCTGTTGTATGTCAAATTGCAGATTACAAAGAGACTTCCTGACTACTAATTCCTGACTATCTTGTGAGATTTTGTTGGTGGGATAAGAAATAATTGATAACAAAGTGAAATTTCTCCTGATTTGTTTCTCTCATAGAAGCCATTTTAGTATGAGTATGTTGTAAATATCATCATTTTTTTCATAAGTTGTGTTCACGCTTATTCTACTATTGAAAATGAATTAACTCTGCCAAGAAAATCTAGCCCACAATGCATTGCCCTGGCCTGCTCTTGAACACAAATGCATGTGTTTGTGCATGTGTGTTGCTTCTACAGTACATGGATGCATTTGCACTCCAACTCAGATGTAGCAGAATAAGTTGAACCAGCAAAAGAAAACAACATACAAATGTATTTGAATCTCTTTAAATCTCTTTTCTTCCCTTGCTGATCTCAAAACTATATATACTGTAGATGGCGGTCTGTGCATTTTACAATTATATTGTTGATTGTATTGCATTCATAAATAAAACGACTATATTCATGCAATAATACTCTTATTCATGCAATAATACTCTTATCCATTATATCAGCTACACGGGCTACACAGGGGTTCAGCTGGTTGACTTGGTACACTGTATTCATATTCCTGATTAATATCAATATAATATTAATGTATTAACAATAATCATTATGTCTATGTTACTTTAAGCTAATTCATTTTTTTCTCCATAGACATATAGGCCTAGGCCTACGTGCCTTCAAGTATGGTTTCATTAACCTATTTATTCATTCAATCATCGGTTAATAAAAAAAAATGCAGAAATGCAGTAAACCTACATAGTAGCCTAGTCACTTGATTGAAAGTCTATCATGTTTCTAGCGAAATTTTTAATTCATTCGGCAGCACTAGCATAATAGCGGTTTGACTGGTGTCTTTACCAGTTCAAATTCTTCATATCCATATATGAGTGAAACGGTTGGGATGATTTATTTATTTTTCTTAGATTGCAATTCAAATTTAAAGCACATTAACCCGGGGACCTATAGCGCCCTCTACTGACAGACTCCCCATATAAGGAAAACTCCAAAATCATCACTATTATAGTCCACTAAGTCTGTAGCCAGATATGGGCATTAGGGAGTTTGCCACAACCCTCTGAATTTGAACAGGAGCCCTGCTACAAGGCTTCTTGGACTAAGACCCCAAAAACAAGGCTACAGACCTCCCAAAACAAACTTGTTAGGCTGTTACTTGGCCTCACCCCCCGGCCTGCTCAGTTTGACAGACTGGTTTGGCTTAGGGTTGACGAGAGTTCAACAACTCGCAATGGGTCTGGTACACAAGATTCACTACACTACCAAATTACCCATGCACCCGCCCAAATATGTCCTTAATGTCAAAAAATGAAATGAACTAGGTCAACAAGTGTATTCTTAACTAGTGTGTCCATTCACAGTTTATCCAGATTTGCTGTATTACTTGAACAGTAAATATCAAAGCTGTTATCAGTTTTGTTGCAGTGTGTACTTGACTTGTACTGTGATTCTCTATTTCTGCTAATAAAAAAAACATCAAAAATATTCATTAATTCATTCATTATTTAGAAACACGTCACGAGCTTTTTATCTACAGTAGCACCATCTGCTGGAACACTCCATCATCACAGTTTCTGTTTACACTGAGCATGAGCAAACAGTGGTGCAAATTCCCCGTCCTGCCCAGTGTTGCCATGCCTGCTTATTATAAGCGACTTCAGGATTCTTCTTCTGTATTGGCATTGGTGTGGGTTGCGTTTTTGTAGTTGTTTATTTGGTCAAGGCTATCCATCTGTTCTAACAGCAGCGAACAGTACAACAAACACTACTGTTTTCTACTATTTAAAACTACTACAATAATACTGAGGTGAGCTCATTTAAAGGAGAATTCCACACCAAAACACATTTGGCATTACATCAATCTACCTTGATTCCTGTGACATGATACATAATGTCCTTGATTTTTGTCACAGATGCCCCCTTTTCTACATTTCATCCTGAGGTCCTCCTCCCCCCAATGCAGTTTGCATGGCCGCAGGTTGTCTTTATTCTAATGCGGGTATTTTAGTAGCTCCAAACGTATTTTTTTCCCCACACATCACATTTTAATAGTATAGGCCTACTGATACTCACGCTTGAGTTTTATGTCATTCTGGGGCAGCCTTTACTTGTAATTCCAGAGATAATCTATTCCTCCTCCTCGCCTCCCCTCCCTTTTGCCACTCTCCTCTCCAATCACTCCTGTTCAAACTCCACAGGTGCCGGATGAGTTTTAAAGAATCATATAGTGGTCCAATTATCTTCTATTGTGTGGTTTGATGTATGGAAAAAAATAAGTTTGAGCTACTAAAATACCCACATTGGAATAAAGACAACCTGCAGCCATGTTAACTGCATTGGAGGTAGGAGTACCTCAGGGTGAAATAGAAAAGGGGGCATCTGTGACAAAAACCAAGGACATTATGCATCATGTCTCAGGAATCAAGGTAGGTTGATGCCCAATGTGTTTTGGCGTGGAATTCTCCTTTAAACGTTTAACATGGTGTAATAACAATATTAGTAATAATAAATGTTGATAAAGTGTGTGTTTGTCATCGTAAAGAGCTGTAGTGTTTTAAACCAAGTTGTTATGGATGGATCCCACCTTACTTCTATTGACGCCCTGCTGTGAGGGACAGCTCCGGACAGCTGTCGTAAACTTTCCTCAGCGACCAGTTTTATTGATGTCATTATGTGAGCGATGAATGAATTAAATGGAGAATGATTGTATGTAAGTGAAGTCATATACAAATACACACTGCAACAAAACTGATAACAGCTTGGATAATTACAGTACTATTCAAGTACACCTACAACAGATCTGAAAAATGCAATAGGGACCACCTTGACAAGAAAGACATTTAGAGTCACATTATACAAAAATAATCAGATTTTATGGAGGCCAGTTTGGAAAATGCGGCCTGAAGAAAATCATTAACATGCATTCCCTTTGTCCACTCTCAGGAAAAAATGTTGAAAATGGGTGGAATTCCCCTTTAATCACATAGTGTAATAATGAAACCAGACGATCCTGGTTTCAATATTACTGGTGGACTTCCCCCTCTTTAGATATTAATCACTATAGTGTAATAATGAAACCAGACGATCCTGGTTTCAATATTACTGGTGGACTTCCCCCTCTTGAGATCCCTGTTTCTGTTGAAACAGCTCAAGCTCAAAACAAGCTCAAAAGTATTAAGTAATAAGTGGCAGAGTAAGGCAAGGTAATAATATTACAGTAATAGTTAATTAGTTACTCAATCATTTTATTTAGCTCACAACCATGTTCGCACGGTTTGGAGCAAAGAGTCATAAAAGTATACGATACATAAGTATAGAGTTCATATGCATATTTAGTACTGTACTTGAACAAAGGGAGAACATTTTTCAAAAAGGCACCCAATTCATGAGTTACTTTTTGCTTTCTAGAATTTAACAAGGTGAGTTTGTACACAGTTGGCCGCTTAAAAAAATAAATTGGCAAATGCTTTTGTCTAAGAAGCATAATAGTTAACTTGCATTCTTACATTCCAGCAAGTCGTGATACTCATCTCCAATTTTGGTTTCAATACATAGGTTACAGATCCTCAGGCTTCTTTCCAATCCTTTATATCTACCAATTACCTTTGGGGTTCTGGTTTTGTTCAGCCTGAAGTTACAGATAGCCTGCTTGTATTTATGATTTTCTAACTTGAAGATATTTTTCTAACTTGAATTTGTGTTTATATTCAATGCAAGTGTCACATGATGTCATACTATTAAGTTCACTTTGCCACTTTTGCATAAACTGGTCTTTTAACTGCTCAACACTGCTCCTGAGTAATATTGCCCAACAAGCCTCACTGCAGTCACTGGTGAACTCCAGTGACATTCAAGACCAGGCCAAATCACAGCCCATATGAGGATGTCATTTCCAGGACGTCTTCAACAGTTGAAATATTAGGTATAGCTAAAGCTATTCTGGGCCAGATTTGACTAGTTACTTTATGTCAGTTATCAATAAACTTTTAGGCTGACATGTTTGTGCCAGCCATCATGGTTATTTGGCAACAGGCTTAAGAAGCCCAACAGCATGGTAATCACCAGGTAATCATTAAGGATGCTATTGGGTTATATTCAGGTATCAGCAATCGAGCTCTGTCCCTATTCGTCCAGACCAGTCCAGTCCTTGCATATACAAATCTCTTTCCTACTGGGACAATTATTTTATTAATATGAAATAGATATTACAATGTCACTGAAACAGTTTTGTTGTTGTTGGGATTACAACTTTCTATACTTGACAGCAAAAAAGGAAGTGTTTTTATGTTGTCCTGCGTTTCAACAAGCTAATATGCCTCTTCATTAGCTTTTAAAGACCTCATTTGAATGCATGTATAACAATGTAATATCTGTTATAATAAACCATGTGACCATATTACAGTTGTGATAAAAGTTAATCCAAATGGAAATATAAATGAAACAAATGTATTGTTTTTTCCCATTTCCCCATTATGTTCAGACCCAAAACTACATGACAAATCAACCACATATTTTATATACAGCAATTTGTAAAAGTCCACACAATACAATTCAATCACAAAAGATAGTATAATAAATTTAAAGAAAAGACAAAGTAAAGAGAGATATAGTGCAAGTGTCAGTGGCAGTAGCAAGTTATTAATCCTTACAACTCAACACAGTTCAAAACAAGTGTGTGTGTGTGTGTGTGTGTGTGTGTGTGTGTGTGTGTGTGTGTGTGTGTGTGTGTGTGTGTGTGTGTGTGTGTGTGTGTGTGTGTGTGTTGATTCTTAAAGATGAAGTGCCATGATTTATTTCCACCCTGGAAAATGATCATCAGGTTTATTGTTATAAGAGGAGGAAGAATTATTTCAAGAAATTGTTGAAATGTGTTAAAATGTTAGGAAGAAACCCTAAATACTAAGGGGAGACATCATTGAACACAACAATAACAACAAGGGATACAAAGAAGTACTCTCAAACTTTCGCTGAACGTGAGGATTACGTATATGTGTTTATGCCACGGCTTTCACATTTGAAACAGATCTCCGAAACTGGATGTATGATGACATAATCGTGTTTCTGGTGTCTTGACCCTTCTGCCCTCTAATCCTCTGTGTAAAAACATCTGGGTCCCGAGTCCTGGAGATACCGCTGTCTGGAAATGGATGGTTTGCCGAAATAAACAGATATTGAGTGGTAGAATCTGAGATAATGCCATTGGAATGCGTAGGACAGAATGGCCATGCCCATTTTGTCCCAAATGAAATGACGACGATCGGCAAACGATACGTTCGGATCAAAAGATGGGTTAAAAACTATTAGGTAGGGGCAGCTAATGTATTAAACACATGGAAAATTGGGGAAAAAATCACGGCACTCCATCTTTAAACTTGGTATTAAAATCTGTGCTTACATCAGTCAAATAAACAGGTAGGTGAGCACGGTGGTGTCAAGCTTCTTCCATCTCACGTACCGTTAAGTCCTGCATCT
>CM076985.1:7311789-7364289 GCA_039105355.1 Benthosema pterotum
AGGCAGCGAGAGAGAGAGAGAGAGAGAGAGAGAGAGAGAGAGAGAGAGAGAGAGAGAGAGAGAGAGAGAGAGAGAGTGCGTGCGTGCACGCGTGCATGCGTGTGTGTCAAAGACAGAGCCAGTAGGAGAGATTAAGCCCTCTTTTTCTTCCAAATTTTCTCTTTGCTACAGTACAGTACAGTACAGTACAGTACAGTACAGTACAGTACACTACAGTGCACCACGTGCTATTACCAAACCTGGGTAAATATCAAAAGGCAGTTGAAATGGGCTCAATACAATACAAGGTCATAGGGGCTGCATGAGATTCCTCTGCTGTTTGTTTTTTTCCCCTCACATTCATCCGATGTTTTTTTTTATTTGGGAAGGAGTAAAGAGACCCTAACCCTAAGTAAGAACAATCATGGATCTAGGCGGAAATACATCGGCGCTTGAAAGGCTTCGATCCAAAGGTGATTATTAACTCCTGGCGTATCAACAGCCTGATTGTTAAGCTATGAAGCAGATAAAACGCTAACGTGTGTGTGTGTGTGTGTGTGTGTGTGTGTGTGTGTGTGTGTGTGTGTGTGTGTGTGTGTGTGTGTGTGCACGTTCAACACACAGCTTTCCCATGAAGGTGGTGCTTCAGTTTAGCCAACACGGTGAACTAAACAAACGTATGCAACTACAGTGCAGGTGGACTTCTGGCGTTGTGCCAGGATGGCACAATGCCATTAAATAAGATAAAGCCTTGAGATTGGTATACGGTTTATTATTTCTAAAATGCATTATTTTTCATATCGAAATGCATTACGTTGCCATAACTAAATTATGCATCCATTCGGTAGTTCACTGATAATTTGTATACATTCCCATATCATAAACTCTCCATATTGTCTTAGAAACAAAAATGTGACAAACACAAGTTATATTGCCTCTCTCTCTCTCTCTCTCTCTCTCTCTCTCTCTCTCTCTCTCTCACCACGCCTCACAAAGGGGAATGTTATCACTAACAGGAAGTGCCAAACACAACATTTCAACTGTGACTCCAGACAGAGACTGATAACAATCACACTCAGTAGTTCACTGGCGGAATGTAAGTAAGATTTTGCATGAGTGTGAACTTCATTAGATTTAATTTGTGCAGGTCTATAAAACTGTTTTGATGATGTGTTTTAGGTTGTTATTAGAGAAAATCAAAGATGAGTTTTCTTTTTTTTTTACACTTGATTTTACTCTTTGATTTTAGCTGTTTTTGACAGAGGGGCACTCGAACATGGGGCTTTGTTTTAGTTCCACTAAACCCCAGGAAATTACATATGGACACAAAAGAGATCATATGCTATCAGTTAATCTAAAATCCAGTTGGCAATGTGTTCCTAAAATGTAATTCATTAACCATGTGACTGTTTCAGATAGAGATATGTGGCAGCTTGTTGTTGCCGCTGTATTGCTCTATCACTGCTGTGATTCTGTTCCTGTTAAATGCAGAAATGAGAACAACGTCGAAGTGGACTGGTTGGTACACATTTTTTTTACAAGTTCAGTTTATTCATCAATGCTTTCATAGGGTTGCCATTGAAGCATTGACTTGTTATAATGAATGAATGTTAGAACTGCTAGAACTGCACACAACTAGGCCATGGCCTACTTATGCGTGAGCAGAGGGCAAGCACCCCGACACCTCCGGGATGACCTGCATAGATGGACTTGACTCTGAATCATTAGGCATATTTGATACAAGTTGCAATGACATTGCGACTCTGAATCATTAGGCATATTTGATACAAGTTGCAATGATATTGCGTCTTTGTCGGAGTCATTCGGTGTAATAAATTAATGACACGGATATTCTGTCTTTGTCATTAGGTACATTTTGTACAAACTGCCCCAGACAATAGATACGAAGTATGACGGTTTGCAATACCTGTACATGGACCAGGAATCCAATGGGTGGACGACTGGCCAGAAGCCAATCAACGCCAGAGATGGCATCCTGGCAAACACACTGAAGCCCCTATTTGAGCACGACCCCAACAAGGTCTGTATAACACACTGATGCCTCCATGAAGAAATTAGATAATGCTCTGACACTAGACACATCTGATTGTAATAGGGGTAATACTAATAATAATAATAATGAGTTGCTGCTCATTGCATTTTTTTTTAGCTCAAAGTAAAGTAGCATTAGCTCATCTCCCTTCACCAACACAATACTGTTAAAAGCAGCAGCATGACGAAAGTAACAGCCAGCTCTCATTCAAAACACACATCGCAGCTGTCACCCGATCCTGTACTGTAGGTTCACACTCCACAACATCAGACGGATTAGACCCTTCATCACCCAAGAGTCAGAATAGCTTCTTATCCAGACCACAGTCATATCTAAACTGGACTACTGTAACTCCCTCCTTACTGGTCTACCGGCATGTGCATTATGCACTTAAGCCCCTTCAATTGATTCCAAAATGCCGCGGCCTGCTTGGTCTTTAACCAGCCAAAATTCTCACGTCACTTCCCTTCTCTGTTCCCTCCATTGGCTCCCAGTCGCTGCACGCACAGAGTTCAAAACTCTCATGCTTGCATTCCAAGCAACCAAAGGTTTGACTCCACCATATCCCACTGGTCTCATAAAACCCTACAAGCCCTCCCGTGCACTCCGATCCGAGGTGACATTGGGAAGCTAGCAGTACCCCCGCTAAAAACACCTGGACAACGCTCCACACGCCCCAAGCTCTTCTCCCTCCTTGCTCCAAAAGATGGAATCCACTTCCCACTGCAATCACAACCAAAGATTCACTATCTATCTTCTGCCAGTCTGAAAACACACCTCTTCAGACTCCATCTCAGCCCATAGCACTTGTATTACACCAACCCACAGTACTTGCAGTAGTGACTTGAGGATGCCTAATGTATTACAATGTTTTAGACTCGTGTTTACAGTATAGTATATATTGCAAAGTGTAATGTAAATTCTGCTTGAATTGTAAACTTTTGCTATTGTAAGTCACTCTGTATTAGGCATCTGCGAAATGTCTAAATTGCAATTGTAAAATCATTACTGTTTCATAGAACGTAGTCTTGTTATATTACTCATTACAGAGAAATGTAACAATATAAAAGTAATTATTTTATAGTACTTATTACATCCGTCTCTGGTTGTGTTGTGTTTCATTGTATTGTGTTTGCCACAGCCTGGTGACTTTGGATACATCCTCTACAGTGATCAACCACCAACCGATCAAAGTGTCTACAAAAAGTATGGCCACAGTAAAGGTTGGTTTGCAGTACACACACACACACACACACACACACACACACACACACACACACACACACACACACACACACACACACACACACACACACACACACTGCTTCTTCTTCTTCTCAGTAGAGCTGGGCAGTCCGGCCCCTTTTATGATGTCGCCCTGTGTTCCAGAAATGTAATCATCATTAATTTTCCTCATAGACTTTTCAAAAATGCTTAATTATAAACCTGATTACGCCGCGGACAAAGCCAACTCGGGTCGTGACAAATCATGACAACCACCACGATATTATCATGCAATATCGAATTAGCAAGAAGTAAAAAAAAAAGAAAAAAACGGCAGGGTGCAACACATTTTCTTTCACTTGTCTTCTTGGAAAGTATTTGATTGTCCCAAAACATTGTGTGTGTTATCATGACTTGTCACGACCCGAGTTGACTTTGTCCACGGCGTAATCGTCTTTACCGGTATATGAATCATTTTCGAAAAATCGATGAGAAAAATGAATGGGGAATCCATTTCTGGAACAGGGGCCACGACACGAGGGGGAGGGACTGCTCAGCTCTCTTACTCCGTTAATTGTTTTCCTCTTGTTGTGCTGTTCCTCACTATAGGGGTTGTGATGGTGGACACCAAAACCACTGGAGTGTGGCTTTCCCACAGCACACCGAAGTTCCCGGTTAAGGATGCAAACGGTTTCTGGTTAGGCAATGGAAATGTGCATGGTCAAACATTCCTCTGCATGACCTACCCCTACAGTGTGTTTAAAGCCATAGGTATGTCTGGGGGCTCATCATCTTATATCATGTCATACATTTAGTAGTTCATGTGTTGTGATGCTTACGTAAAATCTGAACTAACCCATTCCCAGTAAGCACGATCGAGTCCGGGACAGAGTCAATCTGACTCTCTCTGATTCATCCAGGGATGCCCATCTTTAGTGGACAGGATTTGTGTTGGTTGAAATCTGGTAGTATATCAGGGGCAGATCTAGGCATGGGTATGGGGGGGGCAATGCCCCCCTAAATTCCCCAACTGCCCTACCAAGCATGATGTCATGCAAACGACCCAAATTTCAAATATTTCAAATTAAAGTACTTCATAATTAAAATGACTTGAAACACTACTACCGCTGCTAACTTACTACAATTGTGGGGCACCGCTAAACCAACACCATTTCATCATTGAAAACAGGAAACTTTAGCTTTATGCATGCTGCGTGCCTGTTGCAACTTCAACAACAACTGATGTTATTATCGATGCTTTACTTGCCTAATATACTGTAAGTCCTGTAACCGAAAAGTATGGGTGCAACTTCATTGCCTGTGTCACAGGCGATGAAGCCACCCCCATGCCATTTTCTCCTGCCCAATTGGGAAATATCACATTTCCCAATTGGGCCAGATTTGACTAGTCTTAGATTGCGTTGATCCAGCCAAAATCAAGACATCACCAATTTGTCCCGTCCTGACCGTGCTTACTGGGTTTAAGTTGCATTTTTTGCGTTTTTGTTGCATCTTCCAGGAATCCAGCTAAAGTACATCCAACCCTTTGTGTACAGCCACCATGTTCCAAGTCCTCATCCCTTTCACCAGGAGCTGCTGTGTGTTATTCCAATAGATGGCAAACGGCCCTGCAAACCCGAGAGCGGACCCTCATACCGATTTATTGACCTACCGACACTGAATGGCATTCAGTTTAAAAGTGTTGCAAAATACACAACATTCCATGATGGTAAGTGTTTAAATGTGTACGGTACTTGTCAGGATGTGTATAAGGCAGTATAAAACAATAACAATAATATAGCTGCAAGCAGCAATAAAACGGGATCAAGCAAGCAGCAATAAGGAGTAAGAACAATACGCACAAATAAGCCATAGAAACATGGGAGCCTGAACTTCAGAAATACATCAGGTAATTATGGGAGCAGGGCAGGGTTTTTGATTCCTGCCCTGACTGACTCACAATCTGGTGTGACTGAGTGAATGATTGGTGAGCTGTGAGTGAGTGGTGAACTGAGCTATGAACTGTCATTAGTGACAACATGGCCGAATAGTGACAGTCAAACAGCCTTGCCCAGCCATGAGGCCCATAGGGCAGGTGCCTATCTCCTGTTTCTGTAGCATGAGGCAGCTTGATGTACAAGTACACCCTCTGGACATGACGCTAGTATGACACAGGGTCTTACCCCCAATCCAACCCTTGATGCTGAGTGCCAAGCAGGGAGGCATTGGATCCCGTTTTTAGAGCCTTTGGTATGACCCGGCCGGGAATCGAACCCCGGCCTCCCAGTCTCAGGGCGGACACTCTAACCACAAGGCCACTGAGTTGCTGAATGAGTAAATGATTGGTGAGCTGTGAGTGAGTGGTGAACTGAGCTGTGAACTGTCATTAGTGACAACATGGCCGAATAGTGACAAAACACAACATGGCCGAATGGTGACAACCACCATTACATTGAGTTTTACCCTGGGTTACACATAGAACCATGAACTTAGATGTAGAAGACCACATGAGATTGTGCATGATTGACTCATATTACTAGGTGTCCGTGCCGGGATTTGAACCCAGGAACTCTCATTTCCAAGTCATGCGCTCTACCAATGAGGCTACCCAACAGACACAAGACATACTGGAAACAACACACACATTCAGTGGACTGCTTGGTAAATGGTAAATGGTGCATTTATATAGCGCCTTTATCCAAGGCGCTTTACATAGATTGTGCATCACATTCACCCATTCACACACACATTCATACACTGATGGCAGTGGGACAGGGACACATCGACACTAACTCTGCAGGAGCCCGGGATCGAACCGGCAACCTTGTGGTTACCATCCGGTTACTCTACCTCTGAGCCACTACCGCTCCTTAAATATGCACAAATAAGCCATAGAAACATGGAAGAAATACATCATGTGATTGTGGAAACACAGCAGGGTTTTTGGAGACTCAGACTTTGTATTGTCAGCAGTGGGACTTGAACCCTCAATCTTGTGTTCCGAAGTCAGGCACCCTACCGACTGAGCTATCCAGGCACAATGATTTGCTTAGTTGTTGTCATCAATGAAACAACCCAACAACACGCCACCAAGCAGTAAGCAATATGAACAATATGCACAATTCAGCAGTCCGAGGGTGGAGCTTAGTGGTCAAAGTGACAAATGGAAACAAGTTCCACATGCTTATTCCTCTCACACAATCTGGCACAATGTACTTGCTCCAGTGTTGCCAGAGAGAAACAAGCAGAAGAAGACTCTTCACAAACGAGCAACTTTCATTGGCTTATAAAAACGTCATTTTTTGATGAAAACAAATTTGCTTCTGAAGTTTTGTCCGGATGGGGCCAAAGTTCTCATGTAGCAGGTGTCATGCAAATTGATCAAAAATCCAGGCATAAAATCAGGCATGAGCATTTTTCAAACTGCTTAAAATGGCAGACACTCTGGGGGTGGAGCTTACCAGTCGAAATTACAGATGTGTTCCACATGAATCAAGGAACGTGTAGAAACAAGTCCCATGATTTTAAGCCAAACGAAGCCTGAGTTATGCTTGTTCAAATGTTTCAGTTTCAAAGAATTGCTATAGCGCCCCCATTTGAGCGATTGGAGCAAGACTGGTTTTAGTGTTATTTGGCATCCCCCTCTACCAAACTGTAAAATCTCATAAACAGATTACTTTGCATGTGTAGATTAGGGATAATAGAAGAATTTTCACAAACAAGCAATTTTCATTGGCTCGTAAAAACATCATTTTTTTCACTGAAAACAAAATTCACACTCATTTCACGTTTGTATGGCTTCAAAGTTCATATGTAGGTCATTGTTATGCATTTTGATCAAAGATTGTAGGAGAAGAGACATTTTAACTGTTTTACATATGATTAAAGATGGCGGCTCATCTAAAGGTCAGAGGTCAAAAGTCAGAATACAAAAGTTGTTTGACATAAGCAGACGCATAAGTGAATATAAGTTACATTTCTGTGAGTCGAGCAGTTCATGAGTTATGAGTGTTTAAAGTTTGCAATTTCAGTTGAGTGCTATAGCGCCACCATTTGACCAGTGGTCACAGGCTTCGCATCATCACCGTTTGGCATCACCCTCTACCAGATTACCAATTTTCGCGAAAACCGACTGCACGGTTCAGCCAGAACAGCTATTTCTGGCGGAAGAAGGAGAAGGAGAAGGAAAAAAGAGACAGAAACAAGAAGGGATCAAGTCCACTTCGTGGACTGCTTGATCCCTTAACAAGTGTACAACACCAATTAAAGGTATTGTAGGCAACTTTGTGTACAAAATCTGTGTTTGATTAAATCAGATTTGAATCTGATGCCACCTCACCTCCACTCTATTGGCTCTTTATGAAACTGCTGCGCTGTGATTTGCTAAAACGCCGCCTCAGCACCCCACCGCCCCCGTCCCCACACGCACTAGCACCGCCTTGTCATGGGCCCGACAACAGCCAGATTTCTGGACCATCTGCAGGGCAAAGCAAGTGTCTGTCTGTTGGGAAACAGCTGCAGCATCAAAGTAGACACCACATACTGTATAGTGTGTGATATACCTATATTTAACTTGAAACAGAGACATGGATACATACACATACTGTGAGTAGACATGTACAGAGCATTTCCTTTACACATATGAGAGAGAGCAGTTTAGCGTGGATCTTACCCCGGTGTGACGTAGCAAGACTTCGCAGGTTACCGTGGGTAAAAACCACAGTAACCTGCGGCCTTGAGTGGCTTATTGCTTTTCTAAAACTGTTACAATTACGGCAACATGAAAAGTACCAATTAAAATAACTCACAGTAGCACAATGTGATTCAGCTAAAGAAAGTATAGTCCCCTGCTAACCCTGCCTGACAACGAATGTGTAGGTCCTTCTGTCTTCACCGGGGTAAAATCCACTGTAACCTGTGACCTTGAGTGGCTTATTACTTCTCGAAAACTTTTACAATGATGACAACATGGAAAGTACCATTTGAAATAGTTCACAGTAGCACAACGTGTCTGTAGAAGAAACAACACACCTGTGACAAGATTCCATAACAACAACAAAGCCAGTTCTGGGTGATAATGTGACGTCAAGTATTGGGACGAGCGGTTTTAGAAATGTACTTCTGTATCACAACAATAATTTTGTGATTCTGTCAAAAGCTGATTGCATTGTTAATTTATACCCCACCCACATGTATTTCAGATCTCTATTCTGGTCTGCTCGCGGAGGAAATCCTGAAACGGCCGCTGTATGTCAGGTCTTGGCGCAGGCCTAATCCCTTGCCTTGTGATTGCACTGTGACTTATCATGTCAAAAATGTTCTGAAGGTGAAGCTACCTGTCATGGGTGGTAATAACAATAAGGAGTTCTCAGGTAATGATCATTCTAAGTGGTGTGTGACCGCTAGTGACCAGAATGACCCAGATAATGGCTGGACGTGTATCGCAGATCTGAACAGAGCAGGAACTCAGATGGCTAGGCCTGGAGGGGCGATATGCATCAATAACAGCGTGGTGTGGAGGGCTTTCTCTGGCACCTTTGATGCAAATAAACTGTGTGTTACTGGCAGCTGTTCTTGCCCAACCCCAGCACCCTCCGACGTTAGGAAAAGGGAATACCCGGGTGATAGAAGTGAATCCCCTGATGGTGAATGGAAGCCCCACGGCAATAGTAGAAAAATGTAAACCTACAGCCACCTTCTGAGTCCAAAGCCCAGAGGAGCGTTGTGTCAGCAAAGGAATTAGCCCTTCACTAAGTCCCTCCCCAATCTGGCCTTGTCCAATAGGCACGTTGGAATAGGAAAGCTTGACCTGGTTATCAGGTCAAGCTTAACAAATACTTTACAATTACTTTGTAAAGGTGCTCACACATCTCACAAAAAACGGAAATTCAAAAGGAGGCGGCTGTTGAAAGTTAGGGCACTGTTAACATGCCTTGTTTGTTGTTGTTTTTTTCACCCAAGGTTCATGTTTGATTTGTTTTATGGAAAGTATAGCGTATAACATTCAGGAGATCCTGTAATCTTTTGTGTCCAGATGTAATTTTCCTGGGGTCTATTAGGACTGTAGTAGATAATAATGAAAAAAGAAATGTCTTCAAAATGTGTATTTAGGACAATGTTCGAATGCCCCCACCTCCCGTCAAACACAGCTAAAAATTGGAGCTAAAAATTGTGAAAAAAAAGTTACTGCATGAAGGCAACTTTTACAACTGTCCATTCTGCTTTAAGTACCATGGTGCCGAATATGTTGCAAGCATCTGTTATTATTATTATCCCAACTTTCAATTATGGTAAAATATCCTTTGTGAAAAAATGACACGATTACTTGATACAATTAAATGTCCTCTTAGGATTGCCACCTGTCCCAGAATCCCACCCTTTGGGGTGTGGGTTTGTTCACTGTCCAATGCCAGTCCAAATACTTTAGCACTTGTTGCTATCCATGTCAAGCTTTCCTCTTCTAACATGTACTGGACAAGGCTGGATTTGGGAGGAACTTAGTGAAGGGCTGATTAAATGAGGCGTCCCTTATTGAAACAATAAGGAACGCAGTTTGTTCCGTATTTTCCTAATTGTCCCTTTCCCCTGTAAAAACAACATTACAACGGTGCAGCTCTTCATGACGCAAACATCTCTCGAGATTAATTAATTATGGAACCTTATGTTACTTCTCATCTTATTCATCTGTGTTTTCACAAGATGTCATGTCAGTAGTAATTCTAGTATCTGACAAATAGCTCATATCTTGCTGCTGATGTGGGAATAGGTTAGCCTGCTATTTCATCAACTACATTAAAGAACAACTCTGATTCACAATCAAACCTATTTATTATGCACATTTGAAAACAAGATTCTTTGAGTCCTAATTTCACCTAAGAGGCTATTACAAAACTACTACAGAAAGCACAAACAATAAGTTGAAGGTGAACGTATTGCTTCATCACAGCCTGCAGGGGCATAAAGTGTGTCCTTTATTTCAAGATCTCAATGTAATCTTGTATGTTTTATAACCACAGTAACAACACAAGCATTATTTTTGACTTTTAGAAACAACTGTCATCCTCCTCTGATGTTTCTGATCTAAACTAACAATGTTCATGAAAAATTGACAATAAATGTAACTAAAACAAAAGTGACAAATATAGTGTCAGTATTTCCGTGTAGGTCTATATAGGCCTGTACTGCATGCATTCAATGAATCTGCTATAGTGAATTGGACTGGAAGTGTTCACTATGTGACCACGCACGAGACACAAGGTTGAGACTTGAGGATTTTTTCATTTTTGTTTTATTTTTCATGTGAAAGCAGGATATCATAGCTACAATGTGACTTATTGGTTGTTCGGTTTGACCTACCGGTCTTTGAGAAATTATTTATAGAGCAAGTTGAGAAAACAGGCTTGAAAGGTTCACTTCTGTGGCCTCTAACATTACACATAAGCATTTATTTCATATTCACAAGACCGTTCTGCAAATCCATTGTATTGTTTATCGAACCACTTAAGCACTCCTCAAATAAGAAATTATCTATACAAATGAAGTACTATTTTCTTCAAGAAAGATCAAAAAGATCCATTTTATAGCCTGAGGAGGGTGCTGTTGTCTTTGGGCTGGGGATATTTAGTTGGATTTACGTTGTGTTGGTAAGTAACCAAAATCCAACGTCTGTTAGACGTATTCATCGCAACGTCACTTTGAGGTAGAATACTGATATGCTGTTGTCGGGGTTTTGACCAAAACTCAATGTCTGTCCAACGTTATAATTCCAACGTCAAATTGACGTGTTAATCTAATGTCAACTGACGTTGATATTTAGTTGGATTTACGTTGTGTTGGTAAGTAACCAAAATCCAACGTCTGTTAGACGTATTCATCGCAATGTCACTTTGAGGTAGAATACTGATATGCTGTTGTCGGGGTTTTGACCAAAACTCAATGTCTGTCCAACGTTATAATTCCAACGTCAAATTGACGTGTTAATCTAATGTCAACTGACGTTGATATTTAGTTGGATTTACGTTGTGTTGGTAAGTAACCAAAATCCAACGTCTGTTAGACGTATTCATCGCAACGTCACTTTGAGGTAGAATACTGATATGCTGTTGTCGGGGTTTTGACCAAAACTCAATGTCTGTCCAACGTTATAATTCCAACGTCAAATTGACGTGTTAATCTAATGTCAACTGACGTTGATATTTAGTTGGATTTACGTTGTGTTGGTAAGTAACCAAAATCCAACGTCTGTTAGACGTATTCATCGCAACGTCACTTTGAGGTAGAATACTGATATGCTGTTGTCGGGGTTTTGACCAAAACTCAATGTCTGTCCAACGTTATAATTCCAACGTCAAATTGACGTGTTAATCTAATGTCAACTGACGTTGATATTTAGTTGGATTTACGTTGTGTTGGTAAGTAACCAAAATCCAACGTCTGTTAGACGTATTCATCGCAACGTCACTTTGAGGTAGAATACTGATATGCTGTTGTCGGGGTTTTGACCAAAACTCAATGTCTGTCCAACGTTATAATTCCAACGTCAAATTGACGTGTTAATCTAATGTCAACTGACGTTGATATTTAGTTGGATTTACGTTGTGTTGGTAAGTAACCAAAATCCAACGTCTGTTAGACGTATTCATCGCAACGTCACTTTGAGGTAGAATACTGATATGCTGTTGTCGGGGTTTTGACCAAAACTCAATGTCTGTCCAACGTTATAATTCCAACGTCAAATTGACGTGTTAATCTAATGTCAACTGACGTTGATATTTAGTTGGATTTACGTTGTGTTGGTAAGTAACCAAAATCCAACGTCTGTTAGACGTATTCATCGCAACGTCACTTTGAGGTAGAATACTGATATGCTGTTGTCGGGGTTTTGACCAAAACTCAATGTCTGTCCAACGTTATAATTCCAACGTCAAATTGACGTGTTAATCTAATGTCAACTGACGTTGATATTTAGTTGGATTTACGTTGTGTTGGTAAGTAACCAAAATCCAACGTCTGTTAGACGTATTCATCGCAACGTCACTTTGAGACAACAGCATATCAGTATACTGATATGCTGTTGTCGGGGTTTTGACCAAACCTCAAGTCTGTCTAACGTCAAATTCCAACATCAAATTGACGTGTTAATCTAAGCCTAACATCAACTGACGTTGATATTTAGTTGGATCTGCGCTGTGTTGGTAAGTAACCATAACGTTATCATGCCAACGTCCATACAACAATACAAAGTTTATTTGCCCGTGTGCATTAGGCAAGGCACCATTTATCAATTGTATCTAGCAATCTAGCTATGTATCCAAACGTATCAATGAGTTATATGGTCTGTTACTCATACCTGTGGATTTGAGAGGAGATACTTGTATTGTGTGCAATGTAAAAGATAGATTTAAAATGCGGTGTGGTGGGACTTGCGGTGTGTGGAGTGGTGTGGTTCCATGCCAATGGAAAAGGGGTTATGTTGCAGCCTGGTATGGCTTGGTATGGTGGATTGTACAGTCCGGGTAGGGAATGAGGTATTACCCCAGGTGAAAGGAGTTTAAGTATCTCGGGGTCTTGTTCACGAGTGAGGGGAGGATGGAGAGGGAGATCAGCCGGAGAATCGGAGCAGCAGGGGCGGTATTACAGTCGTTATACCGCACTGTTGTGACGAAAAGAGAGCTGAGCCAGAAGGCAAAGCTCTCTGTCTACCAAGCTATCTTCATCCCTACCCTCACCTATGGTCATGAAGTGTGGGTCATGACCGAAAGAACGAGGTCACGGATACAAGCGGCCGAAATGAGTTTTCTCTGGCGGGTGGCTGGCATCTCCCTTAGGGATAGGGTGAGAAGTTCAGTCACTCGGGAGAGACTCGGAGTAGAGCCGCTGCTCCTTCGCCTGGAAAGGAGCCAGCTGAGGTGGTTCGGGCATCTGGTTAGGATGCCACTCGAGCGCCTCCCTAGGGAGGTCCTCGGGGCACATCCCACTGGGAGAAGACCCCAGGGCAGACCAAGGACCAGATGGAGGGATTACATCGACTCTCTGGCTTTGGATCGCCTCGGGATCCCCCAGGAGGAGGTCGCCAATGTTGCTTGGGACAGGGAAGTCTGGAGCTCCCTGGTGGAGCTGTTGCCCCCGCGACCCGACCTCGGATAAGCGGAAGAAGATGGATGGATGGTATGGCTTGCCCACAACCAGGTGGCTGGGACACAGAACTCACTAGGCCCTTTTCTAACCATCACCCAACATAGCTGAGCAGCCCAGAAAGGGATTTTTTTGAACAACAAATTTTGAGAAAATTCCAGGGCAGGCTAGTCCCAGGCAAACAAATAAAATCTGTACCAGACAGATGATGGCCTTGCTGGTGTATGACTCCCAGCTTGATTTCTGCCTCCAGCCCTGTACCAACACATCGTGCTGCACCTTGTGAGGCTGCGAGCTATAATATTATATGCATTGTGCATCATTAGATTGTATAACTAAAGGACGCATGTTACGCCTTGAAACAGGCATGGGTTTGAGAAGCTGTAAAGATGTATAGGCTATATGTGGCAACCATATCACACAATTTCTCTTATTGACCACTGCAGATTTATAGGAAAAATGTTTAGCCTGTCTTTGCAAACAACGCTACGGGTGGAAACAATCTAGCCAGTGTGTGATGAGATATCATTGTGTCATCAATCTCTGTGGCTAAACTTTCACATACTGCCCCTCATTGAGAGGCCGCGAGCTACAAACTATGAAACTATGAGTCTTATGCCATAATGTTACATAACATAGGCAATTTACAGGGTTTTCTTATTATAGGATGCCTAATGTATTACAATGTTTTAGCGTTTACATTATATATTGTAAAATGTATTGTATATTGGAAACCTTTTTACTATTGTAAGTCACTCTGGATTAAGAGTGTCTGCTAAATGCCAAAATTGTAAATTGCAGGCAGGCAGGCAGGCAGGCAGACAGACAGACAGACAGACAGACAGACAGACAGACAGACAGACAGACAGACAGACAGACAGATCTAGTCTGCCCCCCCCCCCTCCCCCAAACACGATGGCATGCAAAACAACCCAAGATATTTCAAATTAAAGTGCTTCTATTTAAAATGATGTGAAACACTACTACTGCTACTAACTAACTACAGCTGTGTCACCACTAAACCAACAGCATTTCATCATTGAAAACAAAAAACTCTCTGAGTCAGACCTTTAGCTGTATGCATGCTGCGTGTCTGTTGCAACTTCAAACTGATGTTATTATTGATGCTTTACTTGACTAATAAAAGTCCTGTGACCGAAAATGGTATGGGTGTGACTTCATTGCCCGTGGCGCAAAACGACACGGGCGATGAAGCCGCCCCATACCATTTTCTCTTGCCCCTCCAACATGTTCTCTTGCCCCCCCCCCCCCCAAATGGGACATGTTACATCCGCCCCTGGATGGATGGATGGATGGATGGATGGATAGATAGATAGATAGATAGATAGATAGATAGATAGATAGATAGATAGATAGATAGATAGATAGATAGATAGATAGATAGATAGATAGATAGATAGAGGGGTGGATCTAGGCATGGACATGGGGAGGCAATGGCCCCCTAAATACCCAGTCTGCCCCCCCCCAAACACAATGGAATGCAAAACAACCCAAGATATTTCAAATTAAAGTGCTTATGTTTAAAATGATGTGAAACACTACTACTACTGCTACTAACTACAATTTTGGCACCACTAAACCAACAGCATTTCATTATTGATAACAGAAAACTCTCTGAGTCAGACCTTTAGCTTTATGCATGCTGCGTGTCTGTTGCAACTTCAAACTGATGTTGTTATTGATGCTTTACTTGACTATTAAAAGTCCTGTTACCGAACATGGTATGGGTGTGACTTCATTCACGGGCGATGAAGCCGCCCCATACCATTTTCTCTTGCCCCTCCAACATGTTCTCTTGCCCCCCCCCCCCCCCCAAATGGGACATGTTACATCCGCCCCTGGATGGATGGATGGATAGATGGATAGATAGATAGATAGATAGATAGATAGATAGATAGATAGATAGATAGATAGATAGATAGATAGATACGTTAGAAAGAAAGAAAGAAAGAAAGAAAGAAAGAAAGAAAGAAAGAAAGAAAGAAAGAAAGAAAGAAAGAAAGAACATGAAAATACTGCTGTCATTTTTAAAAGTTTACACCGGCCCCTTTTATGGATGCAGGCTAATAAGATCCCTCAAAGTTCCAATTTAACATGATTGCTCTATTTACAGTATTATTCCAATTTATATTCAATACAGGTTAGGGGCGTGCGTGCGCGCGCGCATGCGCACGTGCACGCGCACGTGCATGCGCACGTTCAAACCCCGCCACTCTGATTGGCTGAGGAGTGCATCCTCCACCAATGAAGAGGCAGCATTGATGCAGCGTCTAACAGTGCCGTTTGAAATCAAAAGCAAAAGTGAAACTTAACCGACAGCTTGCTTGTGCTGCTGCTGCCTGATAATAATATACCGTCGCGTCGCCTTCAACCTCCCGTTTTCAGCAACATCTAGAACGAGGGTGTATCCACAAAAGGTAAGACTGTTGTGTTTAATTGTAGTGTAAACATGGAACTGGCTAGCTAGGGTCCATTTGGTTTCATTTTTATGCTCTCATCATGTGAATTAGCCCAAGTCTACACAACTATAGAATGTAGAAGATAATGGTGATCATGATGATTTTGTATGTTTGACTGTTTTGTCTCTGAAATCTAGCCTCGTATACAAAAGCAAAAGAAATCTTTAGTTTTGCGACTGTGGCTAAAATGTAATCAAATGGTGGCTCAAATGCTGAATAAATAGTGGGCCCTGCTATGAAAAAGGTAGCTAGTGGTAGTTATACAACTGGGGTTTTCAACAGGTGGTACGGGGACCACCAGTGGTCCCTGAGAGGGTTCCAGGTGGTCCACAGGCTAAATGATGTTGAGAGTTGGTTAACCAGATGTAACTCTTTGAGAGTCGAAACCAAATGGACCCGCAAGGGTCCATTTGGTTTCATGTTTACACGCTGTGTGGCTAAAATATCAAATGGTGGTCCGTGGCTCAAATGCTTAATAAATAGTGGGCCCTGGTATGCAAAAGGTTGAAAACCACTGAGCTAGCTACTTGGTAGTTATACAACAGGGGTTTTCAACAGGTGGTACGGGGACCACCAGTGGTCCCTGAGACAGGTGGTCCCCAGGCTAAATGATGGAGAGTTGGTTAACCAGATGTAACTTTTTGAGAGTCGAAACCAAATGGACCCGCAAGGGTCCATTTGGTTTCATGTTTACACTCTGTGTGGCTAAAATATCAAATGGTGGTCCGTGGCTCAAATGCTGAATAAATAGTGGGCCCTGGTATGCAAAAGGTTGAAAACCACTAGCTAGTGCTAGTTGCTTACAACAGGGGTTTTCAACAGGTGGTGCGGGGACCACCAGTGGTCCCTGAGAGGGTTCCAGGTGGTCCCCAGGCTAAATGATGTTGAGAGTTGGTTAACCAGATGTAACTCTTTGAGAGTCGAAACCAAATGGACCCGCAAGGGTCCATTTGGTTTCATGTTTACACTCTGTGTGGCTAAAATATCAAATGGTGGTCCGTGGCTCAAATGCTGAATAAATAGTGGGCCCTGGTATGCAAAAGGTTGAAAACCACTAGCTAGTGCTAGTTGCTTACAACAGGGGTTTTCAACAGGTGGTGCGGGGACCACCAGTGGTCCCTGAGAGGGTTCCAGGTGGTCCCCAGGCTAAATGATGTTGAGAGTTGGTTAACCAGATGTAACTCTTTGAGAGTCGAAACCAAATGGACCCGCAAGGGTCCATTTGGTTTCATGTTTACACTCTGTGTGGCTAAAATATCAAATGGTGGTCCGTGGCTCAAATGCTGAATAAATAGTGGGCCCTGGTATGCAAAAGGTTGAAAACCACTAGCTAGTGCTAGTTGCTTACAACAGGGGTTTTCAACAGGTGGTGCGGGAACCACCAGTGGTCCCTGAGAGGGGGTTCCAGGTGGTCCCCAGGCTAAATGGAGAGTTGGTTAACCAGATGTAACTCTTTGAGAGTGTAGGCCTAAACATGGGACCAAATGGACCCTTGCAGGTCCATTTTGTTTCGTGGCTCAAATTCTCAATAGTGGACCCTGGTATGAGAAATGTTGAAAACCACTGGTTTTGAGGGTTCACCAAGTGAACCCTCATTGTGTTAGACCTGTGGTTCTCAAAGTGTGTCTCTGGACCCCCAGGGTCCTTGAGGGCCCAGGGGGTCAGCAATGAAATGATAATTTAGAAACAAATGGACCATTTCTAGTTCTGTAACTCTGGGAATATGTAAATAATTCAAATCGACCCTTACAGGTCCATCTTCCTTTAAACACTATGACAATGTTTTGCCAAAATAAATCAAGGGTCTCAGAAATATTAACGCCATTAAATGGAGGTCCATATACTAATGCATGTCAAACTCGGAACTGGTGAAATTAAAATGCTTGAGAATCTCTTATGGGGGGTCCAGGTCCTTGTTGTACTGTATATTTAATGGGGGTCTGCAAGGCTAACTGGTGCCAATTTGGTGGTCCTTGACATGAAAAAAAAATGCCCACAGATATTTGGGTAATTGGAATAAAAAATGGAACCAGTGATATTAGCTGTTAGCTGATAGTGGAATAACACTGTAGGTTATTCCAGTAGTTGCATCTTTTTGTTTGCTGTTTGCATATTGATGGCCTGCTATAGTCCATCCACAAAGGCAAAAGGCAAAAACACTATTTGTTTAGTTTTCTTACAAATGTTACATTTTTTTCCTATGAAGAAAAGAAATGGGGGATTCTGGAACTGGGCAGCTGACATCACCGTGGAGCTACAGTACAGAACATATACCACCACATATACTGTACTGTACCTATCAACTTTGTAGTTTAAGGATCAACAATGTTATTGTAACATGCTGTCGACTAACTTCTTAATTTGTTTTGACCATGCGTGTCAACTAATTTCTTAATATTAGAATAATATTCTAGTCGACAGCATGGTAAAAACAAATTCTGTTCATGGGGGATTCTTATATATTATATATGTATAAACTTTCCTGTTAAACTGTCATCTGTCTCCTCTCCATTCCCTCTCTGTAGTACTATCATTGATTTTGGTCCACTGTACGTCGTACAGTATAATTAAAAGTATGTTAGTGAAATATGTTTTGTAACCGGAACTTCCCATATCCCTACAGGTTGCTGCTGTCTTGCATAGAGTTGCACAGCCCCGCCCCTCATGTCATCGCCCTGGTTCCAGAAACAGATTCCCATTCTCATAGACTTTTCGAAAATGATTCATATAAAGACGACTACCCCACGGACAAAGCCAACTCGGGTCGTCACAAATCATGATGACACACATTCTTTTGGGACAATCAAATAATTTCTAAGATGAAAAAACGAAACAAAATGTGTTGTATCCTGCCATTTTCTGCTTCTTGCTAAATAGATATTGCATGATAATATTGTGTTTGTTGTCATGATTTGTCACAACCCGAGTTGGCTTTGTTCGAGGCGCAATCTTGTTTTTATGAACCATTTTCAAAAAGTCTATGAGGAAAATGAATGAGGACTCCATTTCTGGAACCAAGCGACATAATGAAAGGGGTGGGGCTGTGCAGCTCTATTTGAGGGACCAAGAAGGACGTGCTGACCAAAACAGGTATATTTCAACATAATATGGATTAACCATTGTCATTGTTTCAGTAAACTTACTGTTCTGGGTGAACCAGTGTTGTTCTTGTTGGCTTTAAATTCAGACCCAGTCTTGGTCCAGTTATTAATGTTTTTGTAATGTTTAGTCACATTTGTATTTAGTCATGTTTATAGTTGACTAAAAGTACAAAAAAAAAACTCTCAATCTTAACCTCTAAATTTATTTGTGTAGTTTTAGTCAACAAAAACTGTTTTGTCTAGTTTTTGGTACTTTTTTGGGCACTTTCTAGAATATTTCACATTTTCTGGCATCCTTTTGATGAAAAACACAATTTTAAGGAATACATTCAGGAATGGAACATGTTTTAAATTAATCTGCAAATGTTTTGGAGCCATAACGAGTCTCAGAAATATTGATGATTTTTATAATTTATTGTGAGCAATGAGCATATAGAATGGATCATAATATGAACCATTCTCTTCGCTTTGTTTTCTAAACTAGTCCTATACCCGTTGTGTAATATATGATCTGGATGTATAGGCCTAGATGACATTGATTGGGACTTTTGATGTTGGAAAGCTGGATAGAACTTATGTTATAGACTACACTATTTATTCAGGAGTGTAGCCTCGGAGGACCACCATTTGATGTTGAGTTTAATCTGTCAGACCCACAATCAAGGATTTTCAGGTTTTTGTCCACAATTTAGGAGAGATGGCAAAATGTTGGTCAAAATACCAATTATTCTACATTTTATTATTGTTGAAAATGAATTATAAAATGGACCCCATAAGGGTCCATTTGGTTTCATTTGAGCTATTTGAAGAGTTACAAATCTATAAGGGTCCATTTGGTTATCAACTGACCATTTAGCATTTAGCTGTATGTGGACCACCTGGAATCATGTCAGGGACCACTGGTGGTCCCTGGACCACCTGTTGAAACCTCTCTGCTGAATGGAATTGCAATAAACCCTGAAGGTCATTACAATTAATATGAATATTAATTGTAAGGGATATGTTCCAGCACGCCTGCCGTGTTCCTGTGGGTTTGCAAGTTTGGGGGACCCCCCAGAGACCAAGTTGTAGACGACCCGGACCGTCGCACGTACACAGACGCACAGGTGTAAATGTGGCGTTTGAATAATAACTTTGGAGAGGACTGGATGCCGTGGGCTGGCGCGCGTTAATATCCAGGCGTTGCAGTGTAGTGGTAGTAGAAAGAAGTTGTAGGCGACCCGGACCGTAGTAGCGCCTGTGTGTCACCGCGCCGTGCCGAGAGAATAGCAATATTGGTCAGTCGCCTAGCAGGCGGAGCAGCGGTTGCAGTGTAGTGGTAGCAGGCGGAGCAGCGGTTGCAGTGTAGTGGTAGTAGAAAGAAGTTGTTGGCAACTCGGACGGTAATAGCGCGTGTGTCACCGCGCCGTGCCGAGAGTAGGCTATATTGCCTGTGTTGGTGAGTCGCCTAGCAGGCGGAACAATGACAACACCGCAATGACAACACCGCTCCGTGCCGAGAGAACGTTGCCTGTGTGTATCAGCGAGAGCAGAGTACACTGTACCCAGCGCCAATGGCTGTACCCGTAAGGGGAGGTGATACGGCAAACTGTGACCACAATAAATGTGTCTCCGTGACACGTGATGTTACACATGATGTTTTTTATCTGTATCCGGTGACACGTCATATGCGCGAAGATTAGTTTTTGACACAAAAGTATTAAAATTAAAATGATGGGTATAATATTTTGTGCTTCTAAGCCGCGCATATTGATGCTGGATGACAGGGCTGTGTGACTCGAGGTTCGTTTAGGTTGTCCGTGCGCCGTGGCGTTACGCAAATGGAGACAAATGACACAGTACATTGCACAGGATGTAACAGACAGACAGACACGCTTGCTTGAATTATAAAGAGAGATGACTTCCACCATATATTATATGGTGGAAGTCATTTAGAAAACAAAGCGACTTGTCTTCACTATAGTCTACTACAACTCTAGTCCACTCGTCCCTCCCTTGCATTTTCATTTGTTTGACGTAATTGTCATTATATTTAGTCCTAGTTTTAGTCCTAAGCCATTTACCATGAAAGGGAGTGGGTTTTTGCTCATTTGCCACTGCTTCAGGGTTGTGCCATGAAGCGAAAACACAATTGTTTCAGAATACACATATCCTTCCCCCACAACATATACTGTAGTCCCATTAACACAATTATTGCAGCCACATTCACAACACAACTCCAGCTCATCCAACTCTTCTTCATTGTGAGACATTGATCTGCGTTTAATTTGCATCACAACGCATCCACATATTTTGCAGTTTTTATTTAGTTTTCCTTGTGGAAAAAAGGTAGCTGACGGACATGTTTTAGTTTACAGTCGACTAGAACAATAAGGTGAACTGCTAGTTTTTTTCTTTTGATTTCTATGAATAGTGACTTGGTCTTTTTCTCTCTTTCAGAGCCAGGGCAGGTTAAAGAGCTTCACACTGTTTGCCCGGAGAGAGACATTGCAAGCAGGACATCTGTACCAGCAGGAGCAGTTTCCTGACAGCTAATGGCTTCTTCATTTCATCTAACCAAGGCATGGAATCACTGTTTGACTAACAAAAGGGCAGTGTGTGAACACAGTCGTCATGAAAAGGTCCCAGAAGAAAAGGCGATCAATGGAATTTGAAGTATGTTTTTTTTCTAACTTATGATCTGATCTCTACCCCTCTAAAAAGACGAGAGATTTAAAGACTTCATTCCTTCCCTCTATCTTTAATGTGATTCACAGTGTTACATCACAGGTTTCTTTGAAGCAGCTGAATATCTGGATATTTTGATCTTCTATGGACATGTGTTCTGTGGCAATATTAGAACGGTGTTCTATAATCACTTCTTAAAGGAGAATTCCACACTCATCCGTCTACCTTGATTGCTGTGACATCATATATATTTCACTTGTTTTTCGTCATAGATGCCCCATTTTCTACATTTTCCGCTTGAGGTCCCCGTCCCCATCCCACAGTTTGCATTAGTGCAGGTTGTCTTTATTCTATTGGGGCATTTTAGTAGCTCCAAACTATTTTTTTCACACACCATATTTCAATAGTATACTGATGCTCATGCATGAGTTTTACGTCACTTTGGGGAAGCCTTTACTTGCAATCCCAGAGATAATCTATTCCTCATCCTCTCCTCCCCTCCCTTCTTCCACTCTCCTCTCCAATCACTCTGTTTGAAACTTGTCTCACGGGTACCACCTGTTTTTTTAACATCATGTAGTGTCCCAATTATCTTGTAGTGTATGGATTGATGTGAGTGATGAGTGATCTGCGAAAAGAAATAAGTTTGGAGCTACTAAAATACCTGCATTACCTACAGCAATACACACTCCAATAGAGGGAGGGGGCCTCAGGGTGTAGAAAATGAAATCAAGGGCATTATGTATCATGTCACAGGAATCAAGGTAGATGGATGCCCAATGTGTTTTGGTGTGGAATTCTCCTTTAAGTTAAGCCATTTTCATTCTGTTGATGGGATCAATAGAACAGCTTGATCATGGAGACTTGCTCTTACATTGATCATCATGGTGTACCAAAATGCAAATGTGCACGGTCTTATTCACCTGGCAAATCTTTCAGGTCCATTGAATATGCCATGTTTTTGTTTTGGCTCTATTCCAGTAGTAATCATTGATGTTTGTTAGAGTTGGCTTCTCTAGTTCTTTACAGAACTAGAGATATGGTTGCAACTAGCCTGACCTTAGTCTGAATTGTCACTTCATTTCACTTCATTATTCAGACTGAAGTCCCTCTCTACCGCAGCAGTTTATGGGATGGGCATTATCAAAGTGACAGTCTTCACGGTGATTGGTTCATACCAAACCATAAGAATATTGGGAAAGCAGATAATGTTGTCATTATTCTGCCTAATGTGTCAGACTGGTTGCTAACAAAACAAACACAGCCAGTTACTAGCATGTGAACAAAGTATGTCGGATGGTGACGTTTATAAAACCTAAAACCTGACGCTTCCTTAAAGAATAATGAAGTGAAATGAAGTGAGTGACAAGGCTGTTGGCCAATCAGGTGCTTTGCTTGGATTTTCAACCGGCACAAACGGCCCCAAAGGCAGGGAAGCCAGTCCTTGAATCACAAGCTAGTATTTTTAAGGTGCTGACTCAGGGCTGAGCCAGGCTAGGCCACAACCCCCTTTTTCTGAACAAACTCTAGCTGTGGTTGCTGTTGGAATATAGATAAGTATTTTTTTTACTTGTTTTAGGTTGTTACTGTTAAACATAAATGCAGTTATCTATTCAAATATCCCTAATTAGGTCATATTGGGGTATGGCTTTGTATTTTCATAGCCTCAGAAATATTAGCCAGAGATAATAATCCTCAACCTTAAATGTGGACAAAGTGGTCAGGTGGTTAAATGTTGTACAGGCAGATTAGGGGAAACCAAAAGTCAGAAACACGAAATGACATGATGCTTTCGAGCGTCCTTATACATGTTTATCTAGTCTATAGTGTAGCAATTATAGTGTTTGATAGTAGCAGGTATCTCTCAGGTATGCACTTAAGTAACACAAATGTATGTCACCCTGCAAGAGAAATCTTTACTAAAGAACTGGAGAGATATGGAGACCCTGTTACCGAACAAACACTGGTAAAGATTGCTGTCTGGATATACCATGTACTGTATGTAGTGGGCAGTTGAAATGTATTTCAACATTAATTTAAACATCTCTAATAAGTTCATGTTTTTGCCATAGTGTTTTAGGGATCTCCTGTTCTTTAATGAGCTGGAGACCAATTCTTATTGAGAAAACACACAATGCCTATAATTATAAAATAACTATTAAATGGACCAAATCACACCAAAGGCTCACCATGCAACTACTAAGGAGGGAGCCTTTGGTTTGATTTGGTCTATTTAATTCCATGCATTGAATCACTTGACGTGTGTCAACAAGGGCATGCTTATTTTGCAAAGGGATATTTCACTTTTAACAAAATATAATTTTAATGCCACCTCAGTCTAATGTTAATAGAAAAGATTATACTGTAAGTTGCATGATTCAGTGGATTTTCATTTAATTATTTCAGTTATTCCTAACAATTACTTCAAAATAAAGGAAATTATTTAATGACAAAACACACTTGGGTATTTTTTATGAATCTCTCATGGTCACTCAAAATTGAGTTTTGTATACTGAAGACACTTAAATATATATATTGTTTCAGAGTAAACATACAAATCAGCCTCAGTCCTAAATGGGTTAAAGAGAAAATGCTTTGTTATTTGTTAAGATTCTGTAAACGTATGTCTGCATGTATGAAATATATTTAATTTGTTAAAATGGTACTGTAAAGTGTAAAAATTTAATGTTTTAAACATTGAGTATTTATTTAGAGAATTGTAATTACTTACACTTTAAATTATTAAAGTGTCCCTTTTAGGTGTAAGTGCTTTGGGCGAGAACAGGACCAGCTGGCCTTAAAGGGGAATTTAACCCATTTTCATGTCATTGATGTCATACCTTCATTTCATGTCATACCTTCGAGGTGTTGGGTGAACATGATAAAAAAGGTTCCGCCATTCTGTGTGCCCAAGAAATGGAGGTCTGAAGAAAACCACTAATATGGTGAAACATCTTGATGATGTCATCAAGAAGGTTCACCCTGTTAGTGGTTTTATTTTCACTATGATTTCTTTAGACCCTAACGGGTTCATTTGGTTCCATTTGTACACTCTCAGAAAAAAAATTAAAATGGGTGGAATTCCCCTTTAATGGCCAAACAGTGGTCCAGCCAAGCCGTGGTCCTTACTCCAAGGGCCAGACGTAGGGGCCAGTTGTGGATGCGCTGTTCTGGCCCAACACTGGAACGGAACAGTTTTCCGCAGCTGGCACATGTCCAGTCCTTTTCAGCAAAGTTTTGGTTCAAGACCTTTTGTTTTATAGCAAAGATGTGGAGGGGGGAACTTTTGCCGTGAGAATGTTCAGCCTACTATATGTTTTATGTTATGTTTTTCTGTACTGCGATTTAATAAACAGACTGACAGATTGACTGATTTTGGACATTATGTCAACCTAATTTAGGGTTTTGACCACAATGCTATTTCTTACTGCCACATAATAATGGATTATGATGCCTTGCCAATGTTGGAATATATGATTTTCAGTTTAACCAATTGTCAGATTTTGACCTCAAACCAATCTTGGTTTCAATGATGAAACCAATGATTGACTTTTTCAGCTAAAAGTATATAATGTTGGAAGTCAAACCTATAATCAACGTCTACGTAACATCACAGGTTGACATCAAATTAACGTTGGGTTATGATGTCAGTCCAATGTTAGATTATGACGTCAATCAAATTTTCATTCAACTAAAATAACTAATATACAACGTTGGAAGTCTACCCAATAATCAACGTCTATATAGCATCATAGATTGACGCCAAACCAACGTTGGATTATGATGTCAATACAACGTTAGATTATGACGTCAGTCAAACTTTCATTTACAACTAGAATACAACTACAATCCAACGTTGGAAGTCTACCCAATAATCAACGTCTACATAACATCATAGATTGACGCCAAACCAACGTTGGATTATGATGTCAATACAACGTTAGATTATGACGTCAATCAAACTTTCATATTCAACCAAAATACAACTAAAATCCAACGTTAGAAGTCTACCCAATAATCAACGTCTACATAACAACATAGATTGACGTCAAAACAACGTTGTATTATGATGTCAATACAACGTTAGATTATGACGTCAATCAAACTTTCATATTCAACCAAAATACAACTAAAATCCAACGTTGGAAGTCTACCCAATAATCAACGTCTACATAACAACATAGATTGACGTCAAAACAACGTTGGATTATGATGTCAACACAACGTTAGATTAGGACGTCAATCAAACTTTCATATTCAACCAAAATACAACTAAAATCCAACGTTGGATGTCTACCCAATAATCAACGTCTATATAACATCATAGATTGACGTCAAAACAACGTTGGATTATGATGTCAATACAACGTTAGATTATGACGTCAATCAAACTTTCATATTCAACCAAAACCCAACCGTCATCCAACGTTAGAGTACAACGTCATCCTAACGTTGTGTAGACGTCTTGTGCCAGCTGGGAAGTGACTTTATTGGACACTTTAATTTCATCTTTATTAGAGGGTTAAAACGGATTTCACGGTTACATTATGCTTTTATTTTCAATGCTTCATAGATATTCTCAGGAAGTGATCTAGCCCTAGAATGTTTCCCTTATTCCATACAGAAATATGGAATGGTGCATTGCGATTGGGCAGTGCAGCTATGGGGAAAAAGTGGAGATATTTGACTAAATAGATGTTTTGTGCCACAACGTTCACATGGATATTTCACTCCACATCTCTGGAATTAATTAATGGGTGAGTACACACTGTCTTGTCTTATACTGTCATTAATATTGCATGCTATTGTGTTGTTTTGAAATGCTTTACTTTTGAAAGACTGAAGGAGTCTTAATTTGAAAGGCAGTATTCTTTCTTTCTTGTATACTGAGAAACTCTCTTAGGGTGAGTTCCGATACCACATTTTTAACACTCGCTCACTCCCCTCGCGTCCTCCACTCGCCACCTTAGCTCCGCCCCCAGCGAGGAGGAGTGGAGGAGATGCGAGGACAGAGTGGTCAAGTGGATTTGACATGAGATTCGGAATGTACTCAAGATGTCATTTCAAAGCGACGGCGCGTCCGCGATTACTTATGACGTTCATTACTTCAATTCAATTCAATGGGCTTTATTGGCATTGGAAAACACATGTTTACATTGCCAAAGCAAAGGTGGAGCAATATACTGTGCACACAGCTGGATCAGCTGGAACCTAGAGCCCTGCGCCCTCCATGGTACAGTTTACACTACAGTAGGCTGTATGAATGCAAGATAAACAATTCATCAATGCTGCCCACGTCATTATCTTCTGGGGTAACATATGGAAAGCATTTAATCCTTCACAGTTTCACTTATATTATTAGATTGTGAAGGAAATGCGACGTGCCCGCAGCCCCCCCCCCCCCCCCCCCCCCCCCCCCCACACACACACAGTCCCGCAACACAGCACTGCTGCATTGTAAATGATAGCCTACTATATAACAGTGATTAGGACGGTAGTCTCTCTGACTTGTAGTTCAGTCCACATATGAATAAATACATTTTCATTTCCGTCATTCATAGAAGTGCATTCAGGAATGCATAGTGGAATTAGCTTTTGTGGAAGATGAAATGTATATAATAGCATTTATATAGCTTTTATTTATTATCCTTATATCACATATCATGATACAATAAAGCCACAGCCATTGCCTTGTTGTTGTCATTTCACTTTATATATGAAGGCTGCTTTATCATTCTGAAGGTCTATTATTTCAGCGAAAATGTGTGTCTTCAACAAACATGAAAAAGTGTAATGTGTGTCCGTGCGTACGAGTGGTCAGCTGCAGCGCTAGTGGGGGGGGGGGGGGGGGGGGGGGGGTATCGGGTTTCAAGCAGTGTTGTCTGAGCGTCTCCACATGTGGAGTGGAGGAGGAGGAGGAGGGCTTATGTCACTGGAGAAGGAAAAAAAACGTGTACACGTGATGCGGACATCCGCCGCGAGGAGACAAAATTCTGCACGGAGGATACACTCGTTATGTCCTCGCTCTATGCGGCCTCGGCAGCCTCCTCGCCTCCCCCACTCGCCTCCACTCGACTCCTTGATGAGAATCGGAACGTCAACCATTTCCGGTTCACGGCTGAAATGACCCCGAGGAACCGAGTGGGAGTGAGCGAGTGGCCGAGATTTTGGGTATCGGACTACAACACTAGTGAGCATAGATCACTGTGACATTTTAGGGCAGGTGTGTGTGCTTTCTTGATTAGAGGCCAGGTGATTGCATTGAACCATAATCAGCTAGTAGGTATGCAGGGCTCTGTTTTGTGTTAGACAGCATAGTGAGTTCAGCCACTTCTCTGTGTGCTACAACCAGACGATGCCGTTTTCTCTTACCTTCTACACACCTTCACCATGAGGCAATGCTGTAAGGTAGAATTTGTGATATTCAATGGTATTCATGATGCGACAATTCATGTTTGCTTATTTTAGTTAATATGGCAATGTTTAAAGAAGAAGCAATTTCTTGGTCATTTGGATTCCAAATGTAGAATTGTGTTTGTTTACATGCATGCTACTGAAAGCGAACCGACACTCATGTTGTATTCCATTGTGTTTTTTGTTTTTTTTATTTTTAGTATTTATTATTATATTAGTTTTTACTCTATGACTTGTAAAAGAGGAAGAATCTGCAGTAAAGCCCAATGTTACACCATAACTGTGTCATTCTTTTTATGAGGAGTTTAGCTTAGCTATATGGAGTTTACCTTGCTGTTGAGCTTAAGTTAAGCATACACTTTGGCAGGAACAACAAACACACAGAGGATGAAAAAGTTCACTAGTGCGCAGGTGTCGATTTAACCACATCCAATACAGTCATGGACGAAAGTCCTGTCGCCTATCCATTGTGTAGAGACAACAGCTCATAACTTGACTTTAAACTAACCCATTGTTCCTAGAAATGGCTCATATGAAAGCTAAAACCCTCTAGAATCATGTGTTAAATCTACATTAAAATCCATTTAGTGAAGCAAGATTGATCCTTTAATGAACACAGAATGGTCAGATTTTGGCCGGACAAAAGTCTTGTCGCCTACATAAAATTATGTGAAAACTGAACAAAATATTTAATTCAAAAACAAAAAAAATGTTGCAAAACATCAGCAAATTAAGTAGTAGTGCTGTGACATCCATATTTAATATTTTGTGTGACTTCCATGAGCCTGAAGAACTGCATCAATGCGGTTAGGCAATGACTCATACAATTTATTGATGAAGTCATTGGGAATAGCAAAAAATGCAGTCTTACATGCCTCCCAGAGTTCATCAAGGTTCTTTGGTTTCATCTTCCATGCTTCCTGTTTCATTCTACCCCAGATATGCTCAATGATGTTCATGTCTGGTGACTGGGCTGGCCAGTCTTGGAGCACCTTGATCTTCTTTGCCTTGAGGAACTTTGTTGTAGAGCTCGAAGTATGGGATGGAGCACCATCCTGTTGCAAAATTTGACCCCTTTTATGATTGGGAATGTAAGAGGTAGCTAGTACTTCTTGATATTTTAAGCTATTGACATTGCCTTGCACTCTGCAAATGTTTTGCACACCTCCATACTGGATGTAACCCATGCAAATGTTTCGCACACCTCCATACTGGATGTAACCCCAGACCATGATTTGGGTTACATCCAGTATGGAGGTGTGCGAAACATTTGCAGAGTGCAAGGCAATGTCAATAGCTTAAAATATCAAGAAGTACTAGCTACCTCTTACATTCCCAATCATAAAAGGGGTCAAATTTTGCAACAGGATGGTGCTCCATCCCATACTTCGAGCTCTACAACAAAGTTCCTCAAGGCAAAGAAGATCAAGGTGCTCCAAGACTGGCCAGCCCAGTCACCAGACATGAACATCATTGAGCATATCTGGGGTAGAATGAAACAGGAAGCATGGAAGATGAAACCAAAGAACCTTGATGAACTCTGGGAGGCATGTAAGACTGCATTTTTTGCTATTCCCAATGACTTCATCAATAAATTGTATGAGTCATTGCCTAACCGCATTGATGCAGTTCTTCAGGCTCATGGAAGTCACACAAAATATTAAATATGGATGTCACAGCACTACTACTTAATTTGCTGATGTTTTGCAACATTTTTTTGTTTTTGAATTAAATATTTTGTTCAGTTTTCACATAATTTTATGTAGGCGACAAGACTTTTGTCCGGCCAAAATCTGACCATTCTGTGTTCATTAAAGGATCAATCTTGCTTCACTAAATGGATTTTAATGTAGTTTTTACACATGATTCTAGAGGGTTTTAGCTTTCATATGAGCCATTTCTAGAAACAATGGGTGAGTTTAAAGTCAAGTTATGAGCTGTTGTCTCTACACAATGGATAGGCGACAGGACTTTCGTCCATGACTGTAGACAGTAAACTATTTCTCCTACTTGTGGAATATTGCATTACTGGAATGGAATGAGGGAGACATTCTAGGGCTAACATCAGCCATCATCAATGTCATGACTTGAACTGTGCAGATGAATAAACTGTTGCCCTCACAAACTCTTGATAGGCATGCTGGTGTACTGGTATTTACCATGGACCCTGTTACATTGTGTTCCTGTATAGTAGGCTACATATCTATTTTTTTTTTCTGTTCTGGTTCATTGAAACTGGTGATGCTATTAGAAACAAGTCTATTTTCTCTCTCTCTTTTTTTCAGTTAACTATTTTACACACTGTTAATAGATACTTCAGTCAACCAACCAATATTAGACATTGTGTATATATTTGTAAAGCACACAGTATGACCATACATCATTGTTCCCCCTGCTGTAACATGGTTCTACCACTAGATGGCATTGCATACCAATGAGTTTAGAACACACTGAGCTTATTACAGCGTTGTCTTTTGATTGATTGATTCATTGGTTGGTGTGGTAACGGTGCAGATGCTGGTACTACAGGTTGTGTTGCTAAATGTTTTCTGATGAATTGAAAATAGTGAAACCTGGCATAAATGTACCCAGTCGACATACTGTGAACTATTGATGATGTGATCTCTGCTTGGCTGGCAGGATGGACGCTGTTCTAATGACACCACACACGTCTCTGATAACACTTGCAACCCCTCAAATAAGGGGATACAACATGTTTACAATCTTACAGTAAAATGTGGCATACACCCTATAGCCGTTAAGCACTGCGGCACTTATGGGTGACTACAATTTGAAAATAAGGTCTTAAACCTCATCAGTCAATTACTATAGGTCACACATGGAGTCATGATGTACAGTATGTACAGTATTTCTTTTCCATTTACCTCCACCACGATTTGCCGGTTCTGGCTTTACAGAAGTGAATATTTGTACATCTCTAAATGTCTTGATGAAATGAACATGGTGGACCTTAATCGTAAAGCAATAGAAATGATTAATAGTCATGTCCACTCACAGTTATCAGTCTTGTATTGACTTGTGCTTGAATTGTATGCTGTAAATCTTCAAGCTGTTAATAAAATTCCATATCCATCAGGTTTCTTATTAAACATTTTCCTATAATTTTGTGTGAACAATTTACCCTCAACAGAAGCAGTATATTTTACTAAGGCCCTTAAAATAACAATACCGTTCTGATGGCCAGAAGGCAATCGACCTTCTAAAAAATGAAATGATGAACTGTTAACTGGTTGTCAGGTATCAATACACGTTTGTGCCAGCATAGACAATAACATTTAATAACAGGCCTAATGTGCCCAAAGGTAATAGTTACAGTAATCAATAAGCTTGTTACCAGGTATATTCGGGTATCACTCAGTCACTCCTTACATATACAAACTCCTTTCCCACTGTAATGTTTATTTTATTTATGTAATTAAATATCATTCATTACCATGACACTGAATCATAATCTTTTTCGGTTATTGTTATTGGCATGTATAAAGATGTATTCTCCATTAAAATAACAAACAGTTTCATCATTTAGGCCAGGTGACCATATCACAGTTGTAATGTGTAATATAAGGAGAAAAAAGTAAATTCAAAAATTAACAACTATTGAAAATGCACACACAATTCAAAGCATAGTAAAAAAATAGTACAATAGTAGTTAAAAAAAAAAAGACACATACGTATTGTAAGTTTCAGTGGGAGTAGCACATTATTAATCCATATAATCAACTCCATACAGCAGTTTACTGTCATCTAACTCACCAAGTATAATATTTGCTGGATGAGAAACACTCACTGTATGAACTTAAACAACGCAAGCGTGTTTAATCCTGAAACTTAGAAGTTAAATCTGTGCTAACATGAGTCAAACAAACATGTGTTGCTGTCCCTATTTCATCACGGTTTCTATCTCATGCAAATCCTGCGTCTCTGCCGCCGGCCCATCCACTCCCCCTTCTCCACCCCCACCATCACGCCTGTGCTTTTTACACAGCGGCAAACCCTTCCTCCACCTGAGCGTGAGCACTGCGCCTACAATCATTAAGATGACAAGAGTGATCACCCCGAGCCACTGGCAAAAGGAGCTGAGGATGGGCCCCGGTGCAAGAATATTTTGTAGGCCCCTATCATTGCCATAAACGAGCAACTCTTACGCATGTGCGCGCACAAACACACACTACAGCTATACTGTATACAGTAGACTAACAAACGTGCCTGGCTACACAATTATTCCATTCATTTTCATTGATCTTTATTGGCAAATGGCCATGAAACACACACACACACACACACACACACACACACACACACACACACACACACACACACACACACACACACACACACACACACACACACACACACACAGCATTTTCAGAACCATAACAACATGGACAGATGCCAAGCTCTATCTCTATCCTCCACCATTACTAATATCTAACAGCCTGCCCTGACCTGGGCTCAAACATGATGTCCCCAAACTATTACACTCACACATTCACATTATATCCAACACCAACAAAGCTGGTATGCACTTCCACAGTATAAGCAACAAGCATCAAGAACACAGCACATTACATGTTTTACAAAGACAGCAAACTGACCGCATTAATGAATGTGATGTGACTGTGTACTCACTCATTAGAAGGTCATTTTACGGGTAGTGGAGATGTATTTTTCAGAGAAAGACTTTTTTGTTGTCTCTGAGAAACGGTCCGGCAGGCCTACGGACTTGTTGCTATTATAAAGCTTTTTGTCTTATCGGTATGCGGTGTCATGTCGTATAATCCTCAATCTGTGCTGGGGATTCGGGGTTCATTAGGCTCTGCAACGCGGCCGCCGCGCGCGGGGACATTCATTTTCACCGACACTGTGTCCGTGCGTGGCCGCGTGGAGAACTGTCACAGGGCGGTTGTGTTGCTGAACTCGTTGGCAACTCGAGTCCAGCGTGTCGCCGCTCTGTGAGGCAGGATCTGGGGTAGCTGCTAGTGCCCGGTGCCGGTGGGGCTGCAGGTGCAGCAGCAGGAGGAGAGACACCGATGCTGATACAAACTTGTCCAATTTGGTCATTTTAGCTTAATTTACGCCTCCCGCTGCCGACTGCTCTCTTTCCATTCGCCTTTGGAACCACTTTCATGACTTTTCTTGAGCATGACACTATGCTACGCCGATGCTTCAATTCAACCCACTCGCGCTTTTTTTTTGTAGTTGACACTTTTTTTTGTTTTGATTTGTTTTAAAAGGAACTGACATCAGAACACATTCACACGTGAGTGACAGCTCACAGGTACCAATTTGATTGGACAATATCATTACCCCTCCCACTGCTAGGCCCGGCCACTCTCAGGTTTAACCACCTAACGACCGGCCACAGGTCCATAACAGTCGCAGGGCCCGCTGTCAGCAGCCTTTCTTTTCTTTTCTTTCCCCCCCTTCCCTCTCAGTAGGCCCCCAAGGGGCACCGGCGTAAAATACGCGCCTGCCCCGAGCGCCATGCCTGCCACGCCTGCCTTCTGCCCCGAGACGACATCAGCAGACTTTGCGGCGGACCTCTTGATCGCATCCGGGACGTCGTCGGTCGCCGTCCTTGTCCACGATCTGGACCGACCCGTGTTGACCCAGGACTGCTTCCCTTCCGTCATCACCCTGATGGTTTTGTTGTCGGACTGCAGCCCCACCGGCGGAGGCGTGGTGAATGGAGGCAAGCGGACGGACAGTAGCTGCTCGCCCATGAACTGACCTGACCGGACGCAGTAGTAAATGCCGCAGCCGTCGTCGGTGACGGTGACTAGATGCTGCGTGAACTGGGACGGACAGTCGCCGTGACCCGTCAATGGGTTAGTCGAGCCACAACTGAAGAAACCGCCAAAGGGCACTTCGTATGGAGCACCGAGTTCATAGTCTTTACTCAAACAAAGCGTGAAACTACTCAGGAACTTAACACTTGAGGTGAATTGCGGAGGACAGCTTCTGCGTTTGGTGACGGGATTTCTCACAGAGCTGCCATAGAGGCCTCAAATAGAAACCCTTGCTTCTCCGTAGGACCGCTGGAATAGCACCAGTATGTGGAGAGTTGAGCGGATCTGACCTTGACAGAATATACACATGTTTCTTCATAGCATGTATTTAACCAGAAAAATCCACATGCATATGAATGTGCAGTACATGCCATGTCAGTGTATTGTTCCTGTCTCTCCTCAGTGTGTAATAATCTCGGCTGGTACGGGGACTTGCATGTGTAGTTATTTGTATCTGGGTTTGTCTGACGGACATTGTGACAGAGCCAGCTGTCTCCTTCACACGTCTGGAAGACTCCACCTAGACTGTGGTTTGTGCCTGTGCCGTCGCAAGAGCCGTCATCAATGTTGGCTTGAAAGTCAAAGTTTGGCGAGGTATGGCATTTTTCACTACTCACTAATTTGAGTAGAGTCCCAGGTCCATATTCAAGGAGTAATCCAGTATAGAGTTACATAATAATTGTTTTGTGTCATACTGTATATAGGGCTAGAGATGGCTCATTCCTCTTTAGTTTGTTTACACAACACTGGCAAAATTATGGTTAAGTGTGAAACACTCAAATAACTCCAGTGATTAGTTGCCAATTTGATTAATCGATTACTATATCAGTTGACAACAATCACACGAAATGTCGGCCCAAATAAAAGTCGGACCAGCTGAAATGTTGCGACAATGAAGTCTATGTAGGAGAGCCGCCAATGGAATGATCCCATTTTAGTGATCAGGGTTTGCGACAGTGTAACTCTGTCTATACTCAGAGTCCGACTTTGCGGCGGCCCGACTTTTCCTTACCCCTTGACAACTAATTACTTTACTAAATAGCACAAAGTGTGATGGGGACCCAAAGCCTTTAAAAAGTGCTAAAAAGGGTGAAATCACAAAGACTCTAGATACCCAGGGGGCAAACTACCCCTTTTTTAGGAGACCTGCATTTGCCATAACATAAAAGGTTGTCAACCAGAAATATTATCTATGACCCTGTAGGATCACAACCTATATGGACAACCCGGTCAATTTTTTGCTGGAAACCCAATATGGCCACCGCAATATTAGCCCCTATTAGATATAATGGGGGGTGAATAGGGCGAAATTTTAAACTGAGAGATATTTCCACGAAACTTAACAGGTTGATCGATTATGTAAATTCAAACATTTTTTGTATTGGAACTTTTCATGAAATCCAATATGGCCGCCACAACATGGCGACCACAATATTAGCACACAGAAATAAGGTTTTGGCTCTAACCTCTGAACCAAATGAGCTAAAAACACAAACTCGGTGTCTATTGAAGAGTTTCTGACCATGAAAGACTCATAGGAACAGCTATTTTTTTTTTATCATTGGGCATAGTGTACCCTTATTCTGCATATTTACAAGATGGTTAGCTACAGGAAATAGTGATTTCACTCATTTCTAAAATGACTGTTGACTGATTTGGCAGCACATGCAAATGGTTTTGGTGTTCTCCAGATGTTTCTTGAAGGAGAGGGTCCTGTCCAGTGTAACGCCAAGATATATGGGGTGGGTACTGTTGGACAGTTTGTGATCATCCCCCGTGACACTCACGGGGGATCACGGTTCCTCAGGTGAAAGCTGCATAGTTGGGTTTTGATGGGTTGGGTTTCAGGTGATTGTTATTGTAATGGCTTTACATTTCTTACAGGGCACTTTCAAGGGTGGATTCGATCTTCTGGAAGGCATGGTAATGCAGAGGTCATCGACATAGATGAAGCATTCTGGGGGTAGTGGCTGGTCTAAATATTGAAAAGGAGGGGGCGAGCACACTTCCTTGTGGGAGGACATTCTTTTGGGCTTTCCATTTACTCCTCTGGTCATTTAGGTGGGCGTAGAAGCGTCTGTTGTTGAGAAGGCTTTTAATGACCTGGCACAGGTTCAGGTCACCAGTCATGTCCAGTGGTTTTCTGACCATTGTGTGGTGATCGTCGGTGTCATAGGCAGCAGTGAGATGAATGAATGCTGCCCTAGTTATTTGCTTTTCTTCAAACCCATCCTCAATGTGTTGGTTGAGGTTGAGTAACTGTCCAGCACAGGAGGTGCCAGGGCAGAAACCAGCTTGGTCTTTAGTCAGCATGGTGTCTATGATTGGGATGAGACGTTGGAGCAGCAGCCTCTCATAGAGCTTGTAGGTGATGGGCCGGTAGCTCTTTGGGGTCTTTGCCAGGTTTGGGGATTGCAACGACATTGGCCTTTCTCCAGACAGAAGGGATGGTTTTCTGTGCTAAGCATGTGTTCAGCATCTCTAGGAGCCACGACTTTGCGTTAGGTCCGAGGTGCTTAACATTTTCACCAGTATGTCATCAATCCCTGCTCTTTTCCGGGTTCCAGCTTTCTGATTGCAGTTTCGAGTTCTTCTAAGTCGAAGGGTTTGGTGAGAGGGCTGGGTAATTGTGGTTGGTCTGATATCACTGTACGATGGTGTTCTCCTGTGGGTCGGCAGCGGTGTTGGTTATGACCGCTGGCCATCAGCTGCGTTGCAACAGTTTGCTGTGACCTTTGTGATTATGGGTGGTGTAGTGTGGTCTGCTCAGAGACGACGGATTGTGGCCCATGCCTTCATGCTGCTGTTTGTCATGTTGGTGTTCTCTATCAGCTCATTCCAGAGTCCAGACTTTCCTTCGTTCTTCCCCAACTTCACTGATCAGTGTCTCTCCAAGTTCCGTGGTGGTGGGGGGAGAAAGGGTCCTTGTTGTACTCTTCATAGTAGCAGGCTGCTGGATATTTCTGATAAGCCAGGGATATACTGTGTCTGACATCATCTGGGTATGTGATGTCTGGCTGACCTTACCAAGTCCTGTGAAGTTGGAGTAGTTATTGGGAAATATTGGTGTGCTAGATATGGACTGCTCTATCTCCTCTTGGAATGACAGCCAGTCAGTTTTCCGTAGGTTGAATCTCCTACGGAATGGGACAGTGGTTGCTTGGAGAGAGGATCTAACAGTGATGGCAATCGGCCGGTGCTGGGTGTGGGGCATGTGAGGTCGTTGCTTACACAGACAAGGTCTGGTTTGTATCCTCGCTTGTTATGGATTAGAGTCAGATGTTTGGAATCAAGCCAGGTTTCGACTTCATCTCCATCTTGCTGTGGTTGCTGTTCCCATAGCCCCATGATGTACTATGAGCATTGAAGTCGCGCATCTTTCTGGTAGTTTTGTGTGTAGAAAAGGGGTTGCAGGTGGTTTGTAGACTGATGTGACATCTGGATTTCGGATGAGTGACCGTGAAGGTTTCCATGTGCCCTTCTGTGATGTGGGTACAGACCTCCTCAATCTTGAGGTTTGGCCTGCAGAAAACAGCTGATCCATACTGTCTGTGTCGGATCTCAGCAACCAGTTTCATTCCAGCGATGGTGGGTCCAGCGATTTTGTGCATGGCCGATGTAGGTTTCCTACATACAGAACCGATGGCAATCATTGCTAGTATCTCTGCCTTGTTTCTGGAGAAACCTTCTATGTTGATTGAGACGACTGACAGTGCAGGTCCAGAGTGGGGCAAGCATCTGTGACACTGTTGAGATGCAGCAGGCATCTTCATCTGTTGTTTGCGCATTATTTTTCCTAGAATTGGAGTTCTGAGAAAAACCATTAACATGGTGAATTTTGACTTGGTGAAGTAGGATGATAATCATTTTTATACCTCCAATGTTATAGAATTGGGTGGAATTAAAGAGGAAGAGGTCAATTAAGAGGTCTGGATGAGCTCCCCCATCATGGATGAACATTAATATAAGCAGTAGAACTAGGCTAATCAACCTGCAGCTGGAGGGATGTGTGTGGAAACACTCCAGCACACAGGGAAATTAGGGATAAAATTAGGTACACTTATTTGAAATATGGGCTATAGGACTAGTCTCTTGTGGTCAGAGACACCAAGTTTGTGTTTCTAGCTCATTTTGTTCAGAAATTAGTCAAACCTATTTTCTAGGTGCTAATATTAAGTCGGCCATATTGTGGCGGCCATATTGGATTTCATGGAAAGTTCCAATACAAAAAATGTTTGTATTTACATAATTGATCAACCTGTGAAGTTTCGTGGAATTATCTCTCAGTTTAAAATTTTGCCCTATTCAACTTCCATTATGCCCTAGCTTTCCAAAAGCTACAAGAGAATATCGCCATGACCATAGACAAATACAGAGAGAAAGAACTTAAAAAGAAAATCAAAAAGTTTAAAAGAGACACCTTGGATTATCAAGACAACAAGGTCTATGAATGGAGACTCAGCAAACCTGATGTGAGATCCCGGAAACAAGTGCACTTCCAGGAGGCACCCCACACCTTCGAATCCAGCACATCTGAATACCCCACCGACTCTGAACAGGATTTTTTAGAAGACGACCAGGCCTTGGCTCCACGAGGTCCACTGCGGCTCAACGATCCTGTCCCCACCAGACGAGGCCCACTGAGGTCCAACGAGACACGGCGGCACACCAGATACAGAAGAAACGACGCTGGGGCAAGAGAGGCTCGAGAGACAACCCACGACAATCAGAACGACGACCCAACAAGAGCAGGGACTGATCTACAATCTGTCGGACAGTCCACTTTCTGTCCAAGAACAGAGCCTCCTGAATAAAGGTCTGTCATATGTACCTACACCCAAACTTGATCCTTTCAAACTTAAAGTTGAAATGTTCAAATTCTATAGATCGATTAAACTAAAATATTTCTATAGAAAAGACAATGTTCAAGTATATTCACCATCTAACAATCCCCAACTGAGGGTCAAAAGTAAATTTTGCCCTCCAGTCAATAATTCTACCATTGACACATTCATCAAATTGGTTGACAAAGATATTGATAATCTAACAAAGAAGAACAACCAGAGAGATGTGGGGAGAAATGAACGTGATATGCTTACAGCATTGTCTAAAAAACAAGATGTGATTTGTCGTCCTGCTGACAAAGAACAGATTATGTCAATGAAGTTTTGTCTCAACTATCTAATACTACATCCTATGCTAAATTAAGAAAAGACCCTACATTAACTTATAAAATGGAAATTGACAACTTCCTCCAGGATTCACTGCTGGAGGGTTATATAACACCGACAGAGCACAAGTTTTTAACTAAAGATAAACCCTCTGTCCCCTGTTTTACTGTCTTCCAAAATCTCTCTCTCACCCTACAGGCAGACCTATAGTGGCTTCTAATGATAGCCTCACAGAGCCTCTCTCACAGTTTGTTGATCGGCACATGAGACCCATTGTAACCAAACTGCCTGCTTATTTAAGAGATACAGCAGACTTTATTCAACAACTTTCTGAGGTAAATGTTCCTGACCCTACTGCTAATATTATTTTGGCTACGCTTGATGTGGTCTCACTTTACACCAATATCCCCCATGATTTAGGTATTGAGGCTTTGAGGTTCTTTTTAGATCTAAGGGATGAATTGACACCTCCAACTAACTTTTTGGTGGAAATGACATCTATGATTCTTCATAAGAACTATTTCCTATTGGAGAACTCATATTATCTCCAACTGCAGGGGGCTCCAATGGGCTCAGTATTCAGTCCAGATTATGCAGGCATTGCCCTGGGTTTTCTAGAACACAATTCTGTGTGGAATAACAATCCTTTTGCCAAAAATATGCTGTTATACAAGCGGTATATAGATGACGTGGCCCTGGTATGGCAAGGTACAGAGCAAGAATTACATGTTTTTGTCACCTACTTGAACAATCTTGCACCACCATCAAATTCAACCTGGAATCGAACAAAAATGAAAATCCTTTTCTAGACACCCGTGTGCTGTTTCAGGATGGCAAATTGTCCACCACTTTGTACACCAAACAGGCAAAAACAGTCTTTTACATGCCACCAGTGCACACCCCCCTGCTTTAAATAAAGGTTTACCATATTCCCAATTTCTTAGGCTGAAACGTATCTGTACCAGCCAGTCAGATTTTGAAAAGGAGAGAGACATCATGTACAGAAATTTTGTGGAAAGGGGTTACCCCAAACAATGGCTTGACTCTGCTTTAATGATATTGACCAACCCAAATCAGACTATTCAGTCTAAAAAGAAATATTCTTGTGCCTGCATCACTACATATAACCCGTTGAGTAATGACATATGTAGCATTATAGAAAAACACTGGCAGCTGACCCTGAAGGTGCCAAAGTTTGAATAGTTTGGCAGTTCACATCCAAACAGCAACTCTGGGAGGCTGTTCTGACATCCTGCAAAGACATTCAAGCAGAAACTCCATAAACTCACAAGTTTTATGGACGCAAGCTCCTATCAAACAAGGGGTCCCATTTTAACATGTAACTGGACCTGTTAACATGTTTTGGATTGAAATAGCCTTTTTTCCCAGTACATATGACCTCCTTATTGTTATGAATTCAACAAATTACTATTTTCAGTTCTTTACAAACTAGAAAATGTCTTGAAACTATGATGTGCATTTCGCACTGTTCCAAGTTTTTAATTTATTTTCTAAATTCTGTTTTCATTAGGAGGTTTGTTCAATAACATTTGAATTATAAATTGACAGCTAATGACTTGAAAATTATGCTGATATCATTTGCATCAATTATGTTGGAAAATCAAACAAAAACATGATTTGCATAATAAGTTAGAACGCAGTGTACTGTATGGGTTTTGGAAAAGTATCAGTATTGGCCCTTATTTGTCATTATCGGGTCACATATTGGCAAATATGCCTAACCAGTGATCAGACATGGGGGTAAGGGGTTGACTCTATGGCTGTCTCTATGTAAAATGTTGGGTCATGTGGAGTTTCCCAAGTGCACATTTGAGAGAGGAGTATGTCATTCCCAGTTGGTGACTTCATTTAAAAAGCTATTTTTTCTTTTGTATGTAATTGTATACAGTATATTCTTTTCTGGTATCGGTATTTGGTATCGGCTAACACAAAAATTGTGGTATCGGGATGGGATCGGAAATGAAAAAGTGGCATCGGGACATCCCACGGTATATACCAGTACACCAGTATCAAGAGTGTGTGAGGGCCACAGACTAGGTAATTTGAGATTTACAGCAGTTTATTCATCTTCACAGTTCAAGGCATGACATTGATGATGGCTGATGTTAGCCCTAGAATCTCTCCCTCATTCCATTCCAGTAATGCAATATTCCATAAGTAGGAGAAATAGTTTGCTGTCTATTGTGGTTATGTGGTTAAATCGACAACCTGCACACTAGTAGCCTCGACACCCAGGCTATGATTTTCGTTCGCGTTGCCCGAAAACGGAAAGCCTGGACTAACTTGTTACACGAAGTGGCCTTGAGGGGGGGGGGGCGGGGGTCAACCTACCGGGGTGGGCGTCGCTCTAAATGATATGACGACACGTTTGTGAGATCAAATCAGATCAGCTCGATCTGCCGTGTGGATCCCACAGCACCCCGCCCCCCCAAGGCCAAAATCATTGTGGGTTAGGCCAGGCTAGCACACTAGTGAACGTATGACACAATTATGGTGTAACATTGGGCTTTACTGCAGATTCTTTCTCTTTTACAAGTCATGGCGTAAAAACTGAAATAATAATAGTAATTCAAAGCCAGTGTTGGGACATGTGCACTACGTAACTTAATATATTACATAATATATTACCAAAACGCAGTAACTTGTAATATAAATATATTACCTAACTAAAACCATCTAATATATTATACTTTTCTTTCTACATTACTGCATTACTTTCAATATTACTTTCTGCCAATCTGTCTCATTGAAAATGTTCTTGTGAAATTATCTTGACAACTGCAGAAGTTAAATGATTACTTATTTTCTATCATTTGTCATCAAATTATTTATTCAGGAGTGACGTTTTTTCAAGTTGATTTCATATGTGTTTGGCCAGATAGCCAAGTGGGCTTGCTGTATTGTAGGTATGCCACTCGCCTACACAATATTTGATTAATAGTGATACTTAACATTTAATTATATATTTTGTAAAAGTTTTTTTAAGTAATATGTAATAGTAATATTAATATATTACACTTGCTCAGACAGTAATATTGTAATATAGTATATTGCTTTAAAATGAAGGTAATAATTAATAAGTAATACATTAACAAGGTAAAGTAATATTCCCAACACTGTTAAAAACACACACAATGGAATACAACATGAGTGTCCGGTTCGCTTTCAGTAGCATGCATGTAAACAAATACAATTCTATCCAAATGACCAAGAAATTGCTTCTTCCACCCATTTTCAAAATTTTCCTGAGAGGGTACAAATCCATTTGATATAAGGCAGCTAACTCACGCTAATGCTACACTGTACCATTTAGGTAATGTTTTGGGTTGCACACTGCACAGTTCATGTTGGAGAATGAAGTTACGGGTCATGAACCCATATAATTCAATTACATTTCAGGTTCGATAACACTACAATGTTGTGTTGGATATTTACATGTGCCATTCCATGTTCTATATTTATGGGTGACATTTCATATTCTATATTCACAATTCGTTTAATGGTATTTTCTGTATTTTCTGTAAATGACAATTCAATTATTCACCTGTATGCCTTTGGTGCTCAGTGTACTGGGTGAATATAATTTCTCTTTTTACTAGGAAGTCAGCTCAGATTTAACTGATCCTTACAAGACAGTCAGAAGGTCAACACGTGAAACTGACTACTGTCTTCTTTTGTCTTTTGATTGCATTCTACAGAGTTAATAAAGCAGATTGTTGGAACCTGGACGGAAGTTGCTCTATAAGTGTGTAACAGTTACACACACAACACGCACACACACACACGCACATGCATGCGCAGTGTTCCGCATCCTTTTATGTGAGGGCTTTTATGTCCTCACCATTTTATGTATTGGGATGCAATAGCAGTGGAGGATTTGGATTCTTATTATGTATGATGACAGTGCCGCAATTATGCACTCATGTCTAAGAGGTAGGCTACCAATATAATATTTTAGGGGTTTGTTGCAGGTGGTCTCCAAGCTAAATAATGGAGAGTTGGACCCTTATAGACCTTATATAGATTACTGGATTTGTTACATTATAGTTATTAAACATTTACATTAGGCCTAGTTAGACAATAGTAAAATAATTGTTATTGATCAAGGTTTGCTTGTTATGCTACCAACATGGTACCAACATTAATACCTAAACATTAATACAGCAATGGAATTGTGGACATCATTATCCAATTAAATATTGTTTGGTTTTGGGTTCTTGGAGGCTAAACTTCATCAAATGGTGGTCTGTGGACCAGATAGTATATAAAATATAAAAGGTTGAAACCCTTTATCAAGCCTTCATTTATAAGCAAAAAAATACATTTTTAAAACTGCCACTGTAAGGACAGCAACAATATATGCAACCAATTCTGACTGAGGTCTAATCATTGGGGAAAGACTAAGGGCTCGATTTTCGCTCCCAGCCTTATCCCTAACGTTACCTGAAACGCGCAACAAATTTCCTTATTGGTATTTTCGTCACCTTTCCTCTTCCCTTAGCCACTATTCTTTATGCTGACACCTTTATTTGTGACTGGAGGTGTGGTCATCGTGTTTGTTGCGCAGTCCCTTAAGTTGCTAATTTCGTCAAATAGATTTGGGAATTGATAACGCGGTTTCAGAGCACCCGCTAACCCATATGAGAAGGCAGAGCCACGTGCGCACGGTGCGGGCGTCTGTGCGCCTTGGAGATGTCCACGACTCCACGTGGAAAGGCGCCAGTTCAATTCATCTCCTTATTTATGGATTGTCCTATAAACAGCTGTAGATTGCCTGCTGTCGGTCACTTCCTTGTGTTTAGGTAATGTACAGTATATAATATAATTAAATACATTAACTTGTGACGCAATGCTGTGAATTGCAAAAAAGTCGGGATTTTTCGGCAAAAACAGACGTCTTTTTGATCATTCATTTCTCGGTCGTTTCTGGACCATTTTTTACAATTCAAAATGCAGCGTGACGGGAAAACATCACTCTCTCTGATGCTGTATAGAATATGTGGGTAGGTCTTCTGTACGAAGTGGAATCAAGCGAAACGTAAATGTCGGGGATTCGGTGGACCGTTTCCACCGAATCCCCGACATTTACGTTTCGCTTGATACCAATATACCAATAAGGGAAACGACCGAGAAATGAACGATCAAAAAGACTGTTTTTGCCACGAATTCCCGACTTTTTTGCAATTTACTTCAAAACATTTTGCAGACTTGGGATAAATGCACGCCACATACAGCAAAAAAACATGGAACATGTTTAAAAAAAAAAAACTGATTGAGAATTGACCGAGCTATAATTGTTTGAAAATAAGAGCTATTATCTTTGAGAAGAGGCTACTCATGCATGTGTCTGTCCTAAGCCCGCAGCCAGGCTGCGGGCTTCGGAGTAGGCATAGCAGTAGGGATAAGGGAAATAGATATGGGATGAATTAAAGGGAATGGCAAGACCAACACGGATTGGATGAAAGCTAAAAACGCCCAAACCACACCTATGCATAATGTAACGGGTATTGGAGGTGTTTAAGGGAGATAGCATGGTAACGAAATTACCAACTTTAGTGTGGGAACGCCTCTTCCCCAATGCTAAGTGCATTAATTGCGTATAATGACTAATGTAACCAAAATTGAGTCCTAACTGTTCAGGAGAGGAGAAAAACTGTTTTTATTTAATATTTATGCAAAATGAGGTAATAGCACAATCAGACTAGAGCATGTCTGAAATTAATATCAGAGCTGAATGTGACATGTAAATGTGAAATAAATGCTTAAACATGTAGCTATAGGTGTAATGTTAGAGGCCACAGAAGTGAACCTTTCAAGCCTGTTTTCCCAACTTGCTGTTTTCTGCAAGACATTACTCTATAAATCATATCTCAAAGACTGATGGGTCAAACTGAACAACCAATAAGTCACATTGTAGCTACGATATCCTGCTTTCACATGAAAAATAAAACAAAAATGAAAAATTCCTCAAGTCTCAACCTTGTGTCTCGTGCGTGGTCACATAGTGAACACTTCCAGTCCAATTCACTATAGCAGATTCATTGAATGCATGCAGTACAGGCCTATATAGACCTACACGGAAATACTGACATTATATTTGTCACTTTTGTTTTAGTTACATTTATTGTCAATTATTCATGAACATTGTTAGTTTAGATCAGAAACATCAGAGGAAGATGACAGTTGTTTCTAAAAGTCAAAAATAATGCTTGTGTTGTTACTGTGGTTATAAAACATACAAGATTACATTGAGATCTTGAAATAAAGGACACACTTTATGCCCCTGCAGGCTGTGAGATGAAGCAATACGTTTACCTTCAACTTATTGTTTGTGCTTTCTGTAGTAGTTTTGTAATAGCCTCTTAGGTGAAATTAGAACTTAAAGAATCTTGTTTTCAAATGTGCATAATACTGACATGACATCTTGTGAAAACACAGATGAATAAGATGAGAAGTAACATAAGGTTCCATAATTAATTAATCCTGAGATGCTTGCGTCATGAAGAGCTGAACCGTTGTAATGTTGTTTTTTACAGGGGGAAGGAACATTTAGGAAAATACGGAACAAACTGCGTTCCTTATTGTTTCAATCCCAAAATCCCTCCCAAATCCAGCCTTGTCCAATACACGATAGAAGAGGAAAGCTTGACATGGATAGCAACAAGTGCTAAAGTATTTGGACTGGCATTGGACAGTGAACAAACCCACAGCCCAAAGGGTGGGAATGGATTCTGGGACAGGTGGCAATCCTAAGAGGACATTTAATTGTATCAAGTAGTCGTGTCATTTTTTCATTTTACCATAATAGAAAGTTGGGATAATAATAATAATAACAAATGCTTGCAACATTTGCACAATGATACTTAAAGCAGAATGAACAGTTGTAAATGTTGCCTTCATGCGGTAGGCCAAAGGACAACTTTTTTCCACTCCAATTTTTAGCTGTGTTTGACGGGAGTTGGGGGCGTTCGAACATTGTCCTAAATACACATTTTGAAGCCATTTATTTTTTCATTATTATTATCTACTACAGTCCTAATAGACGCCAGAAAAATTACATCTGGCCCTAAAAGATTACAGGATCTACTGAATGTGACAAACTGCCATGCCTTTATACAGTGTAGAGTGCAGGGCAGTGTGCCGCTTCCTTCACATTCCGTAGATCCTGTGATCTTTTGCAGTGAGATGTAATTTCCTGGGGTTTATTAGGACTGTAGTAGATAATAAAAAATATAGTAGATAGTAGTAAAAGTAAGGAGTAGTAAGGAAAATCGATTTAAAATGTTGTAAACAAATACTTATTTAGGGCCAGGTTTGAATACCCCCACCCCCCTGTCAAAAACAGCTAAAATCCCTAAAACTAAAAAAAAGAAGAAGAAAAAAAAAAAAAAAACAGAAACAATTAACACTTACGTTGTACTTTCCATAACACTAATCTAAAACATGAACCTTGGGTGAAAAAAACAAAAACAAACAAGGCATGTTAACAGTACCCAAACTTTCAACAGCTGCCTCCTTTTGAATTTCTGTTTTTGTGAGATGTGTGAGCACTTTTACAAAGTATTTGTAAAGTATTTGTAAAGCTTGACCTGATAACCAGGTCAGGCTTTCCTATTCCAACGTGCCTATTGGACAAGACCAGATTGGGGAGGGACTTAGTGAAGGGCTAATTCCTTTGCTGACACAACGCTCCTCTGGGCTTTGGACTCAGAAGGTGGCTGTAGGTTTACATTTTTCTACTATTGCCGTGGGGCTTCCATTCACCATCAGGGGATTCACTTCTATCACCCGGGTATTCCCTTTTCCTAACGTCGGAGGGTGCTGGGGTTGGGCAAGAACAGCTGCCAGTAACACACAGTTTATTTGCATCAAAGGTGCCAGAGAAAGCCCTCCACACCACGCTGTTATTGATGCATATTGCCCCTCCAGCTCTACCCATCTGAGTTCCTGCTCTGTTCAGATCTGCGATACACGTCCAGCCATTATCTGGGTCATTCTGGTCACTAGCGGTCACACACCACTTAGAATGATCATTACCTGAGAGCTCTTTCTTGAGCACATTGTTATTGTTATTACCGTCCATGACAGGTAGCTTCACCTTCAGAACATTTTTGACATGATGAGTCACCGTGCAATTACAAGGCAAGGGATTAGGCCTGCGCCAAGACCTGACATACAGCGGCCGCTTCAGGATTTCCTCCGCGAGCAGACCAGAATAGAGATCTGAAATACATGTGGGTAGGGTATAAATTAACAATGCAATCAGCTTTTGACAGAATCACAAAATTATTGTTGTGATACAGAAGTACATTTCTAAAACCGCTCGTCCCAATACTTGACGTCACATTATCAGAACTGGCTTTGTTGTTGTTATGGAATCTTGTCCCAGGTGTGTTGTTTCTACAGCTGATTGGGTGGAAACTTTCTTTAGCTGGGCAACTTACAGACACGTTGTGCTACTGTGAACTATTTCAAATGGTACTTTCCATGTTGTCATAATTGTAAAAGTTTTCGAGAAGTAATAAGCCACTCAAGGTCACAGGTTACAGTGGATTTTACCCCGGTGAAGGCAGAAGGACCTCCACATTCGTTGTCAGGCAGGGAAGGCAGGGTTAGCCGGGTCTATACTTTCTTTATCTGGATAACATTGTGCTGTGAGTTATTTTAATTGGTACTTTTCATGTTGCCGTAATTGTAACAGTTTTAGAAAAGCAATGAGCCACTCAAGGCCGCAGGTTACTGTGGTTTTTACCCACGGTAACCTGCGAAGTCTTGCTAGGTAAGATTCACGGTAAACTGCTCTCTCTCTTATGTGTAAAGGAAATGCTCTGTGCATGTCTACTCACAGTATGTGTATGTATTTATGTCTCTGTTTCAAGTTAATTATAGGTATATCACAAACTATATGTGGTGTCTACTTTGATGCTGCAGCTGTTTCCCTACAGACAGACACTTGCTTTGCCCTGCAGATGGTCCAGAAATGTTCTTGTTGTCAGGCTCATGACAAGGTGGTGCTAGTGTGTGGGGGGACGAGGGTGGTGGGGTGCTGAGGCGGCGTTTTAGCAAATCACAGCGCAGCAGTTTCATAAAGAGCCAATAGAGTGGAAGTGAGGTGGCATTAGATTCAAATCTGATTTAATCAAACACAGATTTTGTACACAAAGATGCCTACAATACCTTTAATTGGTGTTGCAGACTTGTATTGTTATTGTTTTATACTGCCTGATACACATCCTGACAAGTACCGTACACATTTAAACACTTACCATCATGGAATGTTGTGTATTTTGCAACACTTTTAAACTGAATGCCATTCAGTGTTGGTAGGTCAATGAATCGGTATGAGGGTCCGCTCTCGGGTTTGCAGGGCCGTTTGCCATCTATTGGAATAAGACACAGCAGCTCCTGGTGAAAGGGATGAGGACGTGGAACATGGTGGCTGTACACAAAGGGTTGGATGTACTTTAGCTGGATTCCTGGAAGATGCAACAAAAACGCAAAAAATGCAACTTAAACCCAGAAATCTAAGACAAGTCAAATCTGGCCCAGAATATATCACAGGGTGGATGTGACATTTCCCAATTGGGGGGGCAGGAGAAAATAGCATGGGGGCGGCTTCATCGCCCGTGACACAGGCGATGAAGTTGCACCCATACTTTTTGGTTACACGACTTACAGTATATTAGGCAAGTAAAGCATCGATAATAACATCAGTTGTTGTTGAAGTTGCAACAGGCACGCAGCATGCATAAAGCTAAAGTTTCCTGTTTTCAATGATGAAATGGTGTTGGTTTAGCGGTGCCACAACTGTAGTAAGTTAGTAGCGGTATGATAGAAATATTTCATATTTCTGAGGTTTATTGTGAATGATTTCACATATATCATTCCATTGGTTTGTAACTGGGTCGCGCTACCACCTTGTAGATCTGGTATTTTGAGAAACATGCCACCATGTCTCTATACTGTGCCATCTTTACATCACATAAAGAACATCTTGACATTATTTGTTTTCAGAACGTCCTAGCTGTTTCTTATTGTAACCTGTTTATCAATATTACTGTGCGATCATTGCTTGATTTTTGTGTCGCCAATGTTGATATCTGTTCCAGGAGACACTTAGCCTAGGTCACTCTGATCTCTGAACCAGTTTCATCCAGTATAATCTTTTATTGTTTTTGTTTTACCTATCCATGTGTAACTATGACGACAATTCATTGTGATTAGAATTGTGTTAAATATTCTCAACATCCTTTGGGATGTTGGGAGAGCCTTCTTTCATTATGGTTTGTCTGTGCTTCCGTATTAAAATGCTCTCCACCAGAATACGACTGGATTATTCAACAAAGAAACATGACTCCGTTGACTGGTAATAAAATACTTTGTAAGTCCATTTGGTTACAGTTGAGGAGTGTTTTCACTCATTTTATGTTTACCTCTGGGTACATTTACTCAGATCCAGGGTTACCATTTTACCTCTGATCCATTTAGCTGTACTAATATACCGGTACTAACAATCCTAAATGCTCTTAAAGCTTGCTGTAAGTACATTTTGGCTAAGTACTTACTTTGTGTTACTTGAGACTATTACAATTGGATTCAACTCAAGTACTCTGTTTTCCGACTGTCTGATAGTCGGTGGTCCTTTTCTAAATTTTGTTCTGCTATCGAAGGATATACAGTCCTTTTCCTATTGTCACCCATATATGGATATTATTATTAAAAAAATATCCATCACGGTAGTAGTGTTACAAGTCATTTTAATTATAAAGTACTTTAATTTGAAATATTTTTTAAATTTGGGTCGTTTGCATGACATCATGCTTGGTAGGGCAATTGGGGCATCCCCCCCCCCCCCCCCCCCTGTCCACTAAAGATGGGCGTCCCTGGATGAATCAGAGAGAGTCAGATTGACTTTGTCCCGGACTCGATCGTGCTTACTCGGAAGGGTCAGTTCAGATTTTGTGTAAGCATCACAACACAGAAACACATGAACTACTAAATGTATGACATGATATAAGATGATGAGCCCCCAGACATACCTATGGCTTTAAACACACTGTAGGGGTAGGTCATGCAGAGGAATGTTTGACCATGCATATTTCCATTTCCTAACCAGAAACCGTTTGCATCCTTAACCGGGAACTTCGGTGTGCTGTGGGACAGCCACACTCCAGTGGTTTTGGTGTCCACCATCACAACCCCTATAGTGAGGAACAGCACAACAAGAGGAAAACAATTAACGGAGTAAGAGAGCTGAGCAGTCCCGACCCCTCGTGTCGTGGCCCCTGTTCCAGAAATGGATTCCCCATTCATTTTTCTCATAAAAATGATTCATATACCAGTAAAGACGATTACGCCGTGGACAAAGTCAACTCGGGTCGTGACAAGTCATGACAACACGCACAATGTTTTGGGACAATCAAATACTTTCTAAGATGACAAGCGAAAAAAAATGTGTTGCACCCTGCCATTTTTTTTACTTCTTTCTAATTCGATATTGCATGATAATATTGTGGTGGTTGTCATGATTTGTCACGACCTGAGTTGGAAAAGTCTATGAGGAAAAGGAATGAGGATTACACGGGGCGACATCATAAAAGGGGCGGGACTGCCCAGCTCTACTGAGAAGAAGAAGAAGCTGTGTGTGTGCGTGCGTGCGTGCGTGCGTGCGTGCGTGCGTGCGTGCGTGCGTGTGTGCGTGTGTGTGTGTACTGCAAACCAACCTTTACTGTGGCCATACTTTTTGTAGACACTTTGATCGGTTGGTGGTTGATCACTGTAGAGGATGTATCCAAAGTCACCAGGCTGTGGCAAACACAATACAACACAACACAACACAACACAACCAGAGACGGATGTAATGAGTAATAAATAATAAAATAATTACTGTTATATTGTTACATTTCTCTGTAATGAGTAATATAACGAGCCTACGTTCTACGAAACAGTAATGATATTACAATTTACAATCGCAATTTAGACATTTCGCAGATGCTTAATACAGAGTGACTTACATTGCTCTGGTTGCACGTTTTGATCATGTCCACTCGACACCTCTATAGGGTATACTAATGACATATTAGAATGTTGAAAATGGGTGGAGTTCCCCTTTAAGCAGAACTTACAATACAATATCCAATTTACAATGTAAGCACTAAAACATTGTAATACATTAGGCATCCTATATAAGTCACTGCTGCAAGTACTGTGGGTTGGTATATGTAATACAAGTGCTATATGGGCTATATTTTTGCCCCCAAAATATTTTAGATGTGAGAGAAGCCCACGTCCCCCCTCCACTACACCCCTGCCAGTGGGATATGGTGGAGTCAAACCTTTGGTTGCTTTGAATGCAAGCGTGAGAGTTTTGAACTCTGTGCGTGCAGCGACCGGGAGCCAATGGAGGGAACAGAGAAGGGAAGTGACATGTGAGAATTTTGGCTGGTTAAAGACCAAGCAGGCCGCGGCATTTTGGAATCAATTGGAGAGACTTAAGTGCATAATGCACATGCCGGTAGACCAGTAAGGTGGGAGTTACAGTAGTCCAGTTTAGATATGACTGTTGTCTGGATAAGAAGCTATTCTGAATCTTGGGTGATGAAGGGTCTAATCCGTCTCATGTTGTGGAGTGTGAACCTACAGGATCGTGTGGCGGCTGCGATGTGTGTTTTGAATGAGAGCTAGAGAGAGTTACTTTCGTCATGCTGCTGCTTTTAACAGTATTGTGTTGGTGAAGGGAGATGAGCTAATGCTACTTTACTTTGAGCAAAAAAATGCAATGAGCAGCAACTCATTATTATTATTATTATTAGTATTACCCCTATTACAATCAGATGTGTCTAGTCTCAGAGCATTATCTAATTTCTTCATGGAGGCATCAGTGTGTTATACAGACCTTGTTGGGGTCGTGCTCAAATAGGGGCTTCAGTGTGTTTGCCAGGATGCCATCTCTGGCATTGATTGGCTTCTGGCCAGTCGTCCACCCATTGGATTCCTGGTCCATGTACAGGTATTGCAAACCGTCATACTTCGTATCTATTGTCTGGGGCAGTTTGTACAAAATGTACCTAATGACAAAGACAGAATATCCGTGTCATTAATTTATTACACCAAATGACTCAATATCATTGCAACTTGTATCAAATATGCCTAATGATTCAGAGTCAAGTCCATCTATGCAGGTCATCCCGGAGGTGTCGGGGTGCTTGCCCTCTGCTCACGCATAAGTAGGCCATGGCCTAGTTGTGTGCAGTTCTAGCAGTTCTAACATTCATTCATTATAACAAGTCAATGCTTCAATGGCAACCCTATGAAAGCATTGATGAATAAACTGAACTTGTAAAAAAAAATGTGTACCAACCAGTCCACTTCGACGTTGTTCTCATTTCTGCATTTAACAGGAACAGAATCATAGCAGTGAAAGAGCAATACAGCGGCAACAACAAG
>CM076985.1:7366789-7429289 GCA_039105355.1 Benthosema pterotum
TGTTTCCCTGCAGACGCTGTCCAGAACTCGTCAGCAAATCTTTTGCGTCGGGCTCATGACACAAAGCAAGGTTAAAAGCACAGTGCATCGGAAATTGTGTTTTTTTTTTTTTTTTTAATCATGGATCCCACCTGATTATCTGGCACAGAGGGTATATGACCCAATCAGAGAGAGAGAGAGAGAGAGAGAGAGAGAGAGAGAGAGAGAGAGAGAGAGAGAGAGAGAGAGAGAGAGAGAGAGGCAATATAACTTGTGTTCGTCGCATTTTTGTTTCTCAGAGAATATGGAGAGTTTATGGGAAGTTATACAAACTATGACGATCAGTGAACAACTGAACAGATGCATAATTTAGTTATGGGAAGATAATGCATCAAACCCTACCAATTTCCTGGCTTTATCTTATTTAATTCATCCTTTATCCTATGTGTTGGGCACAGTGGCATTCTGCCAGAGTTCCACCTGCACTATATTTGCATTGGCCATGGTTTGCTTAGCACCACCACCATGGAAAATGCCGTTTGCATGGCTCTGTGTTGAACATGCACGCATGCACACACAGAGATGGCGGCTCGAGTTAGAGACTCTCACTGGAGTCTCACTCGAGTCGCCAAAAACGGGACTCTCAACTCGACTCGGACTCGTCCTCAAAGCCTGCTCCCCTAACGCACTCCGTCGCCCCGTGGGCTGGTTCCAACGATGCCGTTCCTCCTCTAACTCCTCCATGACGGCCCTGGAGGTTCTGCCAGGCGGCGGCTGGGACAACCTGAGGAACCTGGACATGGGTCGGGTGATGGACTTCAGCTACCAACAGTGCCAGACCACCGAGGACGGATTCTACTTCGTCCCGGACGATGTGTTCGTGGTTCCCTGGAAACGGACGCAGGTTCAGACCTACGCGGAGGTCATCACTTCCTGGCAGGACCACAAGAGTTCAACCTCCTTCAGCATCAACATCGGAGGGTCCTTCACAGGTGAAGAAGGAGAACTGAATGGAAGATTCTCTGCTGAACACCAGAGGGTGAAAACCAACCAGGTCAAGGGCCAGTCTGCTACGACCAGAGTGCAAGTGAGTTTCTTTCACGTCAGTTTCTTCTGGCCCTGATATTTTACAAATGAAAATAAAATTCCAAAATCCCCAAAATTCCCAATTTGAATGTCACATTCAGACTGCTCATGCTGAAAGTTGTTATAGCATGAGGATTCACGTAAGTGTATAAGTGTCATTGCCGGTGAAACCATTGAGCTATGAGCATTCAAAGTTTGCATTTTCAGTTGAAAATACAAATGGCCATGGGCTTCGCATCATCACCGTTTGGCATCGCCCTCTACCACATTCGCACATTTTGTGAAAGACTTGACATAACAGCTATTTTTCCGACTGCACAATACAAGAAGCACAGAAGAAGAATCTAGTTACACACCTGCATTTTCTCTTCCTTGTGTTTTTATTCCTAGGTACGGAACCACATTTACACAGTTAAGGCGAACCCTGACTTCAGACTGGACACCGTCTTTGTTCATCAAATAGAGAACATCGCAGGTGCCATTACAGACAACCAAACGAGGTTGGCTACTTACCTGTCAGAGAAGCTAGTGGCTGACTATGGTACACATGTCATCACTAGTGTTGATGCAGGGGCTGCTTTAGTTAAAGAGGACTACATCAAGTCATCCTACGTCTCCAGCAGTGACTCCTCCATGACTTCTATCAAAGCCTCAGCTGGCTACACTTTCTTTGGTTTGTTTTCAATTGACACAGAGGTTAGTTTCAATCATAACCCATCAGATCAAAGTGCATATGACAGTAGCATAACTTCCTCCTTCATGGAAGGCTACGGGGGTTCCCCCTACTACCCTGGCATGAGTCTCAGCAGGTGGCAAGAAAGCACCAGAAATAATCTTGTTGCCATTGACCGGTCTGGTTTGCCACTACACTACGTCATAAACACCAACACACTCCCTGATCTGACAGAGCCAACCATTAGCCGGGTAGCCGCCTCCGTGCAACAGGCCGTACAGCGATACTACAAAGTGAACACCCACCCTGGCTGCGTCGACTATAACTCCCCACACTTTAATTTCCACGCCAACGTTGATGACGGCTCTTGCGACGGCACAGGCGCAGGGCACAGTCTAGGCGGAGTCTACCAGTGGTTCGAGGGAGACGACGGGCTCTGCCAGGACCTCTTCCAGAGAAACCCAGATACTGACGACTTCACCTGCAGCCCGAGGTACAAGCCAACGTTACTACACACTGAGGAGATCCAGGAACTCACCGAGCAAGCATGCACTGAAGAATCATATGAGTGTGGAATTCTTTGGTTAGACACATGCATCGAAGAAAAATGTGTAGGCGTTTTAAAAGAAAGATCGGCTAAAGTCTCCACCTACTGGTGCTATTCAAGCGGTCCTACGGAGAAGAACTGGTTTCTACTTGGAGGCTTCTATGGCGGCTCGGTCAAAAACCCCGTCACCAAAGGCAGAGGCTGTCCTCTGTACTTCACCGCTTATAAGTTCTTGAGTAATGACTTCACGATCTGTTTGAGCCAAGAATATGAACGCGGCGCTCTGCGCGCGGTTCCCTTTGGAGGTTTTTTCAGCTGCTCCTCAACGAACCCGGTGACGGGCCACAAGGACTGTCCTCCCCGGTTCAGACAGCATTTGGTCTCTGTCAGTCACGGCTGTACCGTTTACTACTGTTCCATTTATTCAGTTGAGGTCAGTGGTGAGCAGGAACTGATAATCCACCTGCCTCCTTTCACTCCGCCTCCAGTGATTTTGCGATCCAACAGCAACAGAACGAGGGCCACGACGGGTCAGTCGGGATCAGTGGCAAGGGCAGCAACTGACGGCATCCGGGATGGGATCAACAAGACCATCACAGAGTCTGCTGAAGCCTTTCTTCAGAAGGCCGGCATCGGGTTTGGGGCGACCACCGCTGTGGTCATCTTAATGATTGTAGGTGCGGTGGTCACATGCAGGTGGAAGATGGGTTTGTCGCCGTGTAAAAAGCAGAGGCGCGAAGGTGGGGGAGTGGATGGGGCGGCAGTAATGCAGGACTTAACGGTACGTGAGACGGAAGAAGCTTGACAGCACCGTGCTCACCTACATGTTTATTTGACTGATACAGACACAGATTTAATTTCTAAGTTTAAAGACGGAGTGCTGTGATTTTTTTTTCAATAATGCCATTGGAATGCGTAGGACAGAATGGGCATGGCCATTCTGTCCTACGCATTCCAATGGCATTATCTCAGATTCTACCCCTCAATGTCCGTTTATTGCGGCAAACCAGCCATTTCCAGACAGCAGTACCTCCATGCTCGTGACCCGGATGTTTTTACGCAGAGGATTACAGGGCAGAATGGTTAAGACACCAGAAACACTATTATGTCATCATATATCCAGTTTCGGAGATCTTTTTCAATCGTGAAAGCCGTGGCATATACACATATACGCAATCCTCACGTTCAGCGAAAGTTTGACGTATTTCTTTGTATCCCTTGTTGTTATTGTTGTGTTCAATGATGTCTCCGATTGTATTTAGGGTTTCTTCCTAACATTTTAACAAATGCTGTACAATTTCTTGAAATAATTCTTCCTCCTCTTATAACAATAAACCTGATGATCATTTTCCTGGGTGGAAATAAATCATGGCACTTCATCTTTAAGAATCAACACACACATACACACGCACGCACGCACGCACGCACCACACACACACACACACACACACACACACACACACACACACACACACACACACACACACACACACACACACACACACACACACACACACACACACGTTTGTTTTGAACTGTGTTGAGTTCTAAGGATTAATAACTTGCTACTGCCACTGAAACTTGCTATATCTTACTATAACTTACTATATCTCTCTTTACTTTGTCTTTTCTTTAAATTTATTATACTATCTTTTGTGATTGAATTGTATTGTGTGGACTTTTACAAATTGCTGTGTATAAAATATGTGGTCAATTTGTTGTGTATGGGTGAACATAATGGGGAAATGGAAAAAACAATGCATTTGTTTCATTTATATTTCCATTTTGTGCTCCAAACCGTGCGATCATGGTCACGAGCTAAATAAAATGATTGATTGAGTAACTAATTAACTATTACTGTAATATTATTACCTTACCTTACCTTACTCTGCCACTTATTACTTACTACTTTTGAGATGCACTGTAGTTATCACAGTTGTTGCAAGTTAGAAATATTAAAAAGGTTCCCACCATATTGTGTTGTCTAGTAAGGTAGATCTAAAAAAAAAAAAAAAAAAAAAAAAAAACATTAATATTTTGAAACACAACTTGATGATGCCATCAAGTTGAGACTACACTGGCTATACTAGCCTATCAAAATTATTAAATACAAAGACAGGCTAATGAACCTTCATTAAATATGATGCTTCATATTGTCGCAGGCTGTAATGCCTGCAAATTTGCAAATTTTAATGCAAATTTTAGTTGACAAATTTTAGTTAGTTAATTTCTGAAAATTCTAAAGTAGGGATATTGAACAGGTTGTCAGTTTGGACCACTGGTTGTTCCTTGCAGCTAATTGTTTTAATGTCTTTCCACTAGATGACAAACGATGAAACAAATGACCTGGTGACCTATGGTTAAAAACAGTGTGATCGTTTACTGACAAGTTAGATTCCAAGAAATTCAACAGAAACAGGGATCTCAAGAGGGGGAAGTCCACCAGTAATATTGAAACCAGGATCGTCTGGTTTCATTATTACACTATAGTGATTAATATCTACAGTAAAGAGGGGGAAGTCCACCAGTAATATTGAAACCAGGATCGTCTGGTTTCATTATTACACTATAGTGATTAATATCTACAGTAAAGAGGGGGAAGTCCACCAGTAATATTGAAACCAGGATCGTCTGGTTTCATTATTACACTATAGTGATTAATATCTAAAGAGGGGGAAGTCCACCAGTAATATTGAAACCAGGATCGTCTTGTTTCATTATTACACTATGGAGTGATTAAAGGGGAATTCCACCTATTTTCAACATTTTTCCTGAGAGTAGACAAAGGGAATGTTAATGCATGTTAATGATTTTCTACTGACCTCCATTTCTAGGAAACACAGAATGTTTTTTTTTATCATGTCCATGCAACACCGCAAAGGTATATTAATGACATAGTAAAATGTTGAAAATGGGTGGAATTCCGCTTTAATATCTAAAGAGGTGGTCGGTGGAAGTCCACCACAGTGGCGTAGCCAGAAACTCAGCCAGAAACTCAAACTCAGAAACTCAGGGTGGGCATGAGCGATTGAGGGTGGCGATGCTGCGTGCAAGAAAAGCTATTTATTGCTATTATTGTCGTTTGCCGTGTTACGGTTACATTTCGGTTTATATAAACTTTACTGTACTAGGGTTATCTTCTTGAATTAATGTTAATTGACATGAAATAATAATCCTGTCACCAACACATAGCGTTTTGTTTCATTAGTACAATCATTATTGTAGTGGGTTGGACTTAAGAGGTTGCCATTAGTGCTGCCACGCCCTCTCATTATCAGACTGACTAATACAAGCCGTGTGCAGATGGTGTTTGCTGGCTGTCTGCCGATAGGTAGGGGTGTGGGCAGGAGCGTCTTCTAAGGTACAGATTGTGTTTTAGCTCTATGAAATGTTTGTTCTTTATAATACTTTTTAATACTCAATGTTTATATTGTAGGTGCCTGCTGGGCCATAGGCTGGGTCTGCTACAAATATGGTGCTGGAGCCTCTCTCTATAAGGTACAGCACATGCCTGCTTAGACTATGTTAGAGGTTTATTTTTAATAATTTGCTAAAATGTACCGTTTATATTGTAGGTGCTGGCTTTAGTTTGCCCCATAAACTTAAAGCTTAAAGGGCACGTTTGCCCTGTACCTGTAGCAGACAGTTTTATATAGGTAAGGCAGAGCTGTGCTGCTTTAATATTGTCTCAAAGCACGATTTACAGATTATTAACTATTATTCTTTGTGTGTGGCAGTTTCCAGCCCTGTAACTGCAATGTAGGCCTAGTGGGTCACCTGCCCAGTGTGTGAATATGTTCGGTTTAACTAAGGTAAGGCAGTTAGGCTGCCACATTATGGTTTTATTTTGCTGTGATCAGACAGGTTATTAATTATTACATTTGTTTTCTGTGGTATCCAGGCCTGCTCTTCCATGTTGCTCTACTGCCTCGAATGTAGTACTGGATGTGTGTTTGTGTGTGCACAGTAACAGAGGTAAGGCAGTTCCAATGTAGTTTGCGTTCAGTGCATTATGTATATATTTAATGTTGCTAAATAGAGTTTCTTTGTCTTGTTAGGCGACATCTTTGGATGCCTTGCCGCTGCTGTTTTTGTCCTTTTTGTTGTTTTCGTTTATTTGATTTCGTTTTGACTGTATATTTTTGTTTGTAAACCAACTGACAGCTGAACTTGAACTGAACTGTAATTCAACTGAATAGCCATACTAAAGACAATAGTAGTACAGGGGAGTTGCTGGTTGTGTTCTAGATGGGTGGAGGCGGGTTCATGGGTGCTTCAGGGTACTTTGCTGGCTGCCAAGCATGCTTCCTTTTGGTGTGTGTAAATCAACTTGTGTGTTTAAACTTTACTTTTTTCCCCTTTTGCAGTGTGTGTGACCCAGCTTGAGGGTCTTGCTGTGTTCCTCGGGTGGCGTTGTTTGTCCCTGCACTCCCTCACTTCCTACCTTCCTCTCCTACAGGACCCCCGTCAGAACCCCTCGCTACTTCTACAGTTCCTTAACCTTTTTGATAATTTAATATGTCAATGCAGTCATTTTAACTAGCATTTGTACTAACTAAACCTTTTTATACAATTTAGTTGGCTGTTGAATAAATTAATTATCTTGAAACTGGAACATGTCTCTGTTACCTCTCTGGATTCACCAGCCTGGTGCGTTGGTAAATCTTATGGTTGATCTGTACACCCTCAGCTCTAGTTTAACATTCTCAGGTGAAATCCCTGAGTGGTGTAGTCAGGCTACTTATGGTTCCGGGCCTTAGTGCCCTGGTCACATTATCAAATAGACTTCAGCTGTTTAGTTGCCTATCACAGCCATTTATAAATTAGTTACCAATGTGTCCGCTGATCATGACAGATTTTCTTTCATGAGAACAGACCAGAGGTAACTTTTCACAGCTGTTTAGAAAATCCTTGTGGAAGTCCCCACACGGAAACAAGCGCATTGTTTTCACAGATATACCTGCCAAATAATAACGATCTGGCAGGTTTAAAAACAAAGGGTGAATGAAACGTCTAATTTGCATATAATGGGTGATTAGTGCATTTGCGGGCATGCCCGCAAATCACACATTATAACTACAGTGAGTCCAGACCTCTCAATCTCTCTCTAGAGGCTCTCTGGTCTTTGTCCTTTGTTTTCTCAAGTTCTTAGTCATGTTTTCAATGTGTGGGCCAACTCTCTATTTAGGTGGGCCACGGCCCACCTCAGCCCACCCATAGCTCCTCTGGTCCACCAGTAATATTGAAACCAGGATTGTCCTGATTGGAGGAAGCCCTCCTCTTTCCTGATTGGATGAAGGGGTTGTCTCCTAAGGCTGCAACTACATGGGGTCCAAGTCTCTCGTCACGTCCTCCTTTTTTGAATGGGTTTCAATGGGTACTTCCTGCTGCTTCCTCTCTGAATTTCGGACAGCGGCCAGGCAGCAGGAAAGACCCGCCCGCGGCCGAAATTCAGACAGGAACTAGCCGGAAGTTCCCATTGAAACCCATTCAAAAAAGGAGGACGTGACATCACACTTCCGGCCGAAAGTTGGAATGTGCAATCCTGTAGTCTGGCTGGGCCTTAAAGACCCAAACTAAAAATAAGGTTTTATGATTCCTGCGGTTCACTGAGGAGTGAGGACAGGAAGGAACTCCTTATATGGAGTAGAGCCCCCACCGATAACCGATTTGCAACCAAAAGAGGTTTTGGTTTTAGACTGAAGAAATATAGACTTTTTTTCGTGAATTGTGCAAAGATTTTGTGCCGATATATTATGTAGTGGTACAAAGAGGTAGACAAACTGCTTTCTTAAACCAATGTCTTTATTCAAGACAACCTTTCTTTTTAACTTGTTCAGTCATGCTGTCAAGGAACAAATGGAGTATAGTGAATCGTACACATGCGCACACACACAACATCTTTGGAAACGGAAGAAGTGATTAAAAAGCAATTAAACTGTAGTAGTGTAATGCCAAGACTTAGATTTTCTCAACCCAAAGTACATTAAATCTAGTTTATATTGCTATATCGCTTATGTTGCTATTGGGGCTGTGATGACAGCTGCAGATCTTGAATACATAATAGCCTAATTGATATTCCTAAAATGAAACTTTGTTGATTAATGTTGTTTGATGTGCAAATGACTTTTAATCCCCTTCCACAACACCAGAGGGAGTGCAAACAAGGGATTTAATTCCTTTTGCTCCTATGCCACCAAAATGTGTCGCCCTGCCCCTACCAACAGTCATTAGAACATGTCAAAAATCCCTTGACTACTCTCAAAAGAGCCGCAATTTCCAAACTGGCCTCCGTAAAATCTGATTGTTTTTGCATGATGTGAGTCTAAATGTCTTGTCAAGGACCTTATTGCATTTTTTTTTTCAGATCTGTTGTAGTTGTACTTGAATAGCACTGTAAATATCCAAGCTGTTATCAGTTTTGTTGCAGTGTGTATTTGTATATGACTTCACTTACATACAATCATTCTCCATTCCTCTTAATAAGACAATAATTAATTAATCGTTCACATAATAATATCAATAAAACACCGGTTCTGGGCCATGAGGAAAGCAGTGGATCTACAAGTTCAGTGCTGAGCTTGCAGATCTGCTGTTTTTGCCTCTTACAACAGATCGTGGGTGAGCGGTTCTCATGATTATTTTTCTCTAGATGGCGCTGGGTTATGAGTTTTCACTAATCACAGCGATTAGTGCTGTCCAATCACAGCAGGGCGTCAATAGAAGTAATCAGATCCATCCATAACAATTGGTTTAAAACACTACAACTCTTTAACGACGACAAACACACACTTTATCAACATTTATTATTACTAATATTGTTATTACACCATTGTAACACCAAACACATTGGGCATCAATCTACCTTGATTCCTGTGACATGATGCATATTTTCCTTGATTTTTGTCACAGATGCCCCCTTTTCTATATTTCATCCTGAGGTACTCCTCCCTCCATTGCAGTTAACATGGCTGCAGGTTGTCTTTATTCTAATGCAGATATTTTAGTAGCTCCAAACTCTTTTTTCCCCACACATCACATCAAACCACACACTAGGAGATAATTGGACCACTATATGATTCTTTAAAACTCATCCGGCACCTGTGGAGTTTGAACCGGAGTGATTGGAAAGGAGAGTGGCAAAAGGGAGGGGAGGCGAGTAGGAGGAATAGATTATCTCTGGAATTACAAGTAAAGGCTGCCCCAGACTGACATAAAACTCAATCGTGCGTATCAGTAGGCCTATACTATTAAAATGTGATGTGTGGGGGAAAAAATACGTTTGGAGCTACTAAAATACCCGCATTAGAATAAAGACAACCTGCGGCCATGCAAACTGCATTGGGGGGAGGAGGACCTCAGGATGAAATGTAGAAAAGGGGGCATCTGTGACAAAAATCAAGGACATTATTATTGTGTGTGTGTGTGTGCACGGAAAGCCTCATTCTCCAGGCTTACATCTGCGCTGTGACGAAAAAGAGCCATCTAGTAGAAAAGTTGCGATATTCAGGGGTAAAAAAAAACTTGCGCCAACTCCATGCATTCCGTAACTCCCGGTTGTCCCTATTCTCAGTAGAAGTTTATATAGAAGAGCCTCTATTGGACTGGCCCCATTAAGTGAATGGAGTTGTCGTGACTCTGTATATGTCTCTGGTGAAAACGCAGGTCGAGCTGGACGTTAGTTAAAGTTAAACTGTTTCAGCTTTCTTCATCTAAGAAAAGACAGTGTTTTAAAATGATGTCATCAACATTTGCACAGCCTACTGCAGCCTGTGCATTTCAAGTCCTTGCTACTGATTTAGGCTACATAGGCTACGTCTTGAGGGTGACAGACTCACAGCTTGTCCTATAAGAGTAGAGTGTGTGAGGTGTGAAGGGCTAATATGATTGTCTGTTATGTTTAACAATAGCTTTCCCAATTCAGACACCTCTACTACGTTGTAATAGGCTATGCATTTGACTGGACTGTGTGTAAACACAAGCATTGTCCTAACACAGACATTAAATGCCATTGATGAATGGCCAGTTAGTATAACCCAAATATTTACTGGACAGTTTTGAGTATTAAGTGTAACATGTAAGCTTGTGAAGGCGAACATTAAAGACAAATTAAGGAGTCGGACAGAAATTGCTCTAAATTTCATTTTGTATGATAATGATTAGAGCGCCCCTCACTTATGGGTATGGGTTTTTATGCATGTTCTGTAGGAGTTCTCTAATTTAATGCCATTGGTGTACCATTTCTATATTGCAACATTTGAAATAATTTAAGCCACTTTGACAGGTGCTTCTTGTACTTTTTACTTGCGCTTTTGTACTTTTGTACTAAAGTACATTTTAAAACCCTGTACTTTTGATACTTAAGTACATTTAATTTGAGGTACTTTTGTACTTTTACTTAAGTAATTGTCTTAATGGGCACTTTGTACTTTTACTTAAGTAACTTTCAAGTGGAAAATCTGTACTTAATATATTGTTGTACTTTTCACACCTCTGGTTAATAGATACTTCAGTCAATCAGTCCATATTAGACATATATATATATATATATATATATATATATATATATATATATATATATATATATATATATATATATATATATATATATATATATATATATAAAGCACACAGTATGACCATACATCATTGGTCCCCCTGCTGTAACATGGTTCTACCACTAGGAACTAGGATGACAATGCATACCAATGAGTTAATAACACACTGAGCTTCTTACAGCTTCATCTTTTGATTGATTGATTGATTGATTGATTGATTGATTGATTGATTGGATTGATTCATTGATTCATTGATTGGTGTGGTAACAGTGCAGATGCTGGTACTACAGGTTGTGTTGCTAAATGTTTTTGATGAATTGAAAATAGTGAAACCTGACATAAATGTACCCAGTCGACATACTGTCAAATATTGATGAAGTGATCTCTGCTTGACTGGCAGGATGGACGCTGTTCTAATGACACCACACACGTCTCTGATAACACTTGCAACCCCTCAAATAAGGGGATACAACATGTTTCAATCTTACAGTATATGCCACTGAAATGTGGCATACACCCTACAGCCGTTAAGCACTGCAGCACTTATTGTTGACAGCAATTTGAAAATAAGCCCTTAAACCTCATCAATCAGTTGATTACTATAGGTCACAAACGATGGACTCATGATGTATGTACAGTATTTCTTTTCCCTTTTACCTCCACTATGCTTTGTCGCTTCTGGCTTCAGAAGTGAATATTTGTATGTCTCTTAATGTCTTGATGCAATGAACATGGTGGACCTTATCGTAAACCAATAGAAATGCTTAACAGTCATGGCCACTTACAGTTATTAGTCTTGTATTGAGTTGTGCTTGAATTGTATGCTGTAAATCTTCAAGCTTAATACAATCCCTTATCCATCAGGTTTCTTATTAAGTATTTTCATATAATTTTGTGTGAACAATTAACCCTCAACAGAAGCAGTATATTTTACTAAGGCCCTTAAAACACAATACCGTTCGGGCGGACTGAAGGCAATCGACCTCTAAAAATGAAATGATGAACTGTTAACTGGTTGTCAGGTATCAATACACATAGACGATTACATTTAATAACAGGCCTAATGTGCCCAAAGGTTTAGATAACAGTAATCAATAAGCTTGTTACCAGGTATATTCGGGTATCACTCAGTCACTCCTTACATATACAAACTCCTTTCCCACTGTTTATTTTATTTATGTAATTTATGTAATTAAATATCATTCATTACCATGACACTGAATCATAATCTTTTTCGGTTATTGTTATTGGCATGTATAAATATGTATTCTCCATTAACATTATCCAAAACACAACGGTTTTATCATTTAGGCCAGGTGACCATATCACAGTTGTAATGTGTAATAAAAGTAAAAAAAAAAAAAAAAAGTAAATTTAAAAATTAACAACTATTTGAAAATGCACACACAATTCAAAGCATAGTAAAAAATAGTACAATGTATTTTTAAAAAAAGAAGGCAAAATATACGTATTGTAAGTTTCAGTGCCAGTAGCAGGTTATTAATCCATAGAACTCCCTATGTGACTGATGATCATGTATAATTATTTGCTGGATGAGAAACGCTCACTGCATGAACTTAAACAAAACAAGCGTGTTTGATCCTTAAACTTAGTATTAAATCTGCAAAACATGTAGGCGAGCGTGTTGCCATCCCTATTTCACCACTGTTTCTATATCATGCAAATCCTGCATCTCTGCTGCCGGCCCATCCACTCCCCCACCCCCACCACGCCTGTGCCTTTTACACAGCGGCAAACCCTTCCTCCACCTGAGCGTGAGCACTGCGCCTGCAATCATTAACAAGACCAGAGTGATCACCCCAAACGCCACGCCAGCTACGCCTGCCTTCTGCCCCGAGACGACTTTAGCAGACTCTGCGGCGGACCTCTTGATCACATCCGGCACGTCGTCGGTCGCCGTCCTTGTCCACGATCTGGACCGACCCGTGTTGACCCAGGACTGCTTCCCCTCCGTCATCACCCTGATGTTTTTGTTGTTGGACAGCAGCCCCACCGGCGGAGGCGTGGAGAATGGAGGCAAGCGGACGGACAGTAGCTGCTCAACCATGAACTGAGGTGACCGGACGCAGTAGTAAATGCCGCAGCCGTCGTCGGTGACGGTGACTAGATGCTGCGTGAACTGGGGCGGACAGTCGCCGTGACCCGTCAATGGGTTAGTCGAGCCGCAACCGAAGAAACCACCAAAAGGCACTTCGTATGGAGCACCGAGTTCATAGTCTTTACTCAAGCAAAGCGTGAAACTACTCAAGAACTTAACACTTGAGGTGAATTGCGGAGGACAGCTTCTGCGTTTGGTGATGGGATTTCTATCAGAGCTGCCATAGAGCCCTCCAAACAGAAACCCTTGGTTCTCCGTAGGACCGCTGGAATAGCACCAGTATGTGGAGAGTTGAGCGGATCTGACCTTGACAGAATATTCACATGTTTCTTCTTCATAGCATGTATCTAACCACAAAAATCCACATGCATATGGCATTGTAGGACATACAGAGACAGTGTATTGTTCCTGTCTCTCCTCAGTGTGTAATAATCTCGGCTGGTACGGGGACTTGCATGTGTAGTCGTCTGTATCTGGGTTTGTCTGACGGACATCGCGACAGAGCCAGCTGTCTCCCTCACATGTCTGGAAGACTCCACCTAGACTGTGGTTTGTGCCTGTGCCGTCGCAAGAGCCATCATCAATGTTGGCTTGAAAGTCAAAGTTTGGTGAGTTATGGTCAGCACAGCCAGGTTTGGAGTTATGTCCGTAGTAACTCATTATGGCCTTTTGCACAGAGACTGCCACTTGGCTAACGGTTGGGTCTGGCAGATCAGGGAGCGTGTTGGTGTTTATGACTAAGTTTAGTGGCAGACCGGACCGGTCGATGGCAACAAGATTATTTATGGTGCTTTCTTGCCACTTGCTGAGACACATGCCAGGGTAGTAGGGTAAACCCCCGTAGCCCTCCATGAAGGAGGAAGTTATGCTACTGTCGTATGCACTTTGATCTGATGGGTTATGATTGAAACTAACCTCTCTATCAATTGAAAACAAATCAAAGAAACTAAAGCCAGCTGAGGCTTTGATAGACGTCATGGAGGAGTCACTGCTTGAGACATGGGATGACTTGACGTAGTCCTCTTTAACTAAAGCAGCCCCGGCATCGACACTAGTGATCACATGTGTACCATAGTGAGCCACTAGCTTCTCTGACAGGTAAGTAGCTAACCTGGTTTGGTTGTCTGTAATAGCGGCTGCGATGTTCTCTATTTGATGAACAAAGAAGGGGTACAGTCTGAAGTTAGGGTTGGCCTTCACTGTGTAAATGTTGTTCCGCACCTAAAAATAAAGTCACAAGAAACAAAAAATGTAGGTATGTAAATGTATTTGCTGTATTTGCACACAATTAGAGGGTGCAGAAAAACATTTCTCTGTTGGCTCTCCTATGCCAACATCAATGCAGCATGGAAATGTAAACATATAGTTTTGGTCATCAAATGCTGGTCAATGTTTAGAATGGCTGCAAAAGATGTGATTAAGTTGTAAACAATCACAATTAGATATGTACAATTAATCACATTAAAATATTTGAATTTTATTGACAGACAGTGGTATTGTTATCAGTGCTGGTCCCGTTACTTTAAAAAAGTACCGGTAATTAGTTATAGTTACTCACTACTTCTTCCAAAAAGTAACTGAGTTAGTTACCCAGTTACTCTAAAATAAAAGTAATTAATTACCAAGAAAGTAACTATTTCCGTTACTTTAACCAAAAGGTGTTGTATGTCAAAGAGTTTGAAATTTTCAGAGCAATATGTTCAATATGTTTATAGTTAAAGTAGGCATGCAGGCACTACTGCACTAGTAGGCAATACTAGGCATTGGTATGGTTAGGTATAGTTAAGGTACAGTATTTTTCCCCTCTTTTGTTTATGTCTCACAGACACATTATTATCAAATATTAATAATCTTAACTAGTGTACTAGTAATAGGTTTTGATGCAGTTTGTGTCAGGCACAGCTGCCACAGCATGCTCTTATTCATGGGTCAGTGGGTAAGCAGAGCCATGCATAATGTAGCCTATGCCTTGCGTTCTCGAAGCAAAAAAATACCCCATTCCCCGACCAGTAGAGTATAAACAGAGTTACGACATCTCCGTTCACTTCCATGGAAAGGTCTAATGGCGGCTGCTCTACATAGACTCCTATTGAGCACGGGGGCACTTTGTCCCTATTCAGGCTGCATGAACAGCGCCCAGGCGCCCAGTTTCTGACCCCTCAATGTCGCATTTTCTGATATTAGATGGCTTTTCCTGAGAATCCCTATACGCTTTAGTCTACACTGTTGTTCCTGCCGTCGTGTATTTAGCCCCTCTAAAGTTATTTAAATGTTATCCTTTGTCGCACGTGTTTTGGACCTGCTACCATGGAATACTGTAACTCTTGTTGGGGAATTGAGGATTTATACTGGACCACACTTTTTTACGTGACAACGTTACAAACGCATGGAGGGCATCAGAGACTACAGACAACTTTCTAGTAAGAACACATTTGGGTGGAAGAGATTAAAGCAGGTGCTGCTGTAGCAAGTGTAGAAGAACATTAACGCGCTACTACAGCATGCGCGACACACGCGCACGCACACACACACACACACACACACACACACACACACACACACACACACACACACACACACGTCTTCTCCGTGTCGCGTTGGCAAAACGGTAGCGGAGGTTGAAAATAATGTCCGTCTGCTCCTTATATCGTGGTCCGTTGCTGCTGCTGCTGCTGGTCCTGCTCTGCACTCAGCAACAGCGTGCACGCATGCTTCATTACACAGCGGAGCCCAAGTCGACCCCAAGTCGAACTGAAAAGTCAAGTGTTCTTCCATTCTTCTAGCTATCTTCCTTCATGATAGTAACGATCCGTATTCGACTGTCAGTAACGGCAACGCCGTTATAGAAATGGGGAAAATAATTAGTTAGATTAGTCCGTTACTGAAAAAATAACGGCACTACGAAACGCCGTTTATTTGAACGGCGTTATGTCCAGCACTGATTGTTATTATTATTAAAATTGCAACATATTGAATAAAGAAAATATGCCTTAAGGGGCTTACAGACGGCAAGGAATAAATCGCCCACTCTAATTCATTCTCAATGGGGCCGGCGTTTTTTTAGCACAAAAGTTCAAAAATCGACCCGCGTTCAAGAGAGCGTTTATCGACGGTCGTTTTCCGCCCGGCGTCACTGATTTTTGTCGCGCGCGCGTGCACGAAACGAGCACGCGCGCGCGAGTTCAATTCAAGTTCAATTCCAGTGAACTTTTTGTAAAACGCTTGGCGATTTATAGCAAACAAACAACATATGGGACCCACCCTACCAGTAGACCTGCGCAGTGACGTCAGTGGATTTCCCGGACAAAACCAACTCAGATCGTGACAAATCATGACAACGCACACAATATGATCATAATATCTAATTAGAAAGAAGTAGAAAACGTCAGGATACAACACTTTGGGTTGGGGTCAGTCTGTAATAGACCTTGAAACGGTCGGGATAAGGTCTGAGATCCCTCGGATGGTGATATTCACCGTATGTAGACCTTGTCTGCAAAACGGGGTGAACCCAAAAAGCCCGTCGCTGCTGTGTGTTCTTATATTTTAGATCAGGTGCGCAAACTCTGTGGGGGCTCCGGGCCCGAGCCCCCATGAGAATTTAAGACATAAGGGGCCCCGTCCCCCACCCCCACCCCACAGATTCTCTGCGCTTGTTCACACATCGGGGCCTAGGTTTCGGGGGTGGAGACTTGCCTATTGTGCATTGACGTCACCTATAGGCAACAGGGCCATCAATGCTAATCAGTCTTTTGTTTACCTGTAGGGTATAGTGTATAAATTTAAGCTAGGGGACAGTGTTGTGCTTACATTTAGTTATTTAGTTTTTATTTAGTTTCAGTTAACGGATATATATATATATATATATATATATATATATATATATATATATATATATATATATATATATATATATATATATATATATATATATATATATATATATTTTTTTTTTTTTTTTTTTTTTTTTTTTTTTTTCTTCACGCCAGTGCACCTTTGTCATGTATTTTAAACTTTAAAATGTATTTTAAATGTATTTTAAACTTTAAAGTATACTGGTGTATTGCAGGGTTTTTAATTGCTTTAAAATTGAAAGCAATTAGTTAGAACACATAAGTAACATAGAGAGTTGTTAGGGGGGCGCGGGGGGGGGGGGGGGGGGGGGGGGATGTTTTTTTTTTTTTTTTTTTTTTTTTTTTTTTTTTTCAGCCCCCATGAGCACGGACGCAGGATTGCGCCCCTGTTTTAGATACAGTCCGAGGAGACGAAGGAGATTCAACAGCAACCGACGTCGGTTCATCGCAAATATAATTCTTAACTTTCTTTAACTTAGAAGAAAAAGAAAAATGATGAAATGGTCCCTTAACATACAATTTATGTTAATAATTTGTTTGTTGGTTTGTTTTGTCGTTGGTTGGTTTGTTTTGTCGTCGTCGTCGTTGTTTGTTTGTTTGTCTGTCTCGCCTCGCTCGTGGGTGATTGACAGTCGTCTCGTGCACTGTTACCATGGTTACCCCTTACCCGGCATAAAACGCGTGGCGTTTATCGACGGGCGATTTTCTTATTTCGGCACTGCCGGCATAAAGAAACTCGCCCGTCGATAACGCCGGCGTTTATCGTTGCCGTCTGGAAGCCCCTTTATTTCAAAAGTAGCAACAAAATGCAGTAGATCCTATATGAACTATTGTCAAAATGCAGTAATAATAATCATCTTAATCAGCACTAAAGACATGCAGGGAAAGGAAAGCATGCAAGAATGAGAAAAAAGTGTTGGGCCAAACAATTCTTAGCCCTGCGAGTCAAATGCAAAAAAAGTAATTTCAACTCTACTACTACTTTAGTATTTGTAGAGGAAATAATGTTAAAAGGTAATCTTAAGCATTTTTTGTAACTATATGCATTTTTTTGTAACGTGTAACTAATTAAATTATTATAACATAATGCTTGATTGCCTATACAGTATTGCACGAAAGTGATTACACCCCTCCCATTTCTCCAAATATCTTGTTACATCTCTTCAGTGGAACACACGGACGAAATTAAATCTTGATACAATGTGAAGTAGTCACTCTACAGCTTGGGTAAATTTCATTTTCTCCTCAAAATAACGGTGGCCATTTTTTTCAGTTAGGGGTGTATTTTGTTGCCTGCAGTTTAGACATTAATGGCTGTGATTGAATTCCTTTGAGGGGGAAATGAATGTGTGTGTGTGTGTGTGTGTGTATATATATATATATATATATATATAAACTCGCCACAAAAAGTTCGGGAATCCAACTTTGGTCCATTATAGCTCCCCTTTGATAAAACCGATTGGTATCGTATTATATACCATTTTTATCATTGATTTGTCCCCTTTACAATGAGGTACAGCATGTAATGATCCGGCATTCGTGGAATGAGAAACAATGCTAAACATGTGTCTTGCGCTCCAATTTTTTTTTGCCAAAATCCACTGCAATTTTTTTTCTGTTGGAATTCACTCTCGTTTGACTTCAAATGATGGCAGGTGCGTGCCAATCACAGGTGTGTGCCTGGCGCCTGTACACCTGTACATGCATTAAGGTACAGGGATGAGATTCTGGATCCAGTGGCGATCCCATATCTTAGGAACCTGGGACCTAATGCCATCCTCCAAGATGACAATGCTCGCCCCCACAGAGCCAGGATCATCACAGAGTACCTCCAGAATTTGGGAGTGGAGAGGATGGAATGGCCTGCCATGAGTCCAGACCTCAACCCAATTGAACACTTGTGGGATCAGCTTGGTCGGGCTGTGTATGCTAGAGTGACCCACAGAACCACGTTGGCTGACTTGAAACAGATGCTGGTTGAGGAATGCAATGCAATCCCACAGCAAAATGTGGCTGCATTGGTGAGCAGCATGAGGAGGAGGTGCCAAGCTGTTGTGTCTGTGTTTGGTAATACCACACGCTACTGAGTTCCCTGTCACTGAGTGTGAAATTAATAAAGTCTAAAAATGTCCAATATGTGTTGTGTTTTTACTTGTACTGTGGAAGAGAGTAATCATCCAATCTGCTAGGCAACGTAAAGCAATCAATACCATACATTTGCCATTTTGGCAAAAAAAATGGAGCGCAAGCCACATGTTTAGCAGTGTTGCTCATTCCACGAATGCCGGATCATTACATGCTGTACCTCATTGTAAAGGGGACAAATCAATGATAAAAATGGTATATAATACGATACCAATCGGTTTTATCAAAGGGGAGCTATAATGGACCAAAGTTGGATTCCCGAACTTTTTGTGGCGAGTATATATATATATATATATATATATATATATATATATATATATATATATATATATATATATATATATATATATATATATATATATATATATATATATATATATATATAAACTCGCCACAAAAAGTTCGGGAATCCAAGTTCGGGAAAAAAATGAAAAAGCAAGAATTGCTGAAAACAGTGCTGTGTGATTTACTGTCCAAATCAATCTGGGATTAGTTATGCTAAAATAAAAATACACCCCAGGTAACTCAATGTCTCAACTACAGATATATACTATGTACCCTAATAGCCTAATAATTAGCCTAACAATTATTAGTGTTATAGCATCTGGTAATAATAATTACAAAATTAAAAACAAAAAAATTCAGAGATGTATTTAATTGTGTTATTTCATTGTGTTTTATTGTTCCAGCCTCTGTGTGGGGCATTCATAGGCCAATATCAAAGACTGTGACAATGGATATCAATCATGTTTGGATAAAAAGAATAGAAAAAAATAAATACATCAATAAGTATTACAATATGTAATATGTATTCATTAAGATTTTACTATTTGTATTTCAAGCCCTAAATGGGTTGCCCACATTATATTTCAGAATGGATAGAATAAAAACTTTTTTGATTTTCATTTCAGAACAAAGATACTAACATTTATTAATTTGCTCAAATTCTATGATTGCATGATTCATATTTTGGCCATATTATATTTGGAATTGACAATGTAAGGGGTCCAATGGCAGTAGGAATTGACATAAAAAAAGAAAACATTCTGAGTCCCTAATGTGTAAGATCCAATAAAAATGTACACCATAGTAGTGAACTCACTTGCACTCTGGTTGTGGAAGACTGGCCGTTGACTTGGTTGGTTTTCACCCTCTGGTGTTCAGCAGAGAATCTTCCATTCAGTTCTCCTTCTTCTCCTGTGAAGGACCCTCCGATGTTGATGCTGCCGGCGGTGGAACTCTTGTGGTCCTGCCAGGAAGTGAAGACCTCTGCGTAGGTCTGAACATGTGTCTGTTTCCAGGGAACCACGAACACATCGTCGGGGACGAAGTAGAATCCGTCCTCGGTGGTCTGGCACTCTTCATAGCTGAAGTCCATCACCCGACCCATGTCCAGGTTCCTCAGGTTGTCCCAGCCGCCGCCTGGCAGAACCTCCAGGGCCGTCATGGAGGAGTTAGGGGAGGAACGGCATCGTTGGAACCAGCCCACGGGGCGACGGAGCGCGTTAGGGGAGCAGGCATGGAGGACCGAGAGAAGGATCAGGGTTGATGTTGCTCTAAAGGCCATGGCTGCTGACTGAGAGACCAGAAACACTCCTACCTGAGATATACCTCCCACCAAATCATACAGGCATAGGTGGAGGGACCGCAATGAACATCCAGAAAGGGTGTGTGTGTGTGTGTGTGTGTGTGTGTGTGTGTGTGTGTGTGTGTGTGTGTGCGTGTGTGCGTGTGTGCGTGTGTGCGTGCGTGCATGTGTGTGTGTGTGCGTATGTGTGTGGGGGCTTCAGGTGCATGCTTGAGGTATGGTGATGCTTTATGGCTTGAGGTGTGTTGATGCTTCATGGCCATGGCCGAGGCCTAGTTTTAGGTCATGGCCATGGCCTACTAACAAAATCATTTAATTATTTTTAATATTTACAACATAGTAAAGTTGGATATTTTTTCGAAACCGTTTTTTCCCCCTTATATGTGTCTAGTTATATGATTTCTTCTTGATGTCTGAGTCAGCTAGTGTCCCATGGGGGTTCTTTTTAACCCTTTCTTACGCCTACTCCCCAAATTAACCATACAATGAAAAACACAACATACCGTGACTCAAGTATTTTACATCACTAGGACCTTACCTGTTATGAATAACGAACACCAAATTGTGCAGTGTTGGTAAATGTGATTTAATATCGATACCAATGATGCATATTGGTGAATTACTGCTTTAATGTAGTTGTGAGGATACTATAATTAAGGAGCCAGTTGTAGCAAAGCAAGGTGCAGAAGAAAGTGGTGAGGAGTTACGGCGGTTTCAGACATTCAGACATACATTTCCTTAATTATTGTATGAATAAAGACACAAATGAACACATTTTCTATAGGCTCACCATGCACCACCTCAGACGTCATCACAAGTAGGCCATGGCCTACTTTTAGCAGGGGTGGATGCAGGAGAAAATGGTATGGGGGCGGCTTCATCGCCCGTGTCACTTCGCGCCATGGCCGATGAAGCCGTACCCATACCATTTTCAGTTACAGGACTTTTATTAGGAAAGCATCAATAATACCAAGAGACACGCAGCATGCGTAAAGCTAAAGGTCTGACTCAGACCTTCTGTTTTCAATGATGAAATGCTGTTGGTTTAGTGGTGACACAATTGTTGTTAGTTAGTAGCAGTAGTAGTGTTTCAAATCATTTTAAATATAGGCACTTTAATTTGAAATATCTTGGGTTGTTTTGCATGCCATCGTGTTTGGTGGGGCAGACTGGGCATTTTAGGGCATTGCCCCGAGATCCACCCCTGACATTTAGGTGATGGCCTGAAAATACATTTTGAGTCTCAAGTTTGCAAGATCCAATAAAAATGAATAAAATAAACATAGTAGTGAAGTAGTATACATAGTAGTGAACCCACTTGCACTCTGGTTGTGGAAGACTGGCTGTTGATTATTATTAATACTAATTTAGTGCCCCCATTACATAGCTATGTGTGCACCTTTGTACGTCATTTCTCTGATCTAATCGGATTAATCAGCAAAAATAAACCAATTAACTTGTTATTTTCAACAGCCTATATAATTATGAAAAAGTTTCCACAATTCCATTCAAAAACCTAAACTTTCATTAATTATAGATTCAGTGCACACAATGTAAATGATTTCAAGCATTTGTTTATTTTAGTACACAATTTTGGCTTCCAGCTCATAAAACCCACCAAAACAGGATTTCAAAAATTAGAATATTTTACGAGACCACTAAAAAGAAAAATGTTTTAAACAAGAAATGTTGACTATCTGAAAAGTATATTAATGTATGCAGTCAATAGTTGGTCTGGACTACTTCTGAAAAAATATTTCAACAATGGGGCGTGGCATGGAGGTGATCAACCTGTGGCACTGCAGAGGTGTTATGGAAGCCCACTTTTGGTTTGATACCAACTGTAAATTAATTTGTATTGTTCAGTCTTATGTCTCACACCATCCTCTTCACAGTACAACCCAGATTCTATGTTGGGTTAAAGTCAGGACAGTTGGCTGTTCAGTTAAGCACAGTAATACCATGGTCAGTACAGCAGTTACTAGTAGTTTTGGCTCTGTGACCCAATAACATGGCCTGGAGACTGGACATGGCAAAACACATGGTTTAGGCCATGATATCTGTTTCTGTCATGATATCTGACCATGGTATTACTGCGCTTAACTGACCAGCCAACTGACCAGCCAACTGTCCTGAATTCCTGAATCTAAGTTGTATGGCCAAGAGGAAGGTGTGAGACATAAGACTGAACAATATAAATGTATTTACATTCATTTATAAACGCAAAACTGGGTTTCCATAACACTTCAACAGTGCCACAGGTTGATCACCTCCATGCCACGCCCCATGGATGAAATCATTTGTTCGAAAGTACCCTAGACCAAGTATTAACTGCATACATCAATATACATTTAAGATAGTCAACATTTCTTGTTTAAAATATATTTTTTGTGGTCTCGTATTTTTTTAATTTATTTTTTATTTTTTGAAATCCTGTTCTGGTGGATTATGAGCTGGAAGCCACTGAATAATAATTATATATATATATATATATATATATATATATATATATATATATATATATATATATATATATATATATATATATATATATATATATATATATATATATATATGGGTGGGGTGGGGCTTGATTAAAAATTCTGATGTAATTAATTTGAAGCTTTGTAATTAATTAATGAAAACAAATGGACCCATAAGGGTCCATTTGGTTTCATTTCTACGTTCTCAAGAGTTGCATTTGTTTAACCAACTTAGCTGGGGACCACCTGGAATCCTCTCAGGGACCACTGGTGGTCCCCGGACCACCTGTGAAAACTGCTGTTCTACAACACAGAAAGCTGTGATGATGAGCTGGTCCAAGAGTGCCGAGCGGCTCCGAGCAGAAGACACACACACGTGTGTGTGTGTGTGTGTGTGTGTGTGTGTGTGTGTGTGTGTGTGTGTGTGTGTGTGTGTGTGTGTGTGTGTGTGTGTGTGTGTGAGTGAATAGCCTATTTAAGATTGGTAGAACGTCCAACCTACGACGCCAGTAATGAATCGCTCTGTGCCCGATACATAAGCCTCGCGGCCGTCCTACCCTCTCCTACGATGGCAGAACACGGCTTTTGGCATTGTGTTACAATGTGGACGAGAGCTACGCTGTAGAGGGGCGTCACCATGGAAACCAGAGACGCCAGTGGAAGAGGTGGATCCAGAGGTGGATCAAAAATGAAACGAAGTAAAAGTAAAAATACGTGGAAAGAAAAATACAAATAAATGTACAAATTCTCAAAAACTATACTTAAGTACAGTAGCGAAGTACTTCGTTTACACCACTGGAATCCTTCCTTTGAAATACACGTTTTCACATTTCATACTTGCATACTTTAAATGTATTGTTGGTCAGAAGGATGTATTTTATCAGAAACATTTTTATATTTTATATTGTTCACCTAAACATCTTCGTAGATGTTCATTGATTAGTTTTACAATGCCTAATAGCAATGTCTAACCCTTGATAATTGACCTTTAACTACTACTGCCTGTAATAATTTTACATGGTCATTAGAATGTCCACAACATTTTACACAACGTCCATAACGTTTTATGAAAGACATCCCCAAAATACAAATGATTTTATTATTATTATTATTATTATTATTATTATTATTATTATTATTATTACCCTTATTATTATTATTATTATTATTATTATTATTACCCTTATACAAGTAGGTAACATTTTTAACATAATTTCCTCTGCAGATCCTAGTAGTACAACATAATAGTAAGGTTGAGATATAGACTATCTGTGTGTTTGAGGGTTAAGGTGACTTAACTGATTGAGTGGACAGGGCCTGTCGGTTCACGGCAAACGCACGATATAATACTTTGTTTTCAAGACTAGGTGCAAACGTCAACAGAAAGAATACAATACAATAAAGAGAAAATAAAAAATCTGGATTTTGTCGACCTGGTAATTTTAGAAGTGGCATTCAGAAATGAACAAGCCAAAATGCATTTTTGTTGGCATCATCAAACTGATTTTAAGCCTTAATTTGGTCTTGTGAATGAAATACAAATGTACACTGGTTGTATCTGAATATTTCTGGAATATTTTTGCCCACTGCAATACCACAATGGTTAAAGGGGAATTCCACCCATTTTCGAGATTTTCTTTTTTCGAGAGTGTACAAATGGAAAAAAAGTTAGAAAAGAAAAAATATTAATACATAATAAAAAAATATTAATATATTAACATGGTGAAACACAACTTGATGATGTTATCAATTGTGTTTCACAGAAGAGCCTTTGAATGATTAAAACATTATCAAATTAATCACAGCTTCAAAAATCTCCTTTACAGGATTTAAAAATGTAAAAAAAATAATAATAATCTGGGAGAAAAAAAGATCTGTTTATTAATTAAATATTTATCAAAGTAGGTGATCGACAAGCTGCCAATGCTTGTAGATCCTCCAGCTATACTATACTCTATGGCTCTGATTACAGGGAGACCCACAGCTATATGTCTCTGTAAAACCGAGCTCTAGCCATTTTCTTCAATAAGAAAATGCTCAGTGGGTTGAGTCAGAGTGCACATGAGCACATTAATTTTTTTAATCAGTGTAATCAACAAATATATTTTAACTAATTAACTCATTATTTTCAACAGCCAGACTCCAAAAAAACACAAAATGGGGGGAACTGTTTTTATCATGTCCACATAAAATCTCTAAAGTATATTAATGACAGTAAAATATTGAAAACTGATGGAATTCCCCTTCAAAAAGCTTACTTGTGCACACATGTGTAGAAATGGTAATATAACCGAGTTACTGAAAACCTTATGCACCGTAATGGTAACCTCGGCCCCGCCCAGAATCCCAGTGTAAGAGGGTACTAGTCTCCCACCCGTTCGGCAGGCAATTTAAATTTTAAACACACACTTCACACTGGTAGTAGTTATGAAACACTGTTCCCACTAGGTTAGAGTTTTGTCTAGGCCGCTATGGGTCTCACTTGGTTTACAACCCACACACAGGACCCCAAGACCCCCTTCCCTGAGCTTTTCCACAGTCACAGCGTGTCTTTTTAATCTTTAGAGACCAGGTGGAACATTTTACCTGAGAAATGGAGACAAACACAGTTCAAAGTGGATATTGCAATTACTCTTAGCAATGTCAAATGTTACCTCTTGGCATAAGCCAATTGTACAGCTGCTACTCCTCAGGAAAGCACACCAGGGCAGACGCAACATCGGTCGATGAGCGGTTCGAAGAATCACCCTATTTTGGAGATTTCACGCATAGCGCAAACCCCCAAGGCTTTGGGGGTTTGCTCAACCTTCAGTTGCACCTGTTTGACCCCCTTTGAAGTACTGAGAGGTGCTTATAGAATGATGAACTCTGCATGTGAATCTAGTGGAAAGCTCACCAATCTAACTCGGGCCCTTTGTGGCAGTGGTCTGGTTCTTCAGACTGCTTCTCCCTCTTGGATCTTGCTTGCAGCAGAACTCAGGCTTTAAGTCTTGGTCCGTCGAGTTGCCCAGTGGTGTCTTTTCCCTTGTGCAAAAATAACTTATTTTTCAGCATAAAATACTTTTCATACAAACTCAGGTCGACGAGTTGGTAAAAGTTTAAAATGATATATTTAACGGTTAACACAAAAAGAACCTTCCATCCCAGAGACGTTTGGAAGGCAAAATAAAACAAAAACGGACTATACTTTGAGGAGCTAAGCGCGGCTAGCAAAAGTCCTAAAAAAGAGTCTAAGTTATTCTAACCAGACTTCTTCTTTTCCTGGAGGCTGCTTTCCAGATGTAGTGGCTTCAGGACCCCGTGGACTTGTGACTATAGCTGGGTTTGCTTGCTGTTTTTATACAGGAAATTCAGACAGAGGCAGAGGGTGTTCCACCTTCTTGGCCAAATTTATCACAAATTCATGATAAATATATATTTAAATATATATTTATTTATTAATTTATTTATGAGATATCCTCATCACACCATGTGCTCACGTGTTGTTCTTTGTTCTTCAATGGCCATGAACTGGCTACAGGTGGCTGTTTACTGTCTGAGCCATCCCCGGGGAAAACCATTTGTCTAGATAAGGGGTGGGTTTGGACAAGAGGACAGTTTCCCATCCCTCTTATCTTGTGCAGCTGGCTCTAAAAACATTCCTCACGGTAAGGGAGGGAAGGCTGGGCTGAGAACATCCTGCATCAGTACAGATAAATCATTCATTTTTGGGGTTTTAATTGCTTATGCTAGCATTTCTCTCATGCAACTTATCTAACAAGGACATTTCTCTGTCTGGTCAACAATGTCCTCACATAACACATACCTCTCTTCACTGTGTAAAATGACTTACCCATAAATGGTTACAGTGTTGCACACTAGCATAAGGATTACATGAAACACATATAGTCCTGGACCTACCATATACGCATGTTCGCAATTTTGTGTGAGGGGATTTTCTCACTTGAACTGAGTCAAGCACTCCCTAGAGATGAAAAATCACCGAAGTGCGTGTCCGCCATAGTGCCACGAATGGCCAAATCAAATATGGCAGCCATCGGATATGATGAAAATCCAACTTTTGTGTATATACACAATGCAATACCAATATTCTGACTAATTGGGTGGCGGGGAATCCATTTTTGATATTGTTATGACCATTTTGGTTGATTTTGACCTTGAAAGGTCATGGTCAAGGCCATTTTACTATTCCAAAGACATGATTTGGCCATGACATTAACAACTGGTGCAATAGGTCTAATTCAAACAATTGTGGCATATATTATTCCTGTGTAATATCTTTTATATTGATATTTAATTATAATTTAAAAGTAACAATTCTGTCCCCTACTATCACTTTTACTCAATTACGTTATTATTTAGAACATCAGATATACACAATACATATAGCAAGTATGCATTGCTATATGGGTTCTGAAATGATTAAATAACAGTGACAAAGTGATATACAAATAATATAAAGCAAAATCAAGTATTTTCTCCTAAAGTGCACCATACAGTATGTACTAGAGGAAGTCCAGCAGCACGGCAGCCAAATCGTTGCAAATCCACCAGAAAGGCAACTCATTTGATGTGACCTATGATCACACGGCTTGTGGGAGGGAGAGCACCAATTCAAGCACTGGCACTGGAATAGTTTTCCAACCTGAGGTCATCAAATTTTTCAGCTGTTGTACTTGACCTGGCCGCTGCCCAGACATGTCCCAAGTACTTCTCTACCATTGCTGAATCTTGTTCTGTTAAGGTTTCTACCCAGTGCCGATTCTGGCCTCCAAGGGGCCTTAAGCAGGTTTTTTACTAGGGGCCCTGCTTCTCAGGCGCTGATTTTGACCTTTTTTGTTATTTTGGCCATTTTTTGCGGGAAATACACTATAGATAACTTAATTGTTATAAACCTGGGCCCACCCCAACAAGCGTGTGCACGCACGCACACACGCACGCACGCACGCACACACACACACACACACACACACACACACACACACACACACACACACACACACACACACACACAAACACACACTCTCTCTCCAATGTTTCCTTTTCAAATGAATGTATTTATTGCTACTTCAATCCTGACCAACAACAAAACTATGAAACTGTCTCCTATGTAGAGATGTAGCAGGTCTAGAATAGGGACAAATAAGAGTTGAAAATACTTTGTTCACTGTCAAAGCATTGTAGGCTACAGTAACCACCACAGTTTGTGTAGTAGCATAATAGTGCCACATAAACATCAGAGACTCTCTGTGATGTGACTGGCTTCATGAAGTAAACAGAGTTGACATAACTGTCTATATCCATAATACTCTAAGCTTTGGGCATGATAGGAGATATTATTATTGACAAAATACAACAAGCTTGTATCTCTGCCACCAAAAAAATCATTTTGTACAACACAACAACAACACACTACCGACAACCCAGCATTTAACAGCACAACCGAAAACTGCAGTCATTCATAGCGTTAGCCTGCCAGCCTACCTGACTGCTGCTGCTCCTTTTTTCATATCCGGAAGTAATTATGTTGTTGACCAAACACGCTAAGCAAAAGGGGAGCGTTTCTGCGTGGTGTAAAAAAAACGCGACAGCGGGCATGATTCAAGTAACGCTGTTTACGGAAGAAGATTTCCCTTCTACGTACAGTACTAGCATGCACTAGAGTGGTTACGTTCGCCCGCTGTACGTTATTTGCGTAAATGCTTTTCATCTCTAGGGACCCCTTGACTCAGTTCAAGTGAGAAAATCTCCTCACAGGAAATTGCAAACAGGCGTATATGGTAGGTCCAGCACTAAATCCGGTGATACTGTATATTCTGGACCAGATTTGACTCATCTTAGATTGCCATTATCTGGACACAATGCAGACGTTACTTGTCCCGGTCCTGACCGTGCTTACTGGGATTAAGCTGCAATTTCGCTTTTTGTTGCATTTTCCAGGAATCCAGCTAAAATACATCAAACCCTTTGTGTACAGCCATGCTGTGTGTTATTCCACCGATACATGGCAAATGGCACTGCAGACCCGAGAGCGGATCCTCATACTGAGTCATTGACCTACCTACACTGAATGGCATTCAGTTTAAAAGCATTGCAAAATACACAACATTACATGATGGTAAGTGTTTAAAGAAACTACATTTCCATTGGGGCGTGGTAAGTAAGTAAGTAAGTACCCTTGCCAGGCCATGATGTCAGGAGGCCCGGCTGAGCCATTGAGGCCCATATAGGTCAGGAGCCTATCTCCTGTTTCTGTAGCGTGAGGCAGCTTGATGTACAAGTACACCCCCTGGACATGACGCTAGTATATCGCAGGGACTTACCCCCAATCCATCCCTTGATGCTCAGTGCCAAGCAGGGAGGCATTGGGTCCCATGAAACCCCGACCTCCCAGTCTCAGGGCGGACACTCTAACCACAAGGCCACTGAGCTGGTGGGGCGTGGTGGCACAGTGGTAAGTGCTGTCGCCTCAAAGCTACAATGTCTGCGTTTAATTTCCGCTAGGGACACTGGTGGTGTGACTCCTCCTTCACATATTCAGTGCTCATACCAGAGGTGTACTTCTGTATCACAACAATAATTTTGTGATTCTGTCAAAAGCTGATTGCATTGTTAATTTATACCCCACCCACATGTATTTCAGATCTCTATTCTGGTCTGCTCGCGGAGGAAATCCTGAAACGGCCGCTGTATGTCAGGTCTTGGCGCAGGCCTAATCCCTTGCCTTGTAATTGCACTGTGTGACTCATCATGTCAAAAATGTTCTGAAGGTGAAGCTACCTGTCATGGATGGTAATAACAATAAGGAGTTCTCAGGTAATGATCATTCTAAGTGGTGTGTGACCGCTAGTGACCAGAATGACCCAGATAATGGCTGGACGTGTATCGCAGATCTGAACAGAGCAGGAACTCAGATGGGTAGAGCTGGAGGGGCAATATGCATCAATAACAGCGTGGTGTGGAGGGCTTTCTCTGGCACCTTTGATGCAAATAAACTGTGTGTTACTGGCAGCTGTTCTTGTCCAACCCCAGCACCCTCCGACGTTAGGAAAAGGGAATACCCGGGCAATAGAAGTGAATCCCCTGATGGTGAATGGAAGCCCCGCGGCAATAGTAGAAAAAGGCAACGTGGCAGCTAAATGTAAACCTACAGCCACCTTATTATCCCAAAGCCCAGAGGAGCGTTGTGTCAGCAACTAGGAATTAGCCCTTCACTAAGTCCCTCCCCAATCTGGTCTTGTCCAATAGGCACGTTGGAATAGCAAAGCTTGACCTGGTTATCAGGTCAAGCTTTACAAATACTTTACAGATACTTTGTAAAGGTGCTGCTCACACATCTCACAAAAATGGTAATTCAAAAGGAGACGACTGTTGAAAGTTAGGGTACTGTTAACATGCCTTGTTTGTTGTTGTTTTTTTCACCCAAGGTTCATGTTTGATTTGTTTTATGGAAAGTATAACGTATAACATTCAGTAGATCCTGTAATCTTTTGTGTCCAGATGTAATTTTCCTGGGGTCTATTAGGACTGTAGTAGATAATAATGAAAAAAGAAACGGCTTTCAAAATGTGTGTTTAGGACAATGTTCGAATGCCCCCACCTCCCGTCAAACACAGCTAAAAATTGGGGGAAAAAAGTTGTCATTTGCCCTACTGCATGAAGGCAACATTTACAACTTTTCATTCTGCTTTAAGTATCATGGTGCCGAAAATGTTGCAAGCATTTTTTATTATTATTATCCCAACTTTCTATTATGGTAAAATATCCTTTGTGGAAAAAATGACATGATTACTTGATACAATTAAATGTCCACTTAGGATTGCCACCTGTCCCAGCATCCCACCCTTTGGGGTGTGGGTTTGTTCACTGTCCAAAGGCCAAGTCCAATTACTTTAGCACTTGTTGCTATCCATGTCAAGCTTTCCTCTTCTAACATGTACTGGACAAGGCTGGATTTGGGAGGGACTTAGTGAAGGGCTGATTAAATGAGGCGTCCCTTATTGAAACAATAAGGAACGCAGTTTGTTCCGTATTTTCCTAAATGTCCCCCTTCCCCCTGTAAAAAAAACATTACAACGGTGCAGCTCTTCATGACGCAAGCATCTCTCGAGATGAACGAATTATGGAGTCTTATGTTACTTCTCATCTTATTCATCTGTGTTTTCACAAGATGTCATGTCAGTAGTAATTCTAATATCTGACAAATAGCTCATATCTTGCTGCTGATGTGGGAATAGGTTACCCTGATATTTCAGTAACTATAAGTAAGTAAGTAAGCTTTATTTATAAAGCACCTTTCGCAGAGAGGACTCACAAGGTGCTGTACATGCAAAACACACAATAATAGACAAACGGTATGAACAGATGCTATACAATTAAGCTAAAAGCAAAAAACAGTGAGCAGTAAAATCAATATATGGGTCATTCCACGGAAATGGTATCATTTGCAGTCCCTCTGACCGTTTTAGCTGTATTTTATTGATGGAGTCACTGAAAAATATTTTTAAAAGTTTTTTTAATCAATTGAAATGTTCCCTTTAATATTGTGTAAACATTACATGGATTTTAGCTTCATATCAGAAATTATCTTGTTTTCTTTCAGTAGACACCCCCTATTTTGTCCATTTTTCCATGTCCCCAGTGGCCATCGATGAAAGTGGACTTGACATATGACTATTAAACATCAACAAAAATCCAAAAATTATGACATGAGCATATCTATCTATCTGTACTTTATTGCTGGACATGTTTAGTTTTTGAATAAATAGATGATTAATCATTTAAATGACTTTATATAGCTGTGTCCCTCAGTTGCACTCAACTCCGTTACACAAGTCATTCTTCCCTCTATAACAACAATTAACTGGCCCTTTAGTGACATCAACAATAGGAAGTAGTATTCTACAACTCTTCTGACCATCATGCTACAGAAAGTGGCAATTTAAAACCTCATTTTACACCGTTTTAGAGGCATTTTGTACTCTCACATGTGGTCGTAAATCATAACAGCTCAACTCCGTTACATGAAATAATGATATAAAACAATTCGTTATAAAGATTCTGTTTGTTATTCCAACAATATATCTGATTCTGTAACCTCAGGCATGCCAAGTCTTCTCTTCTTACTCAACTCAGTTAGAGTAGTGACTATCTTTAGTACAAAAATCACAACTCCCGTTATGAACTTAATTGGCTCAACTCCGTTATCAATTAACATGTTAAAAGATATATATAAAAAATAAATTGAATGCCTGAGATGGGAAATTATGTTTTTCTTACAGCTGAAGATGTCCTTAATATTGTGGGCTATTCAGAAAAGTGAAACCTTTCGGTCAAAATTTCGGAAAAAAAAAAGGCCAAATGATACCGTTTCCGTGGAATGACTCATATACTGTATTATATTTACACAAATGCTTGTTTAAAAAGAAAAGTTTTAAGACCTTTTTAAAGGTGTCCACAGAATGTGAAAATCTTAGATCTGGTGGAAGAGTATTCCAAAGATTAGCTGCCACAGGCTGAAAAGCCTTGTCACCTTTTGTTTTCAGCCTAGTAAAAGGTGGCTCAATCAGCCCCTGTTGTGTGGATCTAAGGGCTCTACTAAACACATAGCGTGACACCAGGTCGGTCAGGTATTCTGGTGCCTGACCATGTATAGCTCTGAACGTGAGCACCAGAACTTTGAATTTAACCCTGTAATTTATGGGAAGCCAATGTAGTGAGGCAAGGACTGGAGTAATGTGGCAGTATTTACTGGACCGGGTTAGTAATCTGGCTGCAGTATTTTGAATAATTTGGAGTCGATCGATGGAGGATTTGCTAAGACATGTGAAAAGAGCATTACAGTAATCCAGTCGAGAGGAAACAAATGCATGGATGATTTGTTCAAGTTCTGTGGGTGAGACTAATGTTCGGAGTTTGGCGATGTTTCTAAGGTGAAAAAAACACGTCCGGGTAACAGATTTTATATGAGTATCGAGATGTAGAGATTGGTCGAAATGGATGCCAAGGTTTCTGATGCTGGGACGTACATTTGGTTTAAGGGACCCCATACAGTCCACCACCTTGGGAATAATGTGTTCAGGGGCTACAATTGTTGTCTCTATTAAGCTGTAAAAAGTTATCAGCCATCCAGGCCTTATATTAAAGCACAACTCTGATTCACAATCAAAACTATGATTTATTATGCACATTTGAAAAGATCCTTTTAGTTATAATTTTACCTAGAAGGCTACTACAAAACTACTACAGAAAGCACAATCAATAAGTTGAAGGGAATCTCCATCTCACAGGCTGCAGGGGCATAAAACATGTCCCTCTTTTCTTTTCAGGATCTCAAAGCCGGTACCCCGACATGGCACAACTTAATTATTTTACTCAATGTAATCTTGAATGTTTTACAACCATATACTGTAGTTACAATGCAAGCATTATTGATTGACTTTTAGAAACGACTGTTATCTTCCTCTGCTGTTTCTGATCTAAACTAACAATGTTCATGAATAATTAGCAATAAATGTAACTGAAACAAAAGTGACAAATATAGTGTCAGTATGTTCCATGTGGGCCTATATAGGCCTGTACTGCATGCATTCAAGTGAATCTGTTATGTTTAATTGGACTGAAGTGTTGTGACCCAGCACAAGATACGAGGTTAGGGAATTTTCATTATCGTTTTTATTTTTCATAACAGCTATGTTATTTTTCATATCATAGCTACAATTGGACATATTGGTTGTTCAGTTTGACTCACCAGTCGTTGAGATATGGCTTGTAGAGTAATGTCTTGCAGAAAACAGCAAGTTGTGAAAACAGGCTTGAAAGGCTTGGCCTCTAACACGGCCACCTAGCTACATGTTTAATTTATTTCGTATTTGTCAAACTCTGATATTTATTTCAGACATGCTATGATTGTGCTATCAATTCATTTTGCATAAAAATAAATAAATAAAAACATTTTTTCCTCCTCTCCTGAAAAGTTAGTCTTTCTCCAATGACTCAACCTCAGTTAGAATTGGTTGCATATATTGTTGGTGTCCCTATAGTGATAGTTCCACGTTTTAAAAACGTAGTTTTTTTGCTGATAAATGATGGTAAATATTTACCACAACAGTCTCCCTGCTCTGACATAGCTCTACCACCCGATGGCAGTGTTTGACTACCTGCCTTAAATCAGTGGTTTTCAACCTTTTCCACATCATTATTGAAATTATTTTATATATTATCTGGTCCACAGACGACCATTTGATGAAATTTAGCCTCCAAGACCCCAAAACCAAAGGATATTTAAATGGATAATGACCACAATTCCATGCTGTATTAATGTGGGTACCGTGTTGGCACCATAACAGGCAAACTTCAATCAATAACAATTATTTTACAATTGTCTAATTGTGTAACTATGCCTAATGCAAATATTTAAAGGACCACTTCACCTCTTTTCAATATATCTTCATATAATAGGTCCTCACTAATGTATGATAGAATACCACTATTTTACTTTTATCTTTATTCAGAAGGTTAAAAGGGATTTCATTCACGGTTAGATTATGCTTTCATTTTCAATGCTTCATAGATATTCTCAGCAAGTGGTCTAGCACTAGAATGTTTCCCTTATTCCATACAGAAATATGGAATGGTGCATTGCGATTGGGGCTGGGTAATTAATCACACCACCTGCAAATTGCGTGCCTCGAACGTTTGTGTTTCCTTGATGACGTTTGTGGTGATGGAGCTTTCAAAAATGAAATGCAGCTGTCATTATGTGCCCCTTTGTCCGAGGGAAAAGTTGTCCATGGGTAGCTCTGGGGAAAAAGTGGAGATATTTGACTAAATAGACGTTTTGTGCCATTCATGTTTGCTTATTTTAGTTAATATGGCAATGTTTAAAGAAGAAGCAATTTCTTGGTCACTTGGATTCCAAATGTAGAATTGTGTTTGTTTACATGCATGCTACTGAAAGCGAACCGACACTCATGTTGTATTCCATTGTGTTGGTTTTTGTTTTTTTATTTATTATTATATTAGTTTTTACTCTATGACTTGTAAAAGTCATCGACCTTCTAAAAAAAATGAAATGATGAACTGTTAACTGGTTGTCAGGTATCAATACACGTTTGTGCCAGCATAGACGATTACATTTAATAACAGGCCTAATGTGCCCAAAGGTAATAGTAGCAGTAATCAATAAGCTTGTTACCAGGTATATTCGGGTATCACTCAGTCACTCCTTACATATACAAACTCCTTTCCCACTGTAACGTTTATTTTATTTATGTAATTAAATATCATTCATTACCATGACACTGAATCATAATCTTTTTCGGTTATTGTTATTGGCATGTATAAATATGTATTCTCCATTAACATATCCAAAACACAACGGTTTTATGATTTAGGCCAGGTGACCATATCACAGTTGTAATGTGTAATAAAAGTAAAAAAAGAAAAAAAAGTAAATGCACACACAATTCAAAGCTTAGTAAAAAAATAGTACAATAGTAGTAAAAAAAAGACACATACGTATTGTAAGTTTCAGTTGGAGTAGCACATTATTAATCCATATAATCAACTCCATACAGCAGTTTACTGTCTAAACTCACCAAGTATAATATTTGCTGGATGAGAAACACTCACTGTATGAACTTAAACAATACAAGCGTGTTTAATCCTGAAACTTAGAAGTTAAATCTGTGCTAACATGAGTCAAACAAACATGTGTTGCTGTCCCTATTTCATCACGGTTTCTATCTCATGCAAATCCTGCGTCTCTGCCGCCGGCCCATCCACTCCCCCTTCTCCACCCCCACCATCACGCCTGTGCTTTTTACACAGCGGCAAACCCTTCCTCCACCTGAGCGTGAGCACCGCGCCTACAATCATTAAGATGACCAGAGTGATCACCCCGAGCGCCACGCCTGCCACGCCTGCCTTCTGCCCCGAGACGACATCAGCAGACTCTGCGGCGGACCTCTTGATCGCATCTGGCACGTCGTCGGTCGCCATCCTTGTCCACGATCTGGACCGACCCGTGTTGACCCAGGACTGCTTCCCCTCCGTCATCACCCTGATGGTTTTGTTGTTGGACTGCAGCCCCACCGGCGGAGGCGTGGAGAATGGAGGCAAGCGGACGGACAGTAGCTGCTCACCCATGAACTGACCTGACCGGACGCAGTAGTAAATGCCGCAGCCGTCGTCGGTGACGGTGACTAGATGCTGCGTGAACTGGGACGGACAGTCACCGTGACCCGTCAATGGGTTAGTCGAGCCACAACTGAAGAAACCGCCAAAGGGCACTTCATATGGAGCACCGAGTTCATAGTCTTTACTCAAACAAAGCGTGAAACTACTCAGGAACTTAACACTTGAGGTGAATTGCGGAGGACAGCTTCTGCGTTTGGTGACGGGATTTCTCACAGAGCTGCCATAGAGGCCTCCAAATAGAAACCCTTGCTTCTCCGTAGGACCGCTGGAATAGCACCAGTATGTGGAGAGTTGAGCGGATCTGACCTTGACAGAATATACACATGTTGTATCATAGCATGTATCTAACCACAAAAATCCACATGCATATGAATGTGCAGTACATGCCCTGTCAGTGTATTGTTCCTGTTTCTCCTCAGTGTGTAATAATCTCGGCTGGTACGGGGACTTGCAGGTGTAGTTATTTGTATCTGGGTTTGTCTGACGGACATTGTGACAGAGCCAGCTGTCTCCCTCACACGTCTGGAAGACTCCACCTAGACTGTGGTTTGTGCCTGTGCCGTCGCAAGAGCCGTCATCAATGTTGGCTTGAAAGTCAAAGTTTGGCGAGGTATGGTCAGCACAGCCAGGTTTGGAGTTATGTCCGTAGTAACTCTTTATGGCCTTTTGCACAGAGACTGCCACTTGGCTAACGGTTGGGTCTGGCAGATCAGGGAGCGTGTTGGTGTTTATGACTAAGTTCAGTGGCAGACCGGACCGGTCGATGGCAACGAGATTATTTCTGGTGCTTTCTTGCCACTTGCTGAGACACATGCCAGGGTAGTAGGGTGAACCCCCGTAGCCCTCCATGTAGGAGGAAGTGATGTTACCGTCATATGCACTTTGATCTGATGGGTTATGATTGAAACTAACCTCTGTATCAATTGAAAACAAACCAAAGAAACTGTAGCCAGCTGAGGCTTTGATAGAAGTCATGGAGGAGTCACTGCTTGAGACATGGGATGACTTGATGTAGTCCTCTTTAACTAAGGCTGCCCCTGCATCAACACTAGTGATCACATGTGTACCATAGTCAGCCACTAGCTTCTCTGACAGGTAAGCAGCTAGCCTGGTTTGGTTGTCTGTAATAGCGGCTGCGATGTTCTCTATTTGTTGAACAAAGATGGGGTCCAGTCTGAAGTCAGGGTTTGCCTTCACTGTGTAAATGTTGTTCCGCACCTAGAAATAAAGTCACAAGAAACAAAAAATGTAGGTATGTAAATGTATTTGCTGTTCACCATGTAATGCTTCACCATGTAATGCTTTGGCTCGGGCACTATTTGAATGCCGTTATTCTTATTGTTATTATTCAGTTACGCAAACTCTGTAGATGGGTAGGTGTATGTAATGATTAAACGCTCAAGTTGAATCAGTGGTAAATGGTGCAATTATATAGCACCTTCATCCAAGGTGCTACACATAGATAGTAGAACCATATTCACAATTATCTGTGTTAATTAAGTTAGTTAGCCTACTAATTTTAGAGGAAGTCTATGCACAATTATAGGGTGTAGAAGAACATTTCTCTGTTAGCTCTCCTATGCCAACATCAATGCTATAGACATGGAAATGTAAACATATAGTTTTGGTCATGAAATGCTAGTGTGTGTGTGTGGGTGTGTGTGTGTGTTGGTGTGGATACCATTACACCAGATTTGGTGTAATGTGTAGCCTAATGCCTAACAATTAGCCTAACAATTATTAGTGGTATAGCTTCTGATAATAATTACAAAATGAAAAATTCAAAAGTCCAGAGATTGTTGTTATTGTTTTTATTTTATTTTTATATTGTTTTATTGTTCCATCCTGTGTGGGGTATTTATAGACAAATATTGTGAAAAGAAAAAAAAATATAGAATATATAAAAAAAAGGGATATTTGATAATTAATACAATATGTATTAATTATACACATGGCAACTGTGGTCCTACTGCAGCTGGAGCAGAGTGCCGCCGCTCACCTCAAAAAATATATTTCTATATAAAAGTTATATTTCTACATAAATACAAATAGTAACATTTTACTATTTGTATTTAAAGTCATAAATGTGCTGCCCTTATCAGAATGAATAGAAAAACAAAAACTTTTTTAAATTTTCATTTCAGCACTATACATATTAGGGCTGGAACTGATTAAATGAGATTAATTACTTACAGTAACGCAACAATAACAACCGTAACAACAATAACACAATTAAATAAATTTAATCGCACAAAGATTTTGAACTCCGAGTGTTTTGTCCTCCCATTGGTCAGAAGCGCTATCTCTAACCCTCACACTCAACAGAACACGTTGCAGTGTGGACACGTTTTTGTTTTTGAAAAACTCAGTCACACACTACCAACTTGTTTTAATTGACACAAAAAATGCTTTTCGGGGCAAATATTGGTATGTGATTAATAGAGCTTAATTTATTACAAAGCTTCAAATTATGTGTTAATTTGCTCAACTAATTTGCACAACTCTCTGATTGCGTGATTAATATTTTTGCCATTTTATTTGGAAATATTTATTTGGAAATGACAATGTTAAGAGGTCAGGGTTAGTAGGAACTGACGTAATAAAAAAACACATTTTGAGTCTCTAATTTGCAAGATCCAATAAAAATGGATATATAGTAGTGAACTCACTTGCACTCTAGATGTGGAAGACTTGCCGTTGACCTGGTTGGTTTTCACCCTCTGGTGTTCGGCAGAGAATCTTCCATTCAGTTCTCCTTCTTCTCCTGTGAAGGACCCTCCGATGTTGATGCTGCCGGAGGTGGAACTCTTGTGGTCCTGCCAGGAAGTGAAGACCTCTGCGTAGGTCTGAACATGCGTCTGTTTCCAGGGAACCACGAACACATCGTCGGGGACGAAGTAGAATCCGTCCTCGGTGGTCTGGCACTCTTGGTAGCTGAAGTCCATCACCCGACCCATGTCCAGGTTCCTCAGGTTGTCCCAGCCGCCGCCTGGTAGAACCTCCAGGGCCGTCATGGAGGAGTTAGAGGAGGAACGGCATCGTTGGAACCAGCCCACGGGGCGACGGAGTGCGTTAGGGGAGCAGGCATGGAGGACCGAGAGAAGGATCAGTGTTGATGGAACCATTTTGATGCTATCTGGCAATATTTAACAACAGGTGCTATGGCACCATTGTATTTCATTCAACTTAAGTTCCAAAAATCTGAACTATCCCTTTAACTCATAGGCCCTATATTAGAAAGAGACGACCATACAAGCTCACAATTTACGTAATGCAACACCAGGGTTGCCAGGCGTTAAACTGTGTTGAGTTGTCAGCCACACAATTGTACTTTGAAGTTAATAATTGTACGTTGACCAGCCTTGATATGATTTAGGCAACTGCATTCAAGATAGCTTGTGTTTTTACTAGAGCTGTCAGTCGATTAAAATATTTAATCGCGATTAATCGCATGATGGCCCATAGTTAATCTTCGATTAATCGCAAATTAATCGCATATTTTCATATTTTCAAATTTCCCGATATACTCCCGATATCCGATATCAGCAAAAATATATACAGTTTATAACGTTTTTTTTTTTTTTTTTTTTTTTTTTTTAAACTGGGGACCCCCCAAAATAATTTCAGGACCACTGAGGGGTCACAACGAACAGGTTGAGAACACCTGCCTTAAACACTGCTTAAAAAAAGAAGAACTATGTTGGTCGATGTAAGATGATCACTTCACACAGGTGTGATTTTTAGTTAATTAGCATTAAAATAAAAATAGTTTTCCCCTTGCTACATTACAGTATATCAGCCTTTTCATTATTTTCAAAGGGAAAAACACCTTATATCTTTGTGCCAACAATACTCCAGGTAATAAAAAATACCCTATGTCCAGCACACACTACGCTATGGCTGTGGGAGAGGAGAGCTGTCTTTGGAGGGGAGGAGGGACAGGCACAGCTGTTTAACAAGCTTAATTGTGTTGCCAACTGCCAAAATCCAAAATGCACTAGTGGCACTTCCAAAATGCACTAGAAGTAGCTAGAGCAGTGGTTTTCAACCAGCTGAAAAGCACTAGATTTTCCACCAGGACTTTCTCAATAATTTTGGCGCTAGGGGAGTCTGGAAAAAAACTAAATATAGTTACAAATGCGCCAAGTTGGCAACCCTACTTCTGGCCATGCCGTCGTGATTATAGATGTACGTTTACGTATCGCTCCGGCTGCCTGGCTATATCTTGCAACGTTTTTGCTGGGATTATGCATTGGATTTACAAGCAAAACTGAAGGATTATACTTTTTGATGATCACTTTGAGAAAGGGTAAGTCATCAGGCCACCTCTCTCTCTCCCTGCCTGCTGCTTTGCTGCTATCGAAAGGAGGAACAGTCTCCGTCCGTCTCCCTCTCCCTTTCTCTCTCTCTCTCTCTCTCTCTCTCTCTCTCTCTCCCTTTCTCTCTCTCTCTCTCTCTCTCTCTCTCTCTCTCTCTCTCTCTCTCTCTCTCTCTCTGTCCCTCTCTCTCTCCCTCTCCCCATCCCTCTCTCTGTCTGTCTCTCGCTTGCTACTGTATGTGCGCACGTTGCATGGCGAAGTGCCTCTCTGTTCTGTTAATGCATGGGACATACGTGCCCAGTTCTCATCAAAATAGTGTGCTGTGTTCGTCACAGTAGTGGTTCTACAGTAGTGGTTCTGCAGTGGTTCGTAGGTCCAGTCGTTTGATTCAATCCGTGTTATTTCACGCAAACCCTCGTCCTCCACAATGTTAATCGGCCTGCATGGGGTGGCGGCGGGGGGGGGGGGGGGGGGGGTCCGTGCGTTAATCTCGCGTTAATTTTTTTGACGCCGTTAACGCACGGCTGAGTTAACGCGAGATTAACGCGTTAACGCGGACAGCCTAAGTTTTTACCAAATGGGAGGCTTATATTACCGTAATAATACTCAACATAGCAGGCTGCCATTGTGTTCAAAGCAACCATAACAACAAAACACGAAACTCCTCCTCCGTGGTTCCATATGATATCCGTCTAAGTTGGTAGGCTACAAAACAATTAGTGAAAGTTTACTGAGTTTCCTCAGTAAACATTTAATAATAGAGAGAGAGAGAGAGAGAGAGAGAGAGAGAGAGAGAGGGGGGGGCCTGGACATTTTAGCGCGAATTTGGCCCAGACCAGCCCACCACAACCATCGGGCAAATAGCAGGAACTCTACCCCCGCTCTGTCACCGCACACAAACAAACAAGGCATAATACCACGACTTTTACACAACAATATAAATTATACAAAGCAACAGACAACTACTCAACCCTTTGTTGCTCTTACAATGATGATGCTGGCAAAAGGATCCAAGATAGGAGACCCATTTGTCACTCACTAATACAGGTACAATGAAATTATCATGATGGCACTGGCAGAATGGCAGCATGGTAGTTCCCTCCAAAAAGGCACAGGAGCAAACAGCCCAAACCGAACATATACAAATTAAGAACAATATAATAGACCAATATCCATAGAACAATATCCAGGGTGACTGAATATCACAAACCTAGACAGAAGATGAGAAGTAGTAGAGGCCTGACTGTTATGAATTGATGAAGCATGAACATGGTTATTTGCAAAAATGTGTCTGCATGTAATCAGAACTTTGGTCAGTTAGCCAATGAATGGAAAACAAGAGTGATCTGACAATTGGGCAAACAATGGGCTATGTATGTGATGGCTAAATATGCAGTATACTGTATGTGTTACACATTACACACAGCAAGAGGAAACATGCTGTTTTATCACTATTCAGTGTTTAATAGCTATCATGGATGAAACTGAAAGGCCAGTAATATTGTGATTGGAACATGATGTGGGCCGGCCCATCAACCCCGTGGGCCGGTGGTAAGCCATGTGGTAAAAAAAGCGGCGCACAGTCAGACATCAGTACCGTAACCATTCTAATTTTGGGACAGTATTTATATAGAGTATATTGAGCGGCTGTTGGACCGGCCCATGCGGCTCGCGGCCCACCCTGAGTTCCCCCCATTCTGTGTTTCCGAGAAATGGAGGTGTGAAAAAAATTAACATGGTGAAATACATCTTGTTTCACCATGTTAGAGTTTCCTTTTTTCTGAGAGCGTACAAATGGAACCAAATGGACCCGCTAGGTCCATTTGGTTCACATTTGTACGCTCTCAGAAAAACATGAAAATTGCTGGAATTCCCCTTTAAGAGGTGTCCCCCCCACTTCTAAAAGTACCACTACAACACTGTGTGTCCCATTTTTTTCACCCAGTGCCAATGTGCCTAATGTGATCCTGGGCTCTACACACCCTCTGCCAACCTGGGGAGACAGCAGACAGGGCTCATTGCTTCGAAGACGGGGTCAGTTTCAATTCTCTTTATGTTACTTACGAGAACATCTTGGCCAATCTCGAGGTTCACAGAAGTGGTACAGAGAGTAAAATGAACACTCACCCAGTCTGTCAAACTGAGAGCATTGTCTCTCTGCCCCAAAGGTTTTATTTTACCTGTCAGGATCAGGTGGGGAAGAGAGTAAAATGAGCTCCAGAAGAATGATGGCAAAAACCTTGTATCTCCAATTATTGCAAGGTTTTCTCACTAGTCGCACACATAGCAATACAATAATCTAAAGGCTCTCATAGGAGTGTGTTGTGAGCTCAGGCATTTTTTGCTATTAAAATGATCACAAATAAAAATTATCGTGGCGACCTTGTGAATTAGTAATGCAAATTAGTATTAATTAATTTTACACTCTCATACTGTTAAAAGACCCCTTTGAGCATTTCAGTTTAGTTTTTACTCTTTCATTTAAATGTCGTTAGGGTTCTCACGCTCTCACTTCGCCCCCCCCCCCCCTCCCCCACGTGTACCAGCCCCCCGAGGGGGGTCGAGGGGGGAGACCCACCTCGACCCCCCCCCATCACCCCCCCCCCCTTTCCCCGGTAGATCCGCGCCTGCAGGTAGGCTATGTCCAAGTGTCTTCATTTGAAAAAAAAAAAAAAATCAAACCCGCACCCGGAGAACGACAAAGACGCAGGAGGAGCCGACAACACGCAGGAGGAGCCGACAACACGCAGGAGAACGAAAAACACGCAGGAGAACGAAAAACACGCAGGAGGAGCCGACAACACGCAGGAGAACGAAAAACACGCAGGAGAACGAAAAACACGCAGGAGGAGCCGACAACACGCAGGAGGAGCCGACAACACGCAGGAGGAGCCGACAACACGCAGGAGGAGCCGACAACACGCAGGAGGAGCCGGCAACACGCAGGAGGAGCCGACAACACGCAGGAGGAGCCGACAACACGCAGGAGGAGCCGACAACACGCAGGAGGAGCCGACAACACGCAGGAGGAGCCGACAACACGCAGGAGGAGCCGACAACACGCAGGAGGAGCCGACAACACGCAGGAGGAGCCGGCAACACGCAGGAGGAGCCGGCAACACGCAGGAGGAGCCGACAACACGCAGGAGGAGCCGACAACACGCAGGAGAACGAAAAACACGCAGGAGAACGACAAACACGCAGAAGAAAAACAAAACACAAATCCATGTCCCCTAAGGGGCTCCGTAGGGGGGTGATACCTAGCACCGCACTCCTCCAGAACAGGAGTCTACAATTTCAAACTGCCTTGGCTTCCCTCCCTCTCACTGTACAGCTTTTTGAGAAAGAGAGGAGGGTGCCTTATTACATCCCCCCCGTCTCCCCCTCTCATACACTCTCGGGCTGGCGAAATCGAGCCATGAGCATGTGTGTGTGTGTGCCGTGCATGTCTGCATGACATACTTTTAAAATACAATACACCTAGCACAATGCATTATGCTGTTATTGTTATGCGTTTGATCCTATTCTATTATTTCAATTGGTGATACACCAAATATTCAGGTGCAGAAAATATTCTCTAATATTGACAAATGTCCATTGTGCCATTAGACAAACTGCCGCATCGACTGTATACAGATGCGACCTCATTTTTAAGTCTTGTCATCGACTTGTTGGAACAGATCTGTGAAATCGAATAATCTCCTGGACAATAAAGATTTTTCATTTTTTACGGTTCATTGTTGGAGATTTATTAGGTCAAAAGTTATGGCGCATATCTGGAACAAAGCAGTACAAACAAGCCGTTATGTTACCCATCTTTTTTCATCCAGTGCCAATGTGTCTAATGTGACTGTGATGACAATGAGCCCAAAATAAAAAGAGAAGTTGATACAGGAAGATTATTGTGAAGTATTATTGTCAGAGGTACCATGGACCGTCCAAGACCCTGTTCACATGAATAGCATACAAAGTTACTACCCTTCGCGCGCGTGTGTGTGTGTGTGTGTGTGTGTGTGTGTGTGTGTGTGTGTGTGTGTGTGTGTGTGTGTGTGTGTGTGTGTGTGTGTGTGTGTGTGTGAGAGCACAACATACTGTGAAAATGCGATACACCTTGCACAATGTATGCTGTTATTGTTATTGCTTGTTATCCTATTATTATGGTATCAATTGATACATGAATATTCTTCTATTCTATTTTTGAATATTGCCCAAGAAAATGCATTTCCTGTCTATTCGGTTTTGGCCCAAATTGACAGAATATACAGTACATGACCGAATAAATAGTGTATGCAGTTAATACTTTCAAAAGTGAAGACGAGAGAGAGAGAGAGAGAGAGAGAGAGAGAGAGAGAGAGAGAGAGAGAGAGGGGGGGGGGGGGGAGGGAGAGAGAGAGAGAGAGACTAACGCACAGACGGTCCAATTTGTTTGAAATTCACGTCGGAAAATTATATAAATATAATAATATAAGGCACGTGAGCACGCACACACAAACACACACACACCAAACCGCCCGGACCCCTTTCATTTCAGTTTAGTTTTTACTCTTTCATTTAAATGTCGTTAGGGTTCTCACGCTCTCACTTCGCCCCCCCCCCTCCCCCACGTGTACTAGCCCCACCGAGGGGGGTCGAGGGGGGAGACCCACCTCGACCCCCCCCCCCTCATCACCCCCCCCTCCCCGGTAGATCCGCGCCTGCAGGTAGGCTATGTCCAAGTGTCTTCATTTGAAAAAAAAAAAAAAAAAAATCAAACCCGCACCCGGAGAACGACAAAGACGCAGGAGGAGCCGACAACACGCAGGAGAACGAAAAACACGCAGGAGGAGCCGACAACACGCAGGAGGAGCCGGCAACACGCAGGAGGAGCCGACAACACGCAGGAGGAGCCGGCAACACGCAGGAGGAGCCGGCAACACGCAGGAGGAGCCGGCAACACGCAGGAGGAGCCGACAACACGCAGGAGGAGCCGACAACACGCAGGAGGAGCCGACAACACGCAGGAGGAGCCGACAACACGCAGGAGGAGCCGACAACACGCAGGAGGAGCCGGCAACACGCAGGAGAGCGAAAAACACGCAGGAGAACGACAAACACGCAGAAGAAAAACAAAACACAAATCCATGTCCCCTAAGGGGTGATACCTAGCACCGCACTCCTCCAAAACAGGAGTCTACAATTTCAAACTGCCTTGGCTTCCCTCCCTCTCACTGTACAGCTTTTTGAGAAAGAGAGGAGGGTGCCTTATTACATCCCCCCCCACCCCCCCCGTCTCCCCCTCTCATACACTCTCGGGCTGGCGAAATCGAGCCATGAGCATGTGTGTGTGTGTGCCGTGCATGTCTGCATGACATACTTTTAAAATACAATACACCTAGCACAATGTATTATGCTGTTATTGTTATGCGTTTGATCCTATTATTCTATCTTGCTACTACAATGCGAGAGCGGCCCTGCCCGTTTGTCTGTCCGCCTTTGTTGCACTTCTCCTAAAAAACTACAATGTTTGCATGGATCTAACCATGCACAACACCTCCAGCACTGTTGTCTTCACAGCATAGGCTATATTTCATCCATGCAACTGCCATATTTACTGTACACTGTCCATTTATATGAAAATAATTTTGGTGCAGTGTCAACCACCCGGTCTACCGAATTGCCTCTGTTCCATTCCATCCTCCAAGCGCATTTCTTTGCATAGCAGTAGTAATCATAACAATACTGTATATAAGTTTAGTTGGATAGTAGCTACATTTCACGACAACATACAAACTTTTACATTCTAAGGACCCCCAATGGACCCTATAAGAGAGCATTTTAAAGCTCTCCCAGTCTTCATTTTAATCGCAAGGACCCCCAGTTTATCAGTTAGACTACACAGGCCCCTACAATGGACCCTATAAGAGAACATTTTAAAGCTCTTGCAGTGTTCATTTTTATTGCAAGGACCCCCAGTTGACATGAATTTGGCTACACACACCCCATTTAAAGGAGAATTCCGGCCCAAACGTCTTTTTTATCTTTATTTGCAGTTATTTTTGTTAAAGAAGTGGTCCAGGTGTTATTTTGTGAAAATACTCCTTTTATGGCTGTTTCCCCTACCCCAAAATAAGCTTATAATGGGGCCAATGGGCGTTGTGCAAGTTCACCTATATACATCGCTCCAAAATGCAATTTTTTTGCTATATATTGTGTCTCCACCATGTCAGTAGTGAGTTAACACTCACACTTTCACTTTTGTTTCAGCAGTGGCCCACAGCTTTTGAGACAGAGTGTGAGCGTTAACTCACTACTGACATGGTGGAGACACAATATATAGCAAAAAAAAATGCATTTTGGAGCGATGTACGTATATAGTTGTAGGTGAACTTGCACAACGTCCATTGGCCCCATTATAAGCTTATTTTGGGGTAGGGGAAACAGCCATAAAGGAGTATTTTCACTAAATAACACCTGGACCACTTTTTTCTAAAAAAAACAGCAAATAACTGCAAATAAAGATTTTAAAAAATGCCAATTCTTTTTCTGTGACCCATCCATTTATATTGCGCAACCACTGTTAATGTAACTCTGATTGTGTACAACACCTCTAGCGGGTCCATTTGGTTCCATTTGTACACTGAGTTACCGACCCAACGGCCCATTTCGTTCCACTATCTCAGATTTAAGTATCCCTCAACTACGGGCCCATACTATGCCACCATCGATGTGTGTGACTGTGTATGTCATATGGTGCATGTGCAACTATCACCACATTGTAAAGGCACAAACACACTGCCCTCTGCCTTATACCTGTATACTGGCGTTTCCTGTTTTCACTTGAGTCCACTGCTATACAAACAGTTCCAACTATGTCTTATTCTTTGTTAGGGTTTATGTTGCACAGAACTTTGCCTACACATAATACCACTGTCCCCCTCCATATTCCATGTATCCTCTTTACTGCTGCATTGTATACCTGCCTGTTCCTGATCATAATCTTTTCTAAGAATTTCATGTTAGTCACAACTATTACAATTCCTCTTAGTATGTCCAAAATTACATTGCCTATGACAAAAGATGCAGTGTTGCAAAGTGTCCAAAACATGAACATTTTCAAACTTGGGGTGAATGCAAGTCGCCTGTCGCTACAATGGCGCGGACTCTAGGCGTGAGGCCCGCGCAGCGGGCCTCATGTCTAGTTATTTCAATTGGTGATACACCAAATATTCAGGTGCAGAAAATATTCTCTAATATTGACAAATGTCCATTGTGCCATTAGACAAACTGCCGCATCGACTGTATACAGATGCGACCTCATTTTTAAGTCTTGTCATCGACTTGTTGGAACCGATCTGTGAAATCGAATAATCAATAAAGATTTTTCATTTTTTACGGTTCATTGTTGGAGATTTATTAGGTCAAAAGTTCTGGCCCATATCTGGAACAAAGCGGTACAAACAAGCCGTTAAGTTACCCATCTTTTTTCACCCAGTGCCAATGTGTCTAATGTGACTGTGATGACAATGAGCCCAAAATGCAAAGAGAAGTTGATACAGGAAGATTATTGTGAAGTATTATTGTCAGAACCTGTTCCAAGACCCTGTTCACATGAATAGCATACAAAGTTACAACCCTTCCTGTGTGTGTGTGTGTGTGTGTGTGTGTGTGTGTGTGTGTGTGTGTGTGTGTGTGTGTGTGTGTGTGTGTGTGTGTGTGTGTGTGTGTGTGTGTGTGTGTGTGTGTGTGTGTGCGCGCGCGCGCGCACGTGTGTGCGTGAGCACAACATACTGTGAAAATGTGATACACCTTGCAGAATTTATGCTGTTAATGTTTTGCTTGCTATCCTATTATTATGGTATCAATTCATACATTATTATTATATAATATTCTTCTGCAGAAAATATTCATGAATATTGCCCAAGAAAATGCATTTACTGTCTATTCGGTATTGGCAGAATACACAGTACATGTCCATATAAATAGTGTATGCAGTTAATGCTTTCAAAGGTGCTGAATAAATATTATATGGATCAGGTAGCTTTAAGGTGCAGCCATGGCATCAATGGTAGGAAATAAGGTAGTATTAATCATATTCAGGTATTTGGCTAACTATTTCCTATATTTGGTATTCGGCCAATAATTTCTCTTTCGGTGCATTCCTAGTTTCAATAACATTACATCTGCATAGGTATTATTTCTTTCTTCCAGTTTGATATTAAGATATTACATTTTTTTTTACTCTTGTACTATTATATGCCATGTTTAAACTATAACCATAATAAAAATAGGGTGTATAGAATTAGCCATATCTCCCAACTTGTTTGCAGCAGTAATATTAGCCACAAACAGTTGAGATATTCTCTAATTGAAGTGCATATAGTGTATCTTAGCCAGGTATAGTATAATATCATGTAAGTCTGTCATCTCTCAACTATTTTAGATGAGGATGGGCTACTTCTTGTAGAAATAAATTCAATAATATATGTGTTCATCGCTCCTAACCATGATTGCGTTGATCATACTATTGTTTCAGACCAGTGGGATTTATGATAAATGTGATTGTTAGAGGCATTTGGGGTAAAAGTGGGGAACCAGTCCATTCTACCTGTGCTGAATCAGAAAAAAAAAGGTTACCAAGCAAATCTTAATTTGCATAACAAATTGGCTGCTGCTGATTGTGAGCTATTTTTTCAACAACTATTTCACAAAGCAAGCAAAAATACAAGATATATGAAGCTGAGGTAATGTGTGGAAGTTATTTGTAATGTAATTTGTGTTGATCTCACTCATGTATATAATATGCAAATTAGAGAACACAGAAAGTTACAAAAAGTACTTTAGTTTAGTAGTGTCCATATGCACATATAAAATACAGACATGGATGATACCATGTAAAAATATTGTGCAAAGTAAAGTATAGACTAGAAAAAGTACAAGGAAAAGTACTGTACTGCACTGTTACTGTTGTTACTACACTGTACCTGTACTGTGTGGTACTGGTTGGTAAAGTACGGTGTGGTACTGCACTCAACTGTATGGTAAAGTACTGTTATAGTGCAGGTTAATAATTTACACTACAGAATAGTACACCAGTGCACAATGAAGGGACAGTATGGCAGCCAAACACCTGGTTGGTTTGGAACTCACAGATCCTTCCTGTCGGCAGACTCCCATTCACTGTGAATGTATTGGTTGTGAATTTCTAGGAATAAGGTTCAGTTCTTTAAACCACACTTTTCCATTTGATAATACCATTTCCTAGTTCTTCATAGCTTGTATTATTTGTGGTGTGCTGTTGACATGATCACATGAGTTAGAATTGTGTAAAATCTTCAGTTAAAATCATGAGTACTTCATGGATGTTGCCATGTCCGCTTTTTATAAGCAACCCTTTTCAGTACATTTGCTTGAAAATAATGACAGTTTACTAGTTGCAGGATTTTAAGGCTTGTTCCATACCTGTGATTCTGAACAATGAGTCAAAGCCCCATGTTCTGTGCATCTGTGCTCACAATCCCTGTTTACACTGCGCATGTGCAAACCTCCCGCACCAGCCTGCGCCACGCCCCCGTGCTTCATCCTCTGTTTTTTATCATAGCTATTCCGAATAGATTCTGTGCATGTAAAAGTAGCCATTGACCAGGGTCATTTGTCTGTGATTTTTACATGGTATAATCTAAATCTGAAATCTAAAGTCTTTAGAATGGCAAAATTAGACATCAGCAGAAAGTAGAATAAGGGGTGCATGTGGACATCTTTGAGCACTAAACCGTTTTCTGCATTGGTGACCTCTAATTTGCATATTTAGAAATAAGATGACCAAATTACAGAAATTCAGATCATATACATTTCTATATTAGATTAGATCTGATAGGGGTGCCAATATACCGATTAAAATAAAATGGGGATTGGAGACACATTTAAGTACTCAGCCATTTTTTTGTAATGGTGGACACGAATTAGCTCTGGTCCAGAGCTCCGCTGCTTCTGATTCTGACTTGCATTGGAGCTCTGTTGGTCTCCGTGCATTCGGCCATTACTGCACCCGACCAGCCTCTCTTCTCTAGTGGATATATAAAGAACGTTTTACCTACTCACCAAAATAAACACGTCTTGTGTCATTAGAAAGCCTACTTACCTTGGTGGTCGCACTCTTAGCCCCCCACCACACGGATAAATTGGACTTTTTGGCCAGAACGCGATTGTTTTTCACCGGAAAAACAACCAGGATTTGCGCCCTCTACCGATATTGCCAATAGAAAAGTTCCATAGGAAATATTTTTCCTTCAGTGAAAAACGATCGCGTTCTGGCCAAAAAGTCCAATTTATCCGTGTGGTGGGGGGCTAAGAGTGCGACCACCAAGGTAAGTAGGCTTTCTAATGACACAAGACGTGTTTATTTTGGTGAGTAGGTAAAACGTTCTTTATATATCCACTAGAGAAGAGAGGCTGGTCGGGTGCAGTAATGGCCGAATGCACGGAGACCAACAGAGCTCCAATGCAAGTCAGACTAAGGCCCCGGCCACACGACTCCGGATCTTTTGCCAAACGCAGAAATATTCCTGCGTTTGGGCCGTTCTACTACACGCAAACGGCGTTTTACGTCACTCAAACGGAGTTTTCTGCAAACGGATGAATAAGTGAAGATATTCGAAAATATCCGGAGCAGCGGAGCCGTGTAGACATGTGAAACGAAAACGATGACGTCTCATACTTATCATCTCATGACGTGACCAAACAACTTCCGAGGTGTCCCTATTCAGGCTGCATTGAACAGCGCGAGCGCTCAGTTTCTGACCCCTCTATGTCGTAACTCTTCTACTGGATGACTACTTGACTACTAATGTAACATCCAGTAGAAGAGTAACGACATTCCCACCTCCCGGAATCCCAGACTTTTATCAGTCCCCATAGCGCATCATGGTAGGAATTGTGGAGCGGCTGCGGACCTTTGTTGTTGTTTTTTTAATTCACAGGAAGGGTATACCCCTCCTGTGCATTAATTAATATATTCAATTCACTTCAATTCAATAACTCCAATAACATAGTCCCTTACTACTACCAGGTTACGTGAAATTTGTATTTGGGTAACCAGGGAAACCACCTAACACCAGCCATTTCTGTGTTGTGCCAAATATTTCTTATCGCCACCTACTGGCTTGGCAAACGTGTTGGAGCCCCAAATGTCCGTTTTGGGTTTACGTGTGGACATGGATATCTTTGTCGTGTGGACAGGATTTTTTTTTTCAACGGGGGAGGAAAAGAACGGATATTTTCCTCGTGTGGCCGAGGCCTCAGAACCAGTGGAGCTCTGGACCAGAGCTAGACACGAATTTGCATATTCAGGAGTAAGCTTGTGAGAAGACTCAGGACTCAAGGAGGAGGAGTCTCTGTCAATCTCCCTGTCAAACCAGCTGCCAATCAGGCAATCAGGCCTGAGTGGCCGGCAGCTTGCACACTGCACTCTGTGGATGAGAGGCTACATGTAGGACTGGTTGGGATCATTACTCCTCTATGCCTGCTGAGACAAACACACACACCACCAAACTCCTGCTCTCCCTTTCTCCATGCGCGTGCGTCCATGACACAAAGTAAGCGGCCATTGTCTGCTGAGGACTGTGTTTGTTACTGTTGTTTAGCCTTGGACTGTTGATTAAAGGAGATGTTTATTATATATACTTCTCCAATTTGTTATATATACATATATATGTATACTTATGATGATCTCCTTGTTTATTGATTGGATGCAACAATTATTATTCCTATAGACTATTGTCTTTTTTCATTTTGTACAGACCACGCATCGAATAAATCATTATAAAGAACCCTCTGCCTCCGCCTCTCCATGGTCAGCCAATTTTGTTTGCTTTGTTAAAGAGTTAGTTATTGAGTTACATGACACCAACACCAACAAGAAAGCCACACGCACAGCACAAGCCAGATAATGGTCTTTGGTAACAGTCCCGTTTCTGTCTACTGTCTGTGAGGGATGAGTGTTATTTTAGTAAAGAGGTCAATTAAATAAAGAGAACCAAACTTTTTAGTCAGTCTTTTATTTTGTCAGTGTTTAATCACCAAAACACTTGAATGTAGCCTAGTTTGAAATATTTGGAAAATCCAATAAAATAATAGAGCTGTGCTAAAGTGCATGATACAGGCAAAAAACAAAAAGGTACAGTTGTACATTGTAATTGGTCAACGGAGCAGGAACATCGGCTAGAACAAACGTTGATGTTCTAAACATGTTGGCTTCAATGGTGGCTATGCATCCTTCAAGACCAAGCATTACGTACTTAGGCTGCATTTTAGAATAATGTAGAGATTTGAAATAAAATCCAATAAAGATTGCTTTGTTTATCTCGGATTACGTTAATATAAGGCTGTTCTTCAGTACAACCCCAATTCTGAAAAAGTTGGGATGTTGTGAAAAATGTAAATAAAAATGGAATACAATGATATAAAAATAATATTCAACCTATATTCAGTTGAATACACACCGAAGATAATTAATGTTCAAACTGATGCATTTTATTGTTTTTGTGCAAATATTTGCTAATTTTGAATTTGATGTCTGCAACACGTTTCAAAAAAGTTGGGACAGGGGCAAAAAAGACTGGAAAAGTTGATGAATGCACAAATAACACTTGTTTGGAACATTCCACAGTTACTAAAACAGAAATGGACATGGGATTCCTTGGGACTCCTTTCTGGTAAGCTTAGAACGATTCAATCATCTTTTTTTTTTTCCAAACAATGAACATTTCACTTTTCCCACCGTTGTGATGGTTGGTACTTGGTTACTTCATTTCCCTCATGAAAAAAACAAACAAACAAAAAAAAAAACACACTATTGAATCAGTACTCATCGCTACTACAAAATGTCATTTCACTACTCAATTGATATTGCGATGATGAGTAGTGATTATGTAGTGATTTCAATAGTACAATGTCGAGAAATCACTGCTCACTAATGATGATTTACTACCTGGCTGCTGCTGAATTACTTCAGCCTCAACAATAAATGGTCCTTTCCAAAAAGCCAATAGTACCAGCCAGGTAGTGATTTGCATAGGAATTATGTAGTAATTATCAGTAGTGATTAAGTATTGAAACAGGACATTTCTCTACATTTTACTATTGAAATCACTACATAATCACTACTCATCGCAATAGCAATTGAGTAGTGATTTTTTTTCCCATGTGGGTTTGGATGAATCAGACTTCACATTTTATAAATCAAGCAGTGAGGATTTGACACTTGATACCCAACAGCAGTGCACATGATCTTCAAAAACAATGTATAATATGCTCAATACGGACTGTCAAATGGCAATCTAACTTATTTTTTATGTAATTACTTTTCCACCAACCCTAAAGTCCCCACCATACATGGGTAGTGACCAACTATGTAATATTCCACTATTAATGAAACAATTTGGAGTAGCTAGGTATTTTCAAATTGCATGTGTTGCTAGTCAGGCACAGCAGCTTAATTATTCACAAAAAGGACCATTAATAAGGGGATATAAATCCAGTGGCAACAACAAAAGAGAAAGAATTAAGGTAATAGGTAATAATGTTTAAGACCATTTATTTGATTCCATTTATTTGCCTAATGACACAAGAATTAGCATACTTCCAATATGCAGCCACCAGTCTTATTGCCCAAAGACAAGGAAGCAGTAGACACATTTGGTTAGGGTGTGGAGCTTCTCCCATTGTGTCACACAGTTCACTTTCCACATGTCCAGTGAAGTGTGTTTTTGGGGACCTCAGTGCAACAGTGGCTTCTATCAAGCCATGGCAAGTCAAAGTTCTGTTGCGTCTGAAACATGCGCTGCTTTCTGATCACTGGATGTCCCATCTATTTATCCTCTTCTCATCCAACTCCATCTTTTAGTGCCACTTAAGGAACCCAGAGTAATGAGGGCCGATATTGGGACCGAAAACAGCATGTCCTAAACTTTCAGCGTGAGCTACGTGGAAGGAGCCAGCACTGCCAATAAACAAAATGAATATTGGTGGGGCTTATTTAAATGTTCGGAATTCTCGATTTCCATCTATCCACCTGTATTCACACTGGGGTCAAAGCGTAATAAAAGCGTAATATCAAATTATTAATTTAGGAAATGTCAATGACTCAGGTGTCCATTCTGTGTGTAATCAATCGGAAACATTAAGAATTTTTAAAAAATTAAAGGAAAGGGGAAATTAACATTTAGGATGAACTATCCCTTTGAGGACCAAATAGGGACAAGGTTAGGAACGATATGTAAAACATCACAGAATGTCCATTTCGAGGTAGTTGCTTGACAAAATATTGTCAAACTCCACACGAAATTCTGGATAACTGAGGTATGTGTTTGGGACTTCAAGTAGTGGTCCGCAGGTATGAGCCACGAGTCTTCTTCCTAGACCAGATTCTCCATTGAAGGAGACCTGAATCTTCTCAACACAAATGACACTTGCACTAGTGCAAAACCTAAGGATCTTTTCTGCTTTGCTTTGGTCTGCATTTTTTATGAAACGTTGCAGGTAATTGAAAACCTCTGATTCTCTCTGATTCATGGTCACCATTGGTTCAAGTAGTTGAGCCACTTTTTTGCCATTTGCCCTTTTCTTTTCATACAGACCCAGCACACAGTTTTTGTCTGAGAGTGTCATTTCTGAAGAGGCAATTGACTTGGAGAAGCAGTCCACAATAAATTTTGGCTCCTGGATGATGGCTTTATGAGCCATTGTTTGAATGGAAGCCTCCAAGTCGTCTTTGGAAGGTAGTTTGTGGGAACCCATTCTTGTGAAAAGGTCCAGCAAATCGTCTTCATCACTTTCATCTATGTTGCCTTGGAGAGCCTTTTGCAGAGCGCGTCGTTCAGTGGCGGAGATAAACTGAAGGAAAGAGCTCAACAAAACATTGTTTGGTACCGAGTCTATACCGTGAATGCAGGATAAAATGAACGCCTTGGACAGCTTCACTGGCATTACCCCATGGTCTAAGAGCCCTTTGACCCAAATCCTGCCCACTGCGGCCCACTCAACCTCTGAGTAATCCGGTCGCAGTCTCGGAACTCTCTCATCTTCGCCTTCACACTGTTCAAGGAACTGCTCCCAAAAAGCACTATACACGTCCCTGGACACTCCAGCGTGATCTATGGCCTTCTCATTGACGAATTGCATTTTCAGTTTGCAATTCAAAATGCTGCTGTCCTTGAAAGCGTCCAGAAGGTATTCAACAACTTTTAACCTGAGAATAGCTACAATCCGCATTTGTTGTGGTCTTTCTGTTGCGGGTTGTGAAGCCACTTGCTCTGGCGGAGTATCCATTTGGCTCTCCGACTACAAGAAAAAGATAGTAGAAAAAAAAGAAAAAACAAATATTTAAAAAAAATAGCAGATCTACAAGCGGCTACTTTTCAACACCTACAGTTGGTTAAAAGTTAATGTTACACAGATACTGCTTCCAGCATCAATCGGTCAAGCAAGACCCTGAATGCCTAACTCTAGGAGGCCTCTGGCTCTCAAGTAGCTAGTTCAAGCCCTGAACGTGTGTGTGTGTGTGTGTGTGTGTGTGTGTGTGTGTGTGTGTGTGTGTGTGTGTGTGTGTGTGTGCGTGTGCGCGTGCGCGCGTGTGTGCGTGTTTGGGGCAGTGGAAATTACCTCTAAACCTTGCTGTTCTCCCATGGCCGCATTATTTGAAGAAGAACTGGGAGCTGTGAAGTGTTGAGAATGACTTGGAGACGACTGTGGAGAAGCATTCTGAAGGAATTCAGATAGTACATGACACAGGACAGTCAGAAGGGACTTTTAACTTATAGTTGATACAAAAAATAATAATTATAATACGCCCTGAGGGCAGGAAGTGACCTCAAACAAATATGACGAAACCACTTAAGGCACCAACCTGCTCTTTGGGAGCAGTTGGTGTCAAAGCGACATTTACACCTTAATGCCTGAAGGCGATTCTAAATATGTATTCTAAATCTTAAATCTTAAATCTTTTCTGAAAATGTGCTTCTATGTCAGTGGTGCTAAATCGTTTTCATGTCAAGGACCCCTAAAGTAGGCATTTGCCCACCGAGCCCCCCTTCTGGAAATACGTTTTTCCAGTGATCCAGAAAAGCAAAGATTTCAGCTGAAAAACATTTTTTCTGTGAAAGAATATGCATTAAAGGATTTGCATACATTTTACGACTTTTTCAAAAAAATAAAAAATAAATAAATAGCTGCTACTTTTCAACAGCTCAAGTTTGATAAAAAGCTATTTTTTGTGTGTTGGGGCGCTGGGAATTACCTCTAAAGCTTGTTGTTCCGCTGCACGCATGGCCACATTATTTGGAGAAGACCTGGGAGTTGTGGCGTATTGAGAATGACTTGGAGACAACGGTGGAGAAGCATTCTGAAAGAATTCAAATAGCACAGTCAGAAGTCACAATAGGACAGTCAGAAGGGACAGAGTTGATAAACAGTAAGACGTCCTGAGGGTGGAAAGCACCCTTGCCCTAAAGGGTGAGGTTGCCGACATGTGTGCAGGCCAAGGGCACAGACATAATGCGACTGACGTATGCAAGTGTTGTGTTAGCATGACAGACGCAGGACAGCCAATCAATGGCGGGGCAGGAAAGCCAATCAATGGCGGGGAGATCTCTGTATCCGTCTGTGTCATTTTATGCGAATATATATGGAGGTCTCTGTAGCCATCCATCTCGATCCCTTTCATGCCCATGTATAGCTCTGTATAGTGATGCCAGAGGTCTGCCCTTATAGAGCAGATGAGTCAGAGGTCTATCCATATATGGAGTGTGGAGTAGTGCACAGCTTCATATTAACTGCAATCTATGTGATCGATATGAGCTTGTAGATCCGATAATATTCAATAGCTTAAGTATAAGATATTGGTTAAAGACATTAAACACTAAAGTGACAACATGTGTTCCAGACGTAATGGGTGAATAAAACACAATAACACACACCTCGTCACTGGATTCATTGTCAGATTCTGATGTCAGAACGATTATCTCTGTTACATGTGTGTTGGAGACCGCACTGATTGTTGGAGTTGATGTGTCATCGTCTGACAAAAGTTGGTTCCGAGTTAATGAAGAGGGGAGAGCTGTCCCCTCTTCATTATAATCGTCTGTCCCGTCATTGCTGGCAGGTTCATGGTCTTCTTCGTCCGATGAGGATTCATGTGCCTTTGTGCAGATATAAAGTCTTAGAAGTGGCAACCCAGTTTTCTCATACATTTCAAGGACGGTTTCCGCTTTGTTTATCGAGGCTCTCTTGAAGTCACAGAGATCAAAATTGAAGTCTTCAATGGGTCCTTTAGTTGAATGCCCGTCTGGGAAGAAAAGCTGTTTGCCTTTTTCTAAAATCTCTTCATATGTGGCATACCTTTCAACTATTATGGCTCTTGTTCCTCCGCCTTGGTCCAACCTAACTTGTCTGTACCCTTCTTTGGAGCGGTAGTGAAGCCATCCAATATTCACTCTTCTGAAGAGTTTTTCTGGTGGTGCTTTCTTTTTCTGTTTTTCTTTAGGCAGAAATGTTTGTGGTCTCTGTGACTGCGAGAGGTCCCTTGACTGACTGGAATTGGCATTTCTTTTTCTTGCTCCAATCTTCTGACTCACTCTTTCTAAGGGATCCGCTCTATTAGCTGACTGTACAGTGTTTTGTCGGCAAAAAAAGGCTACAGCTATGCGATCTCCATATGCTGGGATATACCATGCTAATTCTTCATCACTCAAAATACACAGCACAGATTTGTCGATCTGAAAAGAAAATCAGTAGATCTTATTACCATTTGGATCAGAACGATAAACACAAATTCACAATGTAAATGATTTCTTCGTAATTGACAATCATCTTTAATACATAAATACATTTACAGAAAGCCATCTTTGCTATTGAGTGCGGTTAAGTAACAGTGCTCAGCTCTACAGAACACATTCAGTCCTGAGGCCAATTTTATAATAAAATGATAGTTTATTCAAAATTTACAAAAATAGATAGATATTGACATTTGCTGTACATATACCAAAGTATAGATCATCTGAACCTGGACGGTAAATCATTATCACACTTATTTTTAACCTTATGTTTTGTGCTTAGGCTCCAAATGTACAGGGTATAGACAGGTTGTGGCAATTTGTAGCAATTGCAGAAATATTCAACCTTAAAGGAGAATTCCACACCAAAAGCTTTTTTTTTTTTTTTTTTTTTTTTTTTTTTTTTTTTTTTTTTGTGGTCCAGTTAATATTTTGGGGAAACAGCCATTAACACTCCTTAATGGCTGTTTCCCCAACCCCAAAATAGCCATAAAATGCGGCTAAGGGGTGTTGTTCAAGTTCACCTATATACATCGCTCCAAAATGCATTGTTTTGCTATATATGGTCTTTCCACCATGTCAGTAGTGTGTTGACACTTTCACTTTAGTTTCAGCAGTGGTTCAGCCATAAACCATGTGCCACGCCCCCACCTTTTGAGACAGCTGAATCACTGCTGTACCAAAAGTGAAAATGTGTGTGACAACACACTACTGACATGGTGGAGAGACAATATAAAGCAAAAAAATGTATTTTGGACTGATGTATATAGGTGAACTTGAACAACACCCGTTAACTCTGTTAACTCCATTATAAGCTCATTTTGGGGAGAAACAGTCAGGAGTGTTTTCACAAAATAACAACTGAACCACTTAAAAAACAATAACTGCAAATAAAGTTGAAAAAAACTTTGGTGTGGAATTCTCCTTTAATAGTTGACTGTGTAAGGATGCAATGATCATCCATATTTAATTTTACTTCAGAACAGCATTATTTATTTGTGTACTATCAAGGTTTAACAAACCGGTAACCTACCTTATCCCTCTTCATTCTTTCAATAATCACCGGTGAGACATTACGGTCCAACAGGAAAGCCTCCAGGTCATTCTCCATGGCTTAGAATCACAGAAAAAGAATTATGTCATAATGTTGGCCTCAATGAGTGATCCATATCTTGTTTGACCTCAATAAAAGTTATGATTGTGTTCTACATCCAGTGCTCCTTTTGCGTCTTGAGGACACACAGAATGGATCAAATGTTTACTCAACAGGAGTCCTTATTCAAAGCTCATCATGTCCAAACTAACTATAACTATCTGTTGTTTTATATCTGTCTTCACTGAGAACAAACAAGACTATTATATGATGCATCATTTGTATACATATAACTAAGACACAATTAATTTAATGGATGGATCAAATGCTTCCTCAACTAGGAGTCCTTATACAAGCCTCTGCAAGCATTTTTTTTTTCTTTTTTCCTCATTGACAAAATAAAACAACAAGAATCATTTGCTTTAAAAGCACATCATGATGATGTCACTGTGATGTGATGACCCCACAATAAATCCTCCAGTTCTTGGCAACACAAAAGTGGAGGACTTTATTATTACCACACAACAACTCTAAGGTATATTAGTGACATGGTTGAAAATGGGTGATTTTCTCCTTTAATGCTAGCGTCCAAACTGAAGCAGTCCAACTGCTATACAGTAAATACAGGAAATAATAATATTATTAAAAATATCAAAACAATACGTTTCAGAGATCGCTATCTCAGAGATGGCTAACTAGCATTCAGCTGAATGCTAGTTAGCTCAAAGGGGTATTCAACTTTCAAAAATAAGCTTTTGGTCATTTTATGGTCTATAGTTGTGGCCCTTAGGGATATTTTTGTGCACTTTTGTCTAAAAGCGCCAAATTTGGCACAGGTGTAGCTCGGGGCATACTCAAATGATTTGGCTAGAGCGCAATACAAGCCCAATGGCCTTTGGAGTCACCATAGCGGCCAATCGAATATGGCTGCCACTTGTAATAGCTTTTCTCTCGAACATTTGAAACAGTTGAGCTCAAAATGTAAACTTGGTGTCTATTGCATGTGTTTTGACAATTAGAAATGTGTTGGAATGCTCATTTTTATTTTTGGGTGTGTCTAGACCCCTAATTTGCATATTTCCAAGTGGCGTTTGGTATTCTGAAGAGATTGGACATTACGCTTTGGCGACTTGCATTGAGGCCATGTGGAGGCCATCTTCTCTCCCTTGTTTTTTTTTAGATAGACCAAAGATAGAGATACCATTTGATTCTAGACAACCTCAGGTTTCCAATGAGACCAACCTTGTCATGCCATCCTGTTGGGGAGGGGGTTAAACCCAATAGTCTTGTAAGTTTTACTACATTTTGGTGAGTTAAAAACATCCATAGCCATTTCCCAAAAGGCCCTGTTACGTGTCACTTAAATATATGTGAATGGAAATGGGTTACATGGATACCTTCAAGCCTCCCTTGCACTCCCTGCCTTGCACATACATACGAAATTCACACAATCACATGCTGTTTTGGGCAAGAACCATGCCATGTTATACATGTAGTACAAATGTGTAATTTTCACCTATTGTAAGAATGAGACCACTGTTTTGTATCTATAGCTGTAAGAGACCACTGTATTGTTTCTAGAGCTTCATGAGGCCACTGTTGTGCATCTAAAATATGACTGTACTGTATGTAGAACACTGTAGTTCATCTATAGCTGCACACAACCACTGTTCTGTGTGTAAAACACTGTACTGCACATATGTCAAACTCAAGGCCCGGGGGCCAAATCAGGCCTGTGAATGAATTATCTTTGGCCCGCGGGATAGTATTGAGTTAGTATTAGAACTGGCACTCTGGTATATTGCACACACCATGATAAGAAATGAATGCAACTAATTGTTTTACTTCCTCGGTCTCATTTACTTTCTCAATTAACTATGAAAGCAGCACTTGGTGAGGATCATAGAAGAAAAAAAAAGAATTCCCGAAAAATAGCAGGTCTTCACGTCTCATAGCGCGCCATGGAGTGGCGCCGTATGAGACGTGAACACCTGCTATTTTTCATTATAACTTTTTAACGCAGGCAGTTTACAATTACAATTATCTTGCCATTAAGAGACATTGATTTTTGAAGGGAAATTACTTTTTAGCTGTTTGACAGGGACGTCATCGTAAACCGTTGTTGAAACACAGACGGTATATAGTGGTGTAAACATGCACTAGAATTGTCTAAACCTGCACGAGAGTGATCTAAACCTACACTGGAGTGGCCTACATATGCGTTAAATAAAACATAGGTCTACTGTTGCACTAGACTGGTCTACTCATGCCCGTGGTTACCATCCAGTGACTCTACCCCTAACCCACTTCCGCCCTGTCGCTGATAAAACTAGTTTGCCAATAGAGTCAAAAGCTATGGTACAACTCATTTTTTACATGGCCGCCATCTTGGAAATGTGCTAATTGGCTGTCCAGACACATTTTTCCCTCATACTTCATAGCGATTACAAGTGTTGGCCATATTTGATTGACCGCTGTGGTGATCGCAAAGGTCACCGGCACGGGTGCGCTAGCCAAATCATTTAAGTATGCCCTGAGCTACACCTGTGCCAAATTTGGCACTTTTAGACGAAAGTGTGCGAACACAGCCTAAAATCTCCCTAAGGCCCCCAACTACTACTCAGTCTCATGTGAACACACCAGACAGTATTCTGACAGATTATTAAATGACTCCATTCAGTATATATATATTTGATGTTCATTTTAGCACATCCGCCTCCTTCGTATACAAACTTATTATAACTTAAAACTCAATTTTAACCATGACAGATTATTCGAAAACAACCCATCTTTTTTTTTGGTGAGGGATATTGTCCTCCTAATATGTGAGAGGGCCATGGAATTTCAGTTACAGTATTCATTTATTTTTTTAAATAGTATTTTGGAACATGTAGCAGCCAATTATTTGGGCATGCACACCCAAATAAATATAACAATATTTTAAGAATAAATGAAAACTGTAAATGAAATTCCATGGCCCTCTCACTTATTAGGAGGACAATATCATTCATCAGAAAAAAAGATGGGTTGTTGTCAAATAATCTGTCATGGT
>CM076985.1:7434289-7456789 GCA_039105355.1 Benthosema pterotum
TCAGCCATTATGTTATGCAAATTAGAAGGTTAAAAACAGGTTTTTTTTCCCCTAGGGAGCCAAGTTTTTCAGATTCAGCAACCTTCAATTAGGTAAAAAGGACTGGCTCCCATTTTAAAACTAAATGCCTCTAACCTCCTCATAGGAGGCCTTTTTTTTTTTTTTTTTTTTTTTTTAGGTTGCTGGCTCAGGGGTTAAGGTGAGATTGGAGTCCATGCACAAGCACTGCATCCAGGCCGCGTTGAGAATTTGTATAGATCAGGTCTTTTTCAGTACACTGTCTCGACAGCACGAGGATTAGTAATACAGTGCATACAGAAAACATGTCAATATGTTATGGAACAGACCTGTGTAATCGAATAATCTTCGATACAATCAAGATTGTCATTTTATACGGTTCATTGTTGGAGATTTATTAGGTCAAAAGTTCTGGTCCATATCTTGAATAAAGCGGTACAAACAAGCCGTTATGTTACCCATTTTTTTCGCCCAGTGCCAATGCGCCTAATGTGACGACAATAAGCCCAAAATGCAAAGAGAAGTTGATACATGAAGATTATTGTGAAGTATTATTGTCAGAGGTACCATGGACCGTCCAAGACCCTGTTCACATGAATAGCATACAATGTTACCACCCCTCCTCTGTGTGTGTGTGTGTGTGTGTGTGTGTGTGTGTGTGCGTGTGTGCGTGTGTGTGTGTTCATTTGCTCCTCCTCCACCAGAATTGGTACAGTATATCTCAGGGTGGAGTGTTTCTGGTCTCTCAGTCAGCAGCCATGGCAGTGAGAGCATCAACACTGATCCTTCTCTCCTTCGTCCTCCATGTCTTCTGCTCTGCTACTGATCCAGAGCCGGTCAGTCGCCCCATGGGCTGGTTCAAACGATGCCGTTCCTCCTCTAACTCCTCCATGGCGGCTCTGGAGGTTCTACCAGGCGGTGGCTGGGACAACCTGAGGAACCTGGACAGAGCTCGGGTGATGGACTTCAGCTATGAAGAGTGCCAGACCACCGAGGACGGATTCTACTTCGTCCCCGACGATGTGTTCGTGGTCCCCTGGAAAGTGACACACGTCCAGACTCACGCTGAGGTCTTCACTCTCTGGCAACAACACAGAAGTTGCACCTCCGGCAGCATCAACGTAGAGGCATCATTAAACACCCTATTTTCAGAACTGCATGGAAAATTCTCCGCAGAACATCAGAGAGTGAAAAACAACCTAGTCAACGGCAAGGCTGCCATGACCAGAGTACAAGTGAGTTCACTACTGTTGTATTTTCACTGTGCCAACTGACATGGACTTGTTCATGTTACGGCCCCATATATGTCTAGGGGTTATTGGACCGAACATAAGGGTAGACGGACACCAAGAGTATAAATCCAAATATTTATTTTATATTCTCTATATAATAATAAATATTACGAGGCATTTATATTTTATAATGCAATAGGCTCGATATATATTTACAATAATGACAGGGTTTTAGTTAACAGAAAACAAAAGACAATAAACGGAGATTAACAAACAAAAGAACAAAAGGCTAACACTGAACACTGGTATGCTATCACAAGCAACTAGTCGTGCCGCGGGTCGGGGGAAGGACTGTCGGTTGTCGTTCCCTCCTCTATGTAGGGGCTGGCTGCGACCGACGGCCAATGAGGGCAGAGGGGTGATCAGTCCCGCTGTCCTCAAGCCAGCCCCGCTGATGACTCAGGACCTGTAGCTGGGCGAGATGACAGAGAGAGAACACCAATCAGGACACGCTTATCTAGACAGGAGTTCACTACAACTAGCACTATGTATATGTGTATATATATACATAAAGAGATATCTATGATATTCTATATATATATAATACAAATATACATTCCATAATAATACCTCATATAGATATATAAATTATAGGTACCATATAAATACATATCTATATTACAATACCATACCGCATATAAATATATATACTAATATGTTCCTTATACATAAACATATATATATTTATATTACCAATTACCAACAAATAAATAAAACAAAACAAAACACGAGACTCAGTCCCGTGACACCCTCACCCCTAAAAAGAGGTTATCACCCCCAGATAACCACTTCTTACAGGAAAGAGCAAACCTCACACCCTGGACAGGGCATCTGCCAAGATGTTATCCAACCCTTTCTTATGTCGGATCTCCACATTAAAGTCCTGGAGCAGGATAGACCACCGCATCAGTCTCTGGTTAGAATTCTGCATTTGCCTTAGGAATACAAGAGGGTTGTGGTCAGTAAACACAAGCACTGGAACCAACATACACCTCGAAATACTGTAAAGCCAACAATAACGCTAATGCTTCGTTCTCTACCGTACTGTAGTTGCACTGTGCAGGATTTAATTTCTTCGAGAAATAGCAAATGGGATGGTCCACCTCATCCTCGTCCTCCTGTAGAAGAGCAGCACCAGCTCCTCCCGCACTCGCATCCACCTCCAGCTTGAATGGCCTGGCAAAGTCTGGAGCTGCCAGGACAGGTGTACTGCAAAGGAGCGCTTTACAGGACTGGAATGCTTGGTCACAGGCAGGAGTCCACTTGTATGGTCGCTTCTCACTAGTTAAGGTTGTAAGGGGTGCAGTGACTGCAGCAAAATTTTTACAAAATCCCCGATAATAACCAGCCATGCCTAAGAACCGGCGGAGCTCACGCCTAGTTTTAGGTCTAGTATAGTCGAGCACTGCTTGTATTTTATCATTAACGGCCCGCACTTTACCCTGGCCCACTTCCTTGCCAAGGTAAACAACGGTTGCGCGGCCGAATTCACACTTTGATAAGTTTAAAGTCAAATTAGCTTTTTTCAAGCGATCAAACACTTCTTTTAATGTCTTCAAATGAGATTCAAAAGAATTATTAAAAAGAACCAAATCGTCCAAATAAACAGAGCAGTTGTCCACGCCCCTGAGCACTTCATTCATCATTCTTTGAAATGTAGCGGGCGCGTTCCTCAAGCCAAAAGGCATTACAGTATATTGGTACAACCCGTCTGGTGTCACGAAAGCGCTTATTTCTGACGCACGGTCTGTCAACCCAATCTGCCAATACCCTTTGAGCATATCCAGTTTGGTCACAAATTTAGCCGATTCCTCAAGCCAAAAGGCATTACAGTATATTGGTACAACCCGTCTGGTGTCACGAAAGCGCTTATTTCTGACGCACGGTCTGTCAACCCAATCTGCCAATACCCTTTGAGCATATCCAGTTTGGTCACAAATTTACCCGAACCCACCCGATCTATTAGATCAACCATCCTAGGTAGGGGATAAGAATCCGCTTTAGTGACATTATTGACTTTACGGTAATCCGTACAAAAGCGCATGGAACCGTCCTGTTTTGGCACTAGAATGCATGGGCTAGCCCACGCACTTTTACTCGGAACCGCCAGCCCATTCTCTAACAGATAGTCAACTTCTTTCTTTAACAAAGCCCGTTTAGTGGGGTTCACACGATAAGCGTGCTGCTTAATCGGTGGATGTTGATCAGTCACCACTACGTCATGAGAAAAAGCTGGGGTACGAGTTGGCGTGTCTGAGAACAGACTCAAGTTATCATTGATTACATCAATAATGTCCGCTCGCGATTCTGGCTCTAAATGCTTTAGATACCCATCCAAATCAGTCAAAATGTCGGAATTAGCCAAACGTGACCCAATAGTTTTAACGCGCAGCCCATCAATCTCGGGGGAATAGAGAGACGGTGCCGCGCGCGCAACAGAACACGCAACAACTGCTGGCGCTTCAGCCGCATCTGAACGCGTCAGATATGACTTAAGCATGTTTATGTGGCACACCCTTGATTCTTTCTTACGATCCGGAGTAAGAATGATGTAATCTGTGTCACTCAATTTTTTTTCCACAACATAAGGCCCACTGAATTTAGCACGAAAGGCGGAACCCTGCAGCGGCAGCAGTACCAAAACTTGGTCTCCAACTGCAAATTCGCGCTGTACAGCCTTTCTGTCAAATCTCTCTTTCATTTTCCCCTGAGCCTCACATAAGAACTTGGTCGCAAGCTCCCTGGTTTTGTGCAACCGTTCTCGAAACGCCGCAACATAATCAAGCACATTAGTGACAGGCAAATTAGCCTTGGCCACTAAACCCTCTTTTAGTGCGCGCAACGGCCCCCGAACGGTATGCCCAAACACAAGCTCTGCAGGACTAAAGCCCAATGATTCCTGCACGCATTCCCGAATCGCGAGCATGAGGAAAGGCAAACCCTCGTCCCATGAACGTGCCGTTTCGTGACAAAATGTTTTCATCATGGACTTTAGGCAAGAATGAAACCGTTCGATCGCGCCATTACTTTCCGGATGAAATGGACTGGACCGGCGGTGTTCGATACCCAGTACAGACATAACCTGGGCAAATATGGTCGACATGAAGTTGGACCCACAATCGCTTTGAATATAGCGACAAAAGCCAAAGGTAGCAAAAAAATTAGTAAGCGCTTTTACAATAGACTTCACTTTGATTGTGCGCAGCGGGAATGCCTCTGCATAGCGCGTTGCCACACACATGACAGTCAGAATGTATTGATTACCAGATTTAGTTTTTGGCAACGGTCCAACACAGTCGATCATAATATGCTCGAAAGGCTCTCCCATCAAGGGGACAGGTTTGAGTGGCGCGGGCGGAATCATCTGGTTTGGCTTGCCCACCACCTGACACGCATGACAGGTACGACAATATTCCACCACAGATGACTTCAAACCGGGCCACCAAAAGTACTGTAGGATACGCTTGTACGTTTTCCGTACACCCAAGTGGCCAGCAATGTTATCGTGAGCCAAACTAAGCACCTGTGCTCGAAAACACTGAGGCACAACGATCTGACTCACAACATTCCACCCCAAGTCGCCAGCAGCGGCCGGAACCATCTGCGCACCAGAATGCCGTCCTCCTGCTTGTACGCGCTGGGTACGGCCTGATCCTTATTATCAGCCGCTTCCCAACACGCAGCAAGCAAAGGATCGCGCAGCTGTGCGTCTGCAAATGTGTCCCTGTCGATGCTCAAATCAAAGTCGGCTTTCACGGGCAGAAAACGCTCCTTCACCTTTCTCCGCCGCCTGCGCACAGAACCACCCACTGCCGGTTTCTCGGCACCGAGGAAACTGTCACTCAACGTGACGTTCCCAAACTTTCTCGCTTGCGCTCGAGTCACCGCACAAGCTGGGAATACAGTGGAGGGCTCTGCGCGCACCGACGCAGAGGTAGGCTTTTCAACCACTTCGAGTGAGGGAAACACTTTTTTCCCTGCAATGTCGTTTCCTAAGATCAACGTCACGCCCTCGATCGGCAAACTCTCCCGCAGACCGATCTGCACAAAACCAGAAACTAAAGGAGAACGCAAATAGACCGTATGCAGTGGCGCACGGGAGGAGTTCATCTCAACCCCCAGCAACAATGCATCAGACCCACAAAACGTTTCCTCGGAGAAGGGCAGCACGCTCTGTAAAATGAGGGATTGGGAGGCGCCCGTGTCACGTAAAATTGTGACAGGCACTTGTCCCTCCTCCCCATCTGACAGAGAAACTGATCCTTCCAACATGAACGGCTCAAAACATGCCGTTGTATCATCCCGGCCCGCCGCCGCCGCGGTTGACTGGAGAGGACACAAAGGCACAGAACGCACAAAACCCACACCTTTTGGTTTTTTAGGACTCGCATGGCTCTCCTTCTGCGATTTTTGTGGTACTTTTGGACACCGTGAGACCAAGTGGCCCACCTCGTGGCAATAAAAACAAGCCCGCATGTCCTGCGCACCCCCGGCGCCTGTTTGTGGACTATTAGGCTTTGCCACTTTGCCTTTTTGCGGCTTGTGTTTGTCAAGCCCGCTCGACTCACGGTGACCAGAAGCCCCACTCGCCCTGTGTGTCAATTCAAACTCATCGGCTCTAATAGAAGCTTTAGCTACCGAATCAACTTTTTGTTCCTCCAGATAAATCACAATACGTTCTGGTATGCATGCTTTGAACTCCTCCATGAGCATAAGCTCCCTGAGCTGCTCGAAAGTATGTACACCGCTCGCCTTTAACCATTTATCAAACAGCATGGCCTTCTCACGACCAAACTCCACAAACGTTTGAGCACTAGACTTTTCAGCAAACCTAAACTGCTGCCTATAATAAGCAGGAACTTTAGCGTAACCCACCAGAATAGCCGCCTTTACTTTGTCATAATCCAGGCTATCCTCCACTGATAGTGCATTGCAAACATCCTGCGCCCGCCCTGTTAATTTGCATTGAAGTAAAAGACTCCAAAACTCTTTTGGCCAATTAACTGCTCTTGCAATTCTCTCAAAGGCAAAAAAGTAATTGTCTAACTCACCTTCCTTAAACGCGGGGACCAGGGCTATCTGTCTGCTGACATCAAAGGATGACGCTGCACCGCCACCCATAGTAGGCATAGTAGACACCTCATGACCATGACCGTGAATCTCGAGGTTCACATGCTGCTGCGGCTGCTGTTGTCGCTGCTGGGGGGCAGGACCGACGCTGTCATCGGCCACCTCGGGGCGAGCCCTGGAGAGCTGGAGATGAGCGAGCTCTAGTTGCCTCTCCTGTTGTCTAAGCTTAACCTCCTCGCTCTTTAACCGAAACATTTCTATCTCACGTTGTAATTCTAGCTCTCGAACGCGGACCCCCCCTACCCCCACCTCGGATGAGGAATGTAAGGTCCCCCCAGCTTTTAAATCACCCGGAGCATGAGCCTCCGCAGACTCTCCGCCTCCTGAGCCGTCCATATTTGCAGCTGGCTCGGTCACTTCCTCATTTGTTTTAGTCCCCTCTTCTTTGTCACTGTCAGCCTCGGAATCTGAAGTCATTCTAATGACCCCACGCTTTGTCAGCTTCCTAACTATTGCCCCGAAAAGTTTTGGTCTTTTCTTTGCACCCCGCGGAAGAGGAACGTGATAGTTTTTAGCAATCGAGTACAATTGCCAGTAGTTACACTGTTCCAATCGTTCAAGCGTCAGGCTATTTTCAACACCATCAGTCTTAGATGCCAATAAATTAGATGCCATAAATTAAATGCCATAAACGGTCTGCAAAGTCTAGCACTCAAACACACAATAGCGAGCAATGCACCTACCCTCATAGCAGCGCAAAACCACCACCCGACCCACCAGGCCAAACTAGCAACAGAAAAAACCAACGAATGAATTTAGCACTCCCCAGAACTAAATCAAAATCGAAATCAAATCAGCATACCAGATAAACTGAAAACCTTTTTAAATGTTATTTGTTTGCGACCGGACGAGCGCCCAATTATGTTACGGCCCCATATATGTCTAGGGGTTATTGGACCGAACATAAGGGTAGACGGACACCAAGAGTATAAATCCAAATATTTATTTTATATTCTCTATATAATAATAAATATTGCGAAGCATTTATATTTTATAATGCAATAGGCTCGATATATATTTACAATAATGACGGGGTTTTAGGTAACAGAAAACAAAAGACAATAAACAGAGATTAACAAACAAAAGAACAAAAGGCTAACACTGAACACTGGTATGCTATCACAAGCAACTAGTCGTGCCGCGGGTCGGGGGAAGGACTGTCGGTTGTCGTTCCCCAACCTGCCACAGCTTGACAGGTCCTCTATGTAGGGGCTGGCTGCGACCGACGGCCAATGAGGGCAGAGGGGTGATCAGTCCCGCTGTCCTCAAGCCAGCCCCGCTGATGACTCAGGACCTGTAGCTGGGCGAGATGACAGAGAGAGAACACCAATCAGGACACGCGTATCTAGACAGGAGTTCACTACAACTAGCACTATGTATATGTGTATATATATACATAAAGAGATATCTATGATATTCTATATATATATAATACAAATATACATTCCATAATAATACCTCATATAGATATATAAATTATAGGTACCATATAAATACATATCTATATTACAATACCATACCTCATATAAATATATATACTAATATGTTCCTTATACATAAACATATATATATTTATATTACCAATTACCAACCAATAAATAAAACAAAACAAAACACGAGACTCAGTCCCGTGACAGTTCAATATTATGGTTTATGTTTGTTTTTATTCATTTTAAAGACTACTGGCGATCATATTACACAAAGATCCCTTTCCCCCTTACCGTTGTTAAATAATTAAATAAGTAAACCACAACCACAATAAGACAATTGGAGCATTTTCCAGATTTTACTCTGGGTTGGACAATTGAAAAGTTGGAAAGTGAATCAATATGTGTTTTTATCATGAGATTTATTATTAGTGTTATTATTATTATTATTACCCTTATTATTATTACTATTACCCTTATTATTACCATAATTCTATATTATTATGTAAGATTATACTAAGATAATCCCGACCTCATTCATTCACAATCTCATATGCTTTCTTTACATGTGTTTAGTAAGACGATAATATTATTGCAGTATATTGACATTAGTTACTGGGTCATTCTAAAAAGAAAATCCGCATTTTAAAGCTTTTAAGACTTTTTGTAGATTGGTACGTCCATGTTTGCATCAGGACATCTCATGAGATGTGCTAGTATAGGCTATTTTAAAGCAAAGCTTGACACGGAATTTGTTAAATAACTCCTTGGCAGAGGTACCACGACCTTTGAGTTGATGTATTATTCTCTTGTCTGCTTATCACCCCAAAAGTTGTTTTAGGCTTTGTTTTATTAACAACCTTTGCTTTATTATCTCACTGAACACCATCTCGTCTTTTAAGTGGTGATTTCACTACAAAACCAAGAAAACACCTCACCCACATTACAACACATTTTCTTGATTTGCAGGTACCGTATTAAGTAAATTGGGCTAGTGTATGTGTTAGCTCTTTAAAGTTTATTATTTATGTTTCTTGCCACAACTGTACTTGACATCAAACAATTGTTTTGATTGGTGTATGTTTTAAATAAATAAATAAATAAATAAATAAATAAATAAATAAATAAATAAATAAATAAATAAATAAATAAATAAATAACCAGAAAGATTATTCACCAGTTTTTACAAATGCTCACTTGTTTTTAATTTCTGTATAATCCTTATCAGAAGAGTTCCATCTTTCTGCCATCTCACTTACATTGCAAACTCCACATGCAGTCTGGTTGTGAGGCATTGCTCCTCCCTCCAAAACAACCATAGGCCAAGAACCTTGTGGCAAAAATATGTGCAGTCATCGGCTGCAAAATAAATAAATGCAGTTAGTTTGGAGCTTATAAACTTGGCTGGTTACAATGAGGAGGAGAACAACAAATCTATTTAAATACATACATTTTCTGTTTCTTGTGCTTCTATTTTTTAGGTACGCAACCGCATTTACACAGTGAAGGCCAACCCTGACTTCAGACTGGACCCATTCTTTGTTCATCAAGTAGAGAACATCGCAGCTGCCATTACAAATGACCAAACAGGGTTAGCTACTTACCTGTCAGAGAAGCTAGTGGCTCACTATGGTACACATGTGATCACTAGTGTTGATGCAGGGGCTGCTTTAGTTAAAGAGGACTACATCCTGTCAGCCTACGTCTCCAGCAGCGACGTCTCCATGACTTCTATCAAAGCCTCAGCTGGCTACAGTTTCCATTCTTTGTTTAAAGATGATGTAGATGTTAGCTACAATCATGGCGATCATTCATCAGAGCACAGTATATATAACGGTAAAATCACTAACTCCCACATTGAGGGTTACGGTGGTTCACCCTACTACCCTGGCATGAGTCTTAAAGAGTGGCAAGCAAGCATCAGAAATAATCTTGTTGTTATTGACCGGTCTGGTCTGCCACTACCCTATGTCATAAACACTGACACACTCCCTCATCTGACCGCGCTAACCGTTAAGAAGGTAGCAGACTTTGTTCATCAGGCCATACAGCTATACTACGATGTTAACACCCACCCTGGCTGTGTCGACTATAACTCGCCAAACTTTGACTTTACAGCTAACAGGGATGACGGCTCTTGTGATCGCAATGACACAAACCACGTTCTAGGCCATGCGTTCATACAGTGTAGCGTGGAGGAGCAGCCGAGGGACTCGGAGGAGCCGCCGAGGGACTCGGAGGAGAGGGACTCGAGGAGCCGCCGAGGGACTCGGAGGAGAGGGACTCGGAGGAGAGGGACTCGTGGGGGCCGCTGAGGGACTCGAGGAGAGGGACTCGGAGGAGCCGCCGAGGGACTCGGAGGAGAGGGACTCGGAGGAGCCGCCGAGGGACTCGGAGGAGAGGGACTCGGAGGAGAGGGACTCGTGGGGGCCGCTGAGGGACTCGGAGGAGAGGGACTCGGAGGAGCCGCCGAGGGACTCGGAGGAGAGGGACTCGGAGGAGAGGGACTCGTGGGGGCCGCCGAGGGACTCGGAGGAGAGGGACTCGTGGGGGCCGCCGAGGGACTCGGAGGAGCCGGAGCCGTGGGGTGACGCGGGGTGGGATGATCATTTGGTACAATACTGCGAGACAGGATTTCAGAAAATATTACTAAACAGTGTTGATCGTCAAGGAGAGAGGTGCACTACATACTGGTGCTATTACAATTATACTCGTCCAAATGAATACTTGTTTTTATTTGGAGGCTTTTATGGCACCAATTTAAAAAATGCTGTCACCAATTCTAAGAGCTGTCCACCCTTCTTCCTGGATTTAAAATTACTGATTGACGATTCTGGCGATTTCATATATATCTGTGTGGCTTATCATCGTAATGACACAGTCACAGCTGGACGTGCGTTGCCTTTTGGAGGTTTTTTCAGTTGTTATGCAGTTAACCCGCTGACCGGTCGCAGAGACTGTCCTCCTCTGTTCAGCCCGACATTACTCACAGTCTCTAAAGGCTGTCCCATTTACTACTGTGCAGATCAGTCAGCTCAGTTCAGAGGTGAACAGGTACTGTCAGCCCGCCAACCTCCTTTCACCACTAATCCAGACAGGGCTGGGTGATGTCTCTGAGTAGAGGGACAGTGGGTCTAGCCACCGGAGAGGTGGGGACGCAGGTAGTACATTACATAGAACAGGCTTACCAGCAGCATGCTTATTACCTAAATGGTTATTATACTCAAGTGAGTAATTAGTCCAATGTATCATTAGCATTTTGGTTTAGGATCATGCATTGTGCTTTCTTATATTCAATGATCTCAGAACGATGTATCTAAATTCAATTTTAATTCAAAGGATCTTTATTGGCATAATAAAACAAACATTTACATTGACAAAACCAGGTGTCAGAAAAACAATAATAATAATAAAAACAGTTGGAAATGGTTAAAATATATACAGTTGGCGGGACAGCATTGTGTAAAAAGAGTTATGTAACATTGCAATGCATTATTTTTAACAGGTATATTATTTTGGAACAAATATATTCATGATTTATGATTACTCAATAGGCCTATGTGTCATCCACCTAATATACTTGGTCAGTCACGTGACATACAACAACGTGTTGTAAGGATTTCTATGAATTAATAACTTGCTACTGCCACTGAAGCTTATAATATATTAAATTCCATTTCATCTTTTTCTGTCTGTGTCTTTAAAATATTGCGTATATCTCTGTGTATGATTGATGTGTTGAATCGTGTGCATCTTCCACATATACATGATTTGATCAATTTGTCTTGTATTTTGGGGTCTGACAACAATGGGGAAAATGAATAATAAACAGTATGAAGCTGTCGTTACTTTTTTATTTCCATTCCGTTTAACACAAGCATGTCTTAAGTAAAAGGACACAATATATGTAACCCAGGTTTCAAATAGTCAATATAAAGTCAACTGGTCTAATAGAGCCTTACTGCATTGATCAAACTAATGGTACTTAATTACTTCAAAAACAATCAATAAGTAAATAAATACATACATAAATAAATTGTTGGTTCATTCATGACAATAAATACTCATACTAAAAGGTTGAAATCTTGTGCAGCTGTGTCTCAAAGGTCTAAAAACATTTTCTGTAAGAGCACTAAGAGCAGTCCTTGTATAAAAGGAGCATTGCTCCTTTAAGAGCCTCTTCTTTTACTGTGTGCAGAGTGAGAAAGCAGCAGCCGAGTGAGTAGACAGGAAACCATCTTTTAAAAGTTATAATCCTGTAATAGCATGTTATATTATTGCACTCCTACATGATTAATTAAAACAATAAGTGAGTATGTTGGGTCAAAAATAAGCACCAAAAACGAACTACAAACCTAAGCTTGTACCTCTGAAATTGAAGAAAGAGCCTATTGATATACATACCACAAACCTAAACTCCCCACCCTCAACCTAACGGTAACCTTCCTTTACAACATGCTACACTCTCAAAAATTTGGTTATGGACACGAATAGGAACAACCTGTAATTACGCAATTGTTTTTTTCCTGCCACCTCTGTCTTCCCATTGGCTGACGTATACAGAGTCAGAACATACTACTTTCTTACAATTTGGTACATAGACCAACAATAACTCCACAGTATCACACTCCTGCTTGCATGGTGTGGCGCTAGGATGAATTCTAGTATAATACAATTGACCTGAATTTAGCAATATTTCTTAGATGGAAAAACAAGCTGTGATGTGAGAATCAAGGTGCATGCATTGATTAAACTGAATGCCGAGGTTTCTGATATTGGGGCGTATGTTGGATCTAAGGGGCCCAATACAGTTCTCCACTACGAACAATAACCTTAGGTGCAACGGTGAATACCTCTGTTTTGTCCTCATTTAGCTGGAGGAAATTATCTGACATCCAAGACTTAATGGCTGCAATGCAGTCATGTAAATTACTAAAATTAAAATCAACCAGAGAACTGGTGTTAAAAGAATAGAGTTGAGTCTTGTTTGCGTAAGTGATAAGATATATTTTAAAGTGCTAATATGTGTACCAGAGGTAGCATATAATGTGCAAAAAGGGTTGGGCCAAGAACCGAGCTCTGGGGGACCCCAGAAGTGAGGGGAGCATAATCTGGCCCATAGTTACAGAGAATTTTCTGCCTGAAAGGTAAGAAGAAAACCATTCCAGAGCCTTCCCAGTAACTCCCACCTGATCCCTAAGTCTGTCAATTAAAATAGGATGGTGAATCGTGTCAAATACTGCAGTCCAGCAGGACCAAAATTGAGCTTTTCCCAACATCAGATGATCTGTCTTTTGTCAGTGTGTGATAATCACCAGTTTAAACCAGTTGTTCCCAATCTTTTCCTGTCAAGGACCCCCAAATTGACAGTAATTATTTTGCAGACCCCAATCTCTGTGTGTGTGTGTGTGTGCGTGTGCGTGCGCGCGTGCGTGCGTGCGTGCGTGTGTGTGTGTGTGTGTGTGTGTGTGTGTGTGTGTGTGTGTGTGTGTGTGTTCTACTGCTAGTCTGCTACACAATTCACACACATGGGGGCATCCATCTTGCTTCACTCTTTCAGACAGAAATCTCTCCCTGCTCAACCAGAAAAGTTACAAAGTTTGTGTGTATTATATATATATATATATATATATATATATATATATATATATATATATATATATATATATATATATATATATATATATATATATGAAAAGAAACATTTTTCCCATTGACTGATTGAAAATTGACCAAATTATATATATTTAACAATGTGAAAGATGCACACATTTCAACACATCACTCATACCCGCAGATATACGCAATATTTTAAAAAGACACAGACAGAAGATTAAATTGAATTTAATATTGTAAGCTTCAGTGGCAGTACCAAGTTATTAATTCACATAAGTACTTTCAAAAGGTACAGTATTGTCAAGTATCTGATCATGTATTTTAGCTGGATGGACCTCTGATCAGCCTCACTTCTGGAGTGGAAAGGGTAAACGGGATCAGGCCCAGGGGGCCTGGTCATGTGCCTAATGTAATTCAGTATACCTGACGAAGGCCGCCTCAGGCCGAAATGTAGTATATTTTTTACCGCTCTGTTGTGAATAAACTTTTTGGAGCTTTTAAAACGATGTGCGGATCTGTTCTCTCTACTCCATGTTACTACGCTAGATCCAGTACCCATTGAAATCTGTGGATGTGCGTACACCCTCACTTTCTACCTGGGCCAAGTGAGATCAAACCAAGGCCTAGGGTCGCTGGTCATGATCCCAGGCCCAGTGGGAGGCCCTCCCTTATCCACACCCAAATCGGTAGGGGGCACCGAAGTGTGTAGTACCGGCTCTGGTGTTGACGTCATGTCTGGTGACATCATGTCACCAGACATCGCCCTGTCTGGATGTGTGGTGAAAGGAGGTTGGCGGGCTGACAGTACCTGTTCACCTCTGAACTGAGCTGACTGATCTGCACAGTAGTAAATGGGACAGCCTTTAGAGACAGTGAGTAAGGTCTGCCTGAACTGTGGAGGACAGTCTCTGCGACCGGTCAGCGGGTTAGCTGCGAAACAACTGAAAAAACCTCCAAAAGGCAACGCACGTCCAGCTGCATATTCATCATTAGCATAAGCCAGACATATATATATGACAGGGCCAGAAAGCTCCATCAGGAAACGAGAAGGATGGAAGAAGGGTGGACAGCTCTGAGAATTGGTCACAGTATTATTTAAATTGGTGCCATAAAAGCCTCCAAATAAAGGCAAGTTGTCTTCATTTGGACGAGTACCATTGTAATAGCACCAGTACGTAATGCACACCAGTCCATAGTAATCAACACTGTTTAGTAATATTTGCCCCGGGCAGAAAAATGGCAATGTCTCTCCCACATGGAGACACCACATGGAGGCGTCGCGTATAATGCGGTTTGTGCCATTGCCATCACAAGAGCCGTCATCCCAGTTAGCCGTAAAGTTAAAGTGTGGGGAGTTATAGTCGACACAGCCAGGGTGGGTGTTAACATCGTAGTATAGCTGAATGGCATCATGCACAAAGTCTGCTACCTTCTTAACGGTTGACGCGTTCAGATTAGGAGTGTGTTGGTGTTGATGACATAGGGTAGTGGCAGACCAGACCGGTCAATAGCAACAAGATTATTTCTGATGCTTGCTTGCCACTCTTTAAGACTCATGCCAGGGTAGTAGGGGGAACCACCGTAGCCCTCAATATGGGAGTTAGTGATTTTATCGTTATATGATAATTGATCGCCATGATTGTAGCTAACATCTACATCTACGTCATCTTTAAACAAAGAAAGGAAACTGTAGCCAGCTGAGGCTTTGATAGAAGTCATGGAGACGTCACCGCTGTAGACGTAGGCTGACAGGATGTAGTCCTCTTTAACTAAAGCAGCCCCTGCATCAACACTAGTGATCACATGTGTACCATAGTCAGCCACTAGCTTCTCTGACAGGTAAGTAGCTAACCCTGTTTGGTCATTTGTAATGGCAGCTGCGATGTTCTCTACTTGATGAACGAAGAAGGGGTCCAGTCTGAAGTCAGGGTTGGCCTTCACCGTGTAAATGCGGTTCCGTACCTAAAAATAGAAGCACAAGAAACAGGAAATGCAGATATTTAAGTTGATTTATTGTTCTCCTCCCCATTCTAACTTGGCCCCTTCTTTAGCACAGAAAATGTGTAACATAAAAAATTAAAGTGAGGCAGCAAGTTTATAGGCTCCTAGCCTATAAACTTTTACTAAAAACAAGTTAGGAAAGCACGTAAGAATGTAAATGCATGAGGTCAGGATTATCTGACTTTCATGCATTGAACAAATATTTAATAACAAATATTGGTTCACTTTCCCAATTGTCTGGCCCAAAGTAAAATCAGAAAAAATCTCTAACTGTCTTATTGTGGTTGATATTTTGGCTTATTTTATTTAGCATTTTTTTTATTTTCACAACAGTAAGAGGGCAAAGGATCTTTATGTAATATGATCGCCAGTAGGCTTTGAAAACAAACACAAAACATAATACTGAACAAATCCATGTAAGTTGGCACATCTGTGAAAATACAACAGTAGTGAACTCACTTGTACTCTGGTCATGGCAGCCTTGCCGTTGACTAGGTTGTTTTTCACTCTCTGAAGTTCGAGGGAGAATTTTCCATGCAGTTCTTCAAATAGAGTGTTTAATGATGCCTCTACGTTGATGCTGCCGGAGGTGACACTTATGTGTTGTTGCCAGAGAGTGAAGACCTCAGCGTGAGTCTGGACGTGTGTCACTTTCCAGGGTACCACGAACACGTCGTCGGGGACGAAGTAGAATCCGTCCTCGGTGGTCTGGCACTCTTCATAGCTGAAGTCCATCACCCGAGCTCTGTCCAGGTTCCTCAGGTTGTCCCAGCCGCCGCCTGGTAGAACCTCCAGAGCCGCCATGGAGGAGTTAGAGGAGGAACGGCATCGTTTGAACCAGCCCATGGGGCGACTGACCGGCTCTGGATCAGCAGGAGAGAAGAAGACATGGAGGATGAAGGAGAGAAGGATCAGTGTTGATGCTCTCACTGCCATGGCTGCTGACTGAGAGAGCAGAAACACTCCACCCTGATATATACTGTACCTGTCTGGTGGAGGAGGAGCAAATGAACACACACACACACACACACACACACACACACACACACACACACACACACACACACACACACACACACACACACACACACACACACACACACACACACACACACAAGATGAGGGGTGGTAACATTGTATGCTATTCATGTGAACAGGGTCTTGGACGGTCCATGGTACCTCTGACAATAATACTTCACAATAATCTTCCTGTATCAACTTCTCTTTGTGCATTTTGGGCTCATTGTCATCACAGTCACATTAGGTGCATTGGCACTGGGTTAAAAATGGCTAACATAATGGCTTGTTTGTACCATTTTATTCCAGACATGGGCCAGAACTTTTGACCTATAAATCTCCAACAATGAACCGTACAAAATGACAATCTTGATTGTCCCAAGATGATTCAGTTTCACAGGTCTGTTCCAACATCCGCAAGACCAAGACGAGACGTAAAAATGAGGTCGCAACTGTATACAGTCGACGTGGCAGTTTGTCTAATGGCACAATGGAAGAGCCGATAAAACACCATTTTGCATGGGCACACACACACACACACACACACACACACACACACACACACACACACACACACACACACACACACACACACACACACACACACACAGTGCTCCACATCCACATTTCTTCTTCCTTATAGTTCAGGAAAGTAGTGCAATCTTTTCTCATTATGGAAAAATACGATTCAAAAATTGAGCAGATGAACAGATAACAGTTGCCAATTCATCAAATATCAGAGAGGCCAATACTACTGAAATTAATCCATAGTATATAAAATGCTCTCTGAACATGAAGAAAATATTCCAAATCAAGAAACAACCTTCACCAATGAGAGAGAGGGGAGCTGTGGGTGGGTGGGTTTTGGGAGCGTGAGGGAGCGAGTGAGCAGCGTCTTTATTTTTAAAACCAGCAAAAAGTGAAAGCGTTGCTGGACTCCATGTTCAGTTAAAGCTCCACTCTTGGGCTTCTCACCACATTTGTTTTCAAGGCAATTTTCTTAGGTTGCTACCTGTGAAAGTGTATTATGGCGACTGCTGTTGGCTGTTAATATTGTCTCGTTTAGCTACAGAGGGACTCTTAATGACTTATTATTTACTTCCATTAGTTGGGGGCCTTAGGGAGATTTTAGGCTGTGTTTGCGCACTTTCGTCTAAAAGCGCCAAATTTGGCACAGTTGTAGCTCAGGGCATACTTAACCCTTTGATGGCCACGCCCTAATTATTCAATTACCTTATCAGGCCATCTCAATCAATACATAATCTAAATATTTGAATATCTATAGAATAATGTGTGATATGACCAAAACTTAACAAAATGTCTCATTTGAAAGGTACAGGTCTCCAGTTTACACAGAAAAAAAAATTATCACTCTAGCATGTACCGTTATTTACTTATGAGCATTCTAATACCTGGTTGGTTAGACCAGAAAATGCCCTGCTGAGAGGTCATTCTGAGATACAGCTGTCTTTAGTTTTTTTTCTTTCTCTGCCCATAGGACACTGTGGGAATGGTCTACATTATCACACAATACCTTATTTGAAAGCTGCATCTGTCTACTTTACTCTGAAAAAGGAATCATGTTTATACCATGTTGCATTCATCTTTGGGGGGCTTACAATACACCATACACTGACTAAAAAAGGCTTTTTTCAGGTCCCACAAAAAAGTTGTGACATGTATACAGTATCAAGCCAGGAATCATCATCATCATCATCATGCTCCATGCTTTGAGTTGCATACACCATGGTTTGGGAAAATAATATTTTTATATAAAATGTATCTTTTTATATCCCAGTACATGCACCAATTGCCTCTAGAACAGGGTTTTCAACCTTTTTCATCCCAGGGCCCAGGGCATTTGAGCCACGGACCACCATTTGAGGACATTTTAGCCCCACACAGCCCCCCCCCCCAAACTAAAGATTTCCTTTGCTTCTGTCCATGATTGTATAGATTAGGACTACTGTAATTCACATGATGAATACTTTAACTCTTGAGGGTGTAAAAATGAAACCAAATGGACCCTGAAACCAAATGGACCCGCCAGGGTCCATTTGGTTTCAGGGTCCATTTGGTTTCATTTCTACATTCTCAAGAGTTACATCTGGGTAAACAATTTAGCTGGGGACCACCTGGAACCCTCTCAGGGACCACTGGTGGTCCCCGGACCACCGGTTGAAAACCCCTGCTCTAGAATCTAGTCTATAAACTTGATTTGCTATTCAAACCTATTGTCTGTTCACTTCAAGGGGCCAGTCCAATGGTGGCTCTTGTACATAGACTTCTATTGAATGGGGACAAAACTTTTTTGACCCCTGAATATCCCTGCTAGATGTCACAATGTCGCATGAATTTCTCTTCACAGTGTTGCCAACTTGGCACATTTGTCACTATATTTAGTTATTTTTTCCAGACCCCCCTAGCGCCAAAATTATTGAAAAACTCATGGAGGAAAATCTAGTGCTTTTTTGCTGGTGAGTTGGGCTAAAAACCACTGCTCTAGCATGCATTTTGCATGCATTTTGGAAGTGCCACTAGTGCATTTTGGAGTTGGCAACACTTCCCCTCAAAATGGATACTTGAATGGACACATTGGGAAGACGAAGCAGAGATCACTACGCAGTTGTTTTTTTCTGTTTGGAACAAAGGAACGGCCGGAACGCACGCGCAAAATGGAATCGCTGTAGTACCACCTTTTTGATACCAGGGACCACCATTTATTCGGCATTTGAGCCACGGACCACCATCTGATGACATTTTAGTCCCACAGACCCAAAACTCTCTGTTTTTATCTACAATTCTAGCCTGCATTTCGGAAACATGACAGGCAAACCTAGATTTCTAGTCGTGTAGATTTGGGCTGATTCAGATGATGAATATTTTAACTCTTGAGAGCATAAAAATGAAACCAAATGGACCCGCAAGGATCCATTTGGTTTCATGTTTACACTCTCAAAGAGTTACACCTGGTTAGCCAACGTTACATCATTTAGTCTGGGGACCACCTGGAACTCTCTCAAGGACCACTGGTGGTCCCCGGACCCCAGCTGTAGAAGTGGTGATGATGATCGAGCGGCCGGGACCAGGCTGTGGTTAATTTTTCTCCTCATTTGTCTCCTCCACCACCCACCACCACCACGGAGGTGCTTTACTTGCAGCAAGGATCCATTTGGTTTACGCTCTCAAAGAGTTACACCTGGTTAGCCGCCAACTTTACATCATTTAGTCGGGGACCACCTGGAACCCTCTCGGGACCACTGGTGGTCCCCGGACCCCAGCTGAAGTAGTGGATGATGATGATCGAGTGGCTGGGACAGCAGGAGCACGAACCAGGCTGTGGTTTATTTTTCTGGGAATTTTTCTGGGTATTTTTCTTTTCCTCCACCACCCACCACCACGGAGCTCTTTACCCTGGCATGCTGCTTCAAACACGGACAAACAAACGGATCGCTTATAGTCTGGACAACAGGACTGCAGAACGGTGAGAAAAGAACACCCCATTTTATATGCGATGGCTTGTTTTGGTTTTCTGTGATTCTTGGGCGTTGTTTATCAACTCTGAGTGCTTGTTTTGCCTTGCCTATACCTCCGTAGACAAAAACAAGTTGTTGTTTTTTTCTATTTGATGTGATGTGCAAAAAAAAATCTACATTTTATCTGTGTTTTGATTGTGAGGCTTTCCGGGAAACATGCAACTAAGCCCCCCACCACCAGCATATATTGTGCTCTATGGCGTTTTGTTATGGTATTGTGGAGGTGTTGTGGGGGGTCCCTCAGTTGTGGGGGTCCCTGTGCTGTGGGGGGGGGGGGGTCCCCAGGGTTGTTTTGTTTCTCTTTTTGGCTTGGCTTTGTTATGTTATTGTGGAGGTGTTGTGGGGGGGGGGGACCCTGTGTTGTGGGGGGGGGGGGGTCCCCGGGGGGTCCCTGGGGGTCCCCGGGGTCCCCGGGGGTCCCCTGTGTTGTTTTGTTTTCTCTGTTGGCTTGAGAAGTGATTAGCATTCAGGACATTCTGATACAAAGCAAGGGAGGTGTGTAAGGCTGAACGATGCTTGCCACAGTCCACGGAGGGCAGACGATTGTGTTTTAGCACTAGTGTTTAAAAGACAGATAGATCTCTCTCTATTTTGGGTAACTTTGGGTAACTTTTTGTACTGTAGTGGGCTATATGATAAATTTTGAGCAAACCCATGATGCAGCTACATGGATCTTTGTGACAAGCTAGCTTAGGGTCCCCTCTAGCCTAAGCACCAATAAAAACAGAATTACGTTTATTACGTTTTGCAGCTGGCATCTCAAAATGAATAAATTACGCTTTAGACGTCTACAGCCTTCATAGGGTTAAAAGGATCCCTGTCTACTAAGACAAACATCGCTTAAAACATTATACTTTCCCTATACAACTAAAAAACACCATTGGCATCTTATTTCTTTCATAAATACAAAATATTTCACTCAACAGGAACTGCTCCTGGTGCAGGATGATGATGTCACATGTGGTCTAGCTCTATATGGAACACATGGATGAACATGCTCATGTGACATCATCATCCTGCGACCGGAGCACCCCCTATTCAGTGAAAGATTCTGTATTTATGAAAGAAATAAAGTATTGAAGGTGTTTTTATCTGCATATTTTAGTTATAGAAGGCAAGTATAGTGTTTTAAGGCATATTTGTCTCATTAGACAGGGATCCTTTTAAATGATTTGGCTAGCGGCTAGTGACCTTTTGAATCGCCACAGCGGCCAATCCAATATGGCCACCACTTGAAAATCGCTATTTCCTATAACATTTGAACCAGATGAGCTACCAAATCCAACTTGGTGTCTATTTCATGTTTTTGACAATTATAAGTACTAGGACCTTACCTGTTTAATATGTGAAGTCCAAATCATGCAAAGCGTGGGTAATGTGATGTACTAATCATTCCAATAATGTAAGTGGAATGAATCACTAAGAGGCTCAAGCTCAGGCCCACCTAAAAAGGGGTAAAAGAAAATAATACTGGTGCACACGGTCCTTATTAACAATGTGTTGTGTACAACAATGTGTACTAATTTTGTGTCACTACAATGGCCCCAAAAGTTGTAAACCCCCTTGCCGGGCAGAAAAATCCTCCAGTGTAGGGGGGTCCTTTGGCTGGTGTGGCCCAGGGGCCCATAATTTCATAATCCGCCTATATGTGTATATTGTAACATGGGAAATGGTGATAAATAATTGTTGTACAACAGTGGCCTCATGAAGCTCTAGAAACGATACAGTGGTCTCTTACAGCTATAGATACAAAACTGTGGTCTCATTCTTACAATATGTGGAAATTACACATACTACATGTATAACATGGCATGGTTCTTGCCCAAAACAGCATGTGATTGTGGGAATTTGGTATGTATGTGCAAGGCAAGGTATCCATGTAACCCATTTCCATTCACATACTGTATATTTAAGTGACAGGTAACAGGACCTTTTGGAAAATGGCTATGATGTTTTTCGCTCAACAAAATGTAGTAAAACTTGCAAGATATTGGATTTAACCTCCTCCCAAACAGGATGGCATGACAAGGTTGGTCTCATTGGAAACCTGAGGTTGTCTAGAATCAAATGGTATCTCTATCTTTGGTTTATCTAAAAGAAAAAAAAAACAGGAGAGAAGACGGACTCCACATGACCTCAATGCAAGTCGCCAAATAGAAGTTAAAAGTTAGCCCTTAAGCAAAACCAATGTCTTCAAATTGACCAACAACCACAACCCCCCCTCCCCGGTCTCCCCAACATGTTATAGCTATTAACACCAGAATGGAAGCATGCATGGCAGAATTAGTTCAATTAGACCTATTGCACCAGATTGATTCTCATAACAATGGACAAGTTATGTCCAATCTCTTCGAATACCAAACACCACTTGGAAATATGAAAATTAGGGGTCTAGACACACCCAAAATAATAATGAGCATTCCAACACATTTCTAATTAAAAAAAAAAAAAAAAAAAAAAACA
>CM076985.1:7461789-7501789 GCA_039105355.1 Benthosema pterotum
ATTTAAATACATACATTTTCTGTTTCTTGTACTCTATTTTTTTTTAGGTACGCAACCGCATTTACACAGTGAAGGCCAACCCTGACTTCAGACTGGACCCCTTCTTCATTCAACAAGTAGAGAACATTGCAGCTGCCATTACAGACAACCATACAGTGTTAGCTACTTACCTGTCAGAGAAGCTAGTGGCTGACTATGGTACACATGTGATCACTAGTGTTGATGCAGGGGCTGCTTTAGTTAAAGAGGACTACATCCTGTCAGCTTTCGTCTACAGCGGTGACGTCTCCCTGACTTCTATCAAACGTTCAGCTGGCTTCAGTTTCTTTTCTTTGTTTAAACTTGATGCCAACGTTAGTTACAATCATGTCGAATCAGAACAAAGTCTATTTGACATTAGCATCACTAGCTCCCACATTGAGGCTACGGTGGTTCACCCTACTACCCTGGCATGAGTCTTAAAGAGTGGCAAGCAAGCATCAGAAATAATCTTGTTGTTATTGACCGGTCTGGTCTGCCACTACCCTATGTCATAAACACTGACACACTCCCTCATCTGACCGCGCTAACCGTTAAGAAGGTAGCAGACTTTGTGCATGATGCCATTCAGCTATACTACGATGTTAACACACCACCCTGGCTGTGTTGACTATAACTCCCCAAACTTTAACTTTAACGGCTAACAGGGATGACGGCTCTTGTGATCCCAATGACACAAGCCGCATTTTAGGTGGACTCTTCATGCAGTGTTGGGGGGGAGATGGAAGTAACTGCCAGACAGACCCATTTACAGGTGGATTTTCTTGCCTCCCAGGATTACAGACCATATTACTAAACAGTATTGATTCTCCACGAGTGGCTACATCCTGGTGCTATTACAATGGCACTCCTCCAAATGCTTTCGAAGGGCTTTTATTTTGGAGGGTTCCATGCACCAATCTCAATAATGCTGTCACCAATTCTAAGAGCTGTCCACCCTTCTTCATGGATTTAAAATTCCTGATTGACGATTCTGACGATTTCATATATATCTGTGTGGCTTTTCATCCTTATGATGAATTCACAGTAGGACGTGCGTTGCCTTTCGGAGGTTTTTTCAGTTTTTCGCAGCTAACCCACTGACCGGTCGCAGAGACTGTCCTCCTCTGTTCAGCCCGACACTACTCACAGTCTCTAAAGGCTGTCACATTTACTACTGTGCAGATCAGTCAGCTCAGTTCAGAGGTGAACAGGTACTGTCAGCCCGCCAACCTCCTTTCACAGCACCGGGTGATGTCTATGAGTAGTACTTTACCAAAGCAGTGTGACAACAAACAATACAATAAAAACAGTAGAAAGTAGAAAGTACAATTGGCGATACAGTATTGTGTCACATTGCAATGCATTACTTTTTAACAGGGTATATTGTTTTGGAACAAGTAGCAGAAATCATTCACATTTTTTCAAATCATTTATGATTATTAGTAGGCCTATAAGTGTCATCTACCAAATATACATGATCAGTCACTTGACAAGCTGTTGTAAGGACTTCTATGAAATTATAACTTGTTACTGAAACTTACAATAATATTGTAAGTTTCAGTATTAGTCAAATTCCATTTAATTTTCTTTCTTGAGTTAATTTGCCATGTATTTTTAGGTCTGACAATAATGAGAAAATATAAAATAAATGAATGAAGCTGTTGTTCTTTGTTTTTATTTCCATTTGGTTTTGCATGTGTGAATTAGCATTTGCTTCATTTCACATTCACATTTAGAATTTCTTTGCAGATGTCCAAAATTTCAGGGATGCTAGAATCATGACCTTTATGGTTACTTTATGGACACAAATGAATAAAGCCAATATGCCACTGTTAGTAACAAACAGCGGGGGATTGTTTGTTTATTGATTTATTCATTCATTTATTCATTTATTAATTGTCCTACATTGGAATGAACCATGTTGGCTTGTGGGAACATTTTATCAACACTTTTGCTGTGACATAACAACAATGAGCAAACAATATTTAGGGATGCACCAATATGGAAATTATTGGCCGATAGCGTTGTGGCCGATGGCCAGTGCAGTAACTATAGTTACTAGTTGCACACAGGGCGTCTTTAGCCAGCCATACGGGGGGGCTGGAAGAATGGCAGGGCAACTCCAAAGTTTTTCACATGAACAGTGGTTTTCCATGTTTTTGACACCAGGGCCCACTATTTATTCGGCATTTGAGCCACGACCACGATTTTGAGGACATTTTACCCCCACAGTCCCCAAAGCTAAAGATTATTTTTGCTTTTGTCCACAATTCCAGGCTGGATTTGGGAAACAAAACAGTCAAACATACAGATCAAAATGACCATTAATCTTCTACATTCTCTAGTAGTGTGTGATATTATTACTAGTGCTCCATGGAGACCATACTGTATAACATACACATACACACAAGCTCTGGAGATGATAGACAAGCTGTGGAGATAATAGAGAAACTGGAGATGATTGACAGGCTGTGGCCCAGACGAAAAAGCTCCAGTGAGTCATTAAAGGGGAAATTCCACCCATTTTGGACATTTTAGTATGCCATTAAAACACCTTAGAGATGTTGTGTGGACATGATAAAATGTTCCCCCATTCTGTGTTTCCTAGAAATGGTCTGGAAAAAAAAAAAAAAAAAAAACATTATCACGGTGAAACGCAACATGATGACATCATCAAGTTGTGTTTCACCATGTTAATGATTTTTCTTTCAGGACCTTTTTTTCTGGAGTGTACAAATGGAACTAGATGGCCTTCACAGACTTCACGTTTGTGTGTGCAGCGGCTGCAGCCTCCACTTTGCGCCAGGGAAAGCGGCTTCCTGCAAGCTGGCAGCATAGCGCAAAATGCAAGGTGCACACAAGTGCAAAGTCCCGTTTGATGACCAGTCAAAATACGTCACGTGACAGAGCACGTCAGCACATTTCTAAGCTTTTTTTCCGCCGGCAATGTGCTTACAGCCTGAGTGTGCAGATAGAACCAAATGGACCCCTAATGGAGTATATACTATATACTGTGTGTGTGTGTGTGTGTGTGTTGTTGTGTGTGTGTGTGTGTGTGTGTGTGTGTGTGTGTGTGTGTGTGTGTGTGTGTGTTGTGTGTGTGCGCGCGCATGTGTGTGCGCATGTGTGTGCGCATGTGTGTGTGTGTGTGTGTGTGTGTAAAGATAATCTTCCACCTTCCATGTTAAGATTTCCTGGGAGATATACATTTTAGCCTGTTACTGAAGCTGCGAGCAAGGCTCATGTATGCTCTATAGTTTTACTCGTGGCCGAGCAACATTTCAGTGAGGAAACAGATGTTAGGCGGCTGGTATACTATGGACTTACGTGCCAAAATCGTGCAGCAGTTACTGTAAACAACAACACCTCAACCCAATGTCATTGTAAGTAAGATATTCGAGCGAAAAATATGTAATTTTCAAAACGACTAGCATGTTGCTACTGTATAGTATTGTTAGCTCTGCATAGCATTTGTTATCTCCCAGGGGGCATGACACGCCCCCTTTGCAGTTTACCATGTCCTGACATGGTTCTACCACCAGATGGCAGTATTTGACTACCAAACAAATGCCTTTGAATCAGTGTTTTTTAACCTTTCCCCCACATCATTGAAATTATTTATATTCTGCATTTGAGCCACCGGCAAACACTTACACAATAACAATTATTTTACAATGTTCTAATTGTGTACGTAGGCCCAAACTCTTGTGAGAGTAAAATGAAGCCATTACACTCACAATATGGTCCAACTCTCCTTTATTTAGCCTGGAGACCACCTGCAAGACCACTGGTTGAATACCACTTTAAAAGACACAGGTGTACCATCTCATATAGAGAACATAGAGACCTGCTACCTCATTTAGAACACACAGGTGTACCATCTCATATAGAGGACATAGAGACCTGCTACCTCATTTAGAACACACACGTGTACCATCTCATATAGAGGACATAGAGACCTGCTACCTCATTTAGAACACACAGGTGTACCATCTCATATAGAGGACATAGAGACCTGCTACCTCATTTAGAACACACACGTGTACCATCTCATATAGAGAACATAGAGACCTGCTACCTCATTTAGAACACACACGTGTACCATCTCATATAGAGAACATAGAGACCTGCTACCTCATTTAGAACACACACGTGTACCATCTCATATAGAGGACATAGAGACCTGCTACCTCATTTAGAACACACAGGTGTACCATCTCATATAGAGGACATAGAGACCTGCTACCTCATTTAGAACACACAGGTGTACCATCTCATATAGAGGACATATAGACCTGCTACCTCATTTAGAACACACACGTGTACCATCTCATATAGAGGACATAGAGACCTGCTACCTCATTTAGAACACACACGTGTACCATCTCATATAGAGGACATAGAGACCTGCTACCTCATTTAGAACACACAGGTGTACCATCTCATATAGAGGACATAGAGACCTGCTACCTCATTTAGAACACACACGTGTACCATCTCATATAGAGGACATAGAGACCTGCTACCTCATTTAGAACACACAGGTGTACCATCTCATATAGAGGACATAGAGACCTGCTACCTCATTTAGAACACACAGGTGTACCATCTCATATAATAGACATAGAGACCTGCTACCTCATTTAGAACACACAGGTGTACCATCTCATATAATAGACATAGAGACCTGCTACCTCATTTAGAACACACAGGTGTACCATCTCATATAGAGGACATAGAGACCTGCTACCTCATTTAGAACACACAGGTGTACCATCTCATATAGAGAACATAGAGACCTGCTACCTCATTTAGAACACACACGTGTACCATCTCATATAGAGGACATAGAGACCTGCTACCTCATTTAGAACACACACGTGTACCATCTCATACAGTGGACATAGAGACCTGCTACCTCATTTAGAACACACAGGTGTACCATCTCATATAGAGGACATAGAGACCTGCTACCTCCTTAAAGATGTATTTCTTCATTTACAGCAGGAGGTTTACTGCAAGTCGAACACAATTTTTTTTTTTTTTTTTTTTTTTTTTACTTTTTTATTGGCCTATTTGCAATTGCCATATTTCCAATTGCCCTTTATTTCACTTCTACTCCTACAATATTTTACATTTACTCATTTTATTTTATTTTTTTACATTACATGTTACTTAATTGGCCTATATAAAACATCCATTGTCCACTTCAGCGCTGTTTACATTAAGGCCATTTGAAAGTGAGATCTACAAGCTCACAATGTGACCAGCTGGTGTTCACAACATTTTTAAACATTTAAAAATGTTAAAAAGTGACATTCTGCATAATGACTACCCTACTTTCTACGCCTACTTTAAAGGGATATTAATGAATCAATATTAATTAACCAACAATACAAATGATGATGATAGCCCCCCCCCCCCCCCCATTTACCCATATGACCTCTACAAAATGACCAGAACTACCTAATATAGTATTTCACCAAAAGCAGAGCAGAACTTCAGCCACAGGTGTCTGGGCATCATTTAATACAGTTGACAACACTATATTAGTATTTCATACAGGTTAACTTAAAAAAAAAAAAAAAAAAAAAAAAAAAAAAAAACATATTTTTACTCATAGTTCTACATTGCAGTACTGATAGACGTTTAAAACATGCCACTACTTTTTCTATCACGGCATTCAAGAAATGTTTGGCTATAATGCCTCATTCACACCTCAAACGTCTTTTCTTTTGATATACATATATACAAATACCCCAAAGCATCCCCTCACCCAATTACAGCCTTTAGTTTAAAGCACATATTATCCAGCATCTCAACTGGTCACCCACTGACATACAACAAAACCCGCCTCCACCTGCAGCTGTTAATGACATAGACCATGTAGTTAGGAACAAGTTGATCACACATTTGCATTAGCACATAAAACCCTCCATTTCTTGTTACTAAACATGACATGCTGCTCACAGTTCAACACGATTTAGTGTTGTTGCGTGGCCGCACCCCAAACAAATCATGGACAATACAACTCCACTGCTACTGCTACAGATGCAGGGTTCAGGTGTAGTAGGGACCTGACAATATAACGAGATTCATTTCACAACGCAATTCATACTAGAAAACCCATAAAACAATGCATATAAAACCATGCCAAACAGGGTTATAGCCTATAGGCTTACCAATGTAACAGTTGCGACCGCGTGTGTCTCCGCCTCATAACGCTGTACCAGTATAGTGTTGTGACACCTGCCTGTATAGAAAGCTCTTTAAATCGAGTTCTCTCTCTTGACTCTACTACCCTCTAGGCAGGGGTGTCAAACTCATTTTGGGTGGGGGCCGCATTGGACTTAATGTGGGGTCATGTCTATGTTCCCTCAGCTCTATGTTCCCTCAGCTCTATATTCCCTCAGCTCTATGTTCCCTCAGCTCTAAGTTCCCTCAGCTCTATGTTCCCTCAGCTCTATGTTCCCTCAGCTCTATGTTCCCTCAGCTCTATGTTCCCTCAGCTCTAAGTTCCCTCAGCTCTATGTTCCCTCAGCTCTATGTTCCCTCAGCTCTATGTTCCCTCAGCTCTATGTTCCCTCATGCTTAAGCACATGGAGGCTGTTAGTTCTGTTGAATCATTAAGAATTATTCAAATTAATCACAGCTTCAAAATTAATTTAATCTTGATTAATCACCATTAAAACTAACTCTAAAATATGGATGTTTTCCTTTACAGATTTGAACATTTAAAAAAGAAAATCTTGAAAAAGTTTATTTCTTATTTGATAAATACTTATTATCTCTCATATTTATCAAAATAGGTGATCTACAAGCCCCATCCTCCGGCAATACTCTATGGCTCTGGTTACAGGGAGAGCTGTAACCAGTGGTTACACAGATACAAGCTACAGTATGTCTCTGTAAAACCGTGCTCTACTGATTTTTTTTCAATGAGAAAATGGTCAGCCAATTGAGTCAGTGTGCAATTAATTAATTAATTAATTAATCGGATTAATCAGCAAAATTAATTTACTAATTAATTTATTTTCAACAGCCTATATACGGTAACCACAAAAAAGTTCTTATTTCCAAAATTCCATTCAAAAACTTTCATTAAGTGCACAGTGCACACAATGTAAATGAAGTATTTATTTGTTTATTTTTACACAGTTTTGGTTTCCAGCCCATAAAACCCACCAGGATTTCAAAAATTAGAATGTTTTACGAGACCACTAAAAAGAAAAATGTTTTAAACAAGAAATATCGACTATCTGAAAAGTATATTAATGTATGCAGTCTATACTTGGTCTGGGCTACTTCTGAACATTATTTCATTAATGAGGCGTGGCATGGAGGTGATCAACCTGTGGCACTGTAGAGGTGTTATGTAAGCCCAGTTTTGGTTTGATACCGTGTAAATTAATTTGTATTCTTCAGTCTTATGTCTCACATCTTCCTCTTGACAATACAACCCACATTCTATGTTGGGTTAAAGTCAGGACAGTTGGCTGGACAGTTAAGCACAGTAATCCCATGGTCAGTACAGCAGCTATGATGATGCTTCTCAACATACTGAAGCACAGGGTCCACTAAAAAACTGGACTGGACTTGGCAAAACACATGATTTAGGCCATGTTATCGGCTGAAAACTTCAACACAGCCATCTTTTTAGAGTACCTTGTGCTTCGTTATTTGACAAGCTTCATGGAGATGCTAATTTTCCTATCGAGCTTGATTGGTACCTGCCCACAGAGCTAAAAATACTAGTAACTGCTGTACTGACCATGGTATTACTGCGCTTAACTGAGCAGCCAACTGTCCTGACTGTAACCCAACAGAGAATCTGGGTTGTATGGCCAAGAGGAAGGTGTGAGACATAAGACTGAACATTATAAATGTATTTACATTCATTTATAAAAGCAAAACTGGTCTTCCATAACACTTCAACAGTGCCACAGGTTGATCACCTCCATGCCATGCCCCATTGATGAAATAATTTGCTCAAAAGTACCCCAGACCAAGTATTACTGCATAGATTAATATACTTTTAAGATAGTCTACTTTTGTTGTTTAAAACATTTTTTTTTAGTAGCCTAGTAAAATATTCTATTTTTTGAAATCCGGTTTTGGTGGGGTTTTGTGAGCTGGAAGGCAAAATTCTGTAAAAATAAATAAATAAATAAATAAATAAATAAATAAATAAATAAATAAATAAATAAATAAATAAATAAATAAATAAATAAATAAATAAATAAATAAATAAATAAATAAATAAATAAATAAATAAATAAATAAATAAAATAAAATACTTTACAATGTGTGCACTGAATCTATAATTAATGGAAGTTAAGGTTTTTTAATTAGAAGCATTTATATGGTCAATTAAAGCAGGTTGGTAGTGTGTGAGTTTTTCTGTGTCCACACTGCAACGCATTATTTTGAGGGTGAGTTTTAGAAATAGTGTTAGTAATTTTTGATGCTATTTTTATTTACAGTGCGCCAAAAACCATTCAAAAATAGAAAAAAAAAATCAAATAGTGTCTTAGCTGAAATTTGTAAATGGCTACACAACCCATGGATTTATGCAGACCTGCTTTTTATTGAAGTGATGGATCACCGAACATTCAAAAATATTGCATGAAGAACAATAACTAATGCTTCTAAAGTACATTATATTTTTCAAACTCTGAAATGGATTATTATTATTACCCGTATTTATATTTAAATAGCCAAGCTGTGATCTGAACCTCAGTTATAGACCCTCATACTGGTGAAGTAAACTGACTCTGCCAGATGGAGCAGCAGAGAGAGGAGGAGGGAATAGTCCTCTCTCTGCTATAGTTCTCAAATGCATGCAGTATATTGCAGTATAGTTCTCAATTGCAGCGCAGTACACCCCCCCCCCCCCCCCCCCACTCTCTGCGAGTCAACATTCCAATCAATTAAGCACTCCCAGCAGTGAAGCTACCGGACTAGTGCTCAGAGAAGGGAACTCAGAAGCATTTCTTTAAACGATCATAACTTTTGATCGGAATGTACTAGAGACTTTATTTTCTCACAAAAAAACGTAGGCTACTACTGGTATTGTGAATGAATACTGACCAAAATGTGTCATTAACTAAATAGGAGAGGTCCATTCACTAAAATGGCCCTGAAAAGTCATGGGTGTGTCTAGGGTGTCACCTCCATCAACCCAATCAGCATGGTCGGTGCCATTCCCGTTAAACAGGTCACAGGATCACCTTGAAATGCCACCTATCCATCTGGTGCGCAGCCATTGTATGTTCAATTAAGTAGATGCATTAAGTACAACGTAGATGAGTAGGCCTATAGAAGCATTTATGATGCACTAAATAAAAAGTGACAATTGTGGAAAAGTTTTGAAGCATTTTATTGGATAATTAAAATCATTAATCTGGAGGTCCTTACAATGCAGGCTATTGTCACTGTGTGATAATCACCAGTTTAAAACAGTGGTTCCCAATCGTTTTCCTGTTAAGGACTCCCAAATTGACAGTAATTATTTTGCAGGCCCATCTGCAAACATATGCCCCCAGTAAAAGAAAATGTTAGTAGTGACTTTGTAGCTCTATGGCTGTAGAAGTGACATATCTTCATATAATAAGTGACTATAGTGAAAAAAAGAAAAAAAAAAAAAAGAAACGACAGCTTCATACTGTTTATTATTCATGTTCCCCATTGTTGTCAGATCCAAAATATATGACAAATTGACCAAATCATTTATATTCACCAATGTGAAAGATGTACATGATTCAACACATCAATCATACACAGAGATGTATGCAATATTTTAAAAAGACAGACAGAAAGAAGATTAAATGGAATTTAATATTGTAAGGTCCAGTGGCAGTAGCAAGTTATTATAGTCCTTACAACAGGTTATTGTAGGCCAAGTGACTGATCATGTATATTAGGTGGATGACACTTAGGCCTACTAATTAATCATAAATGTATTGTGAATATACAAGGTATTTGTTCCAAATTAATATACACTGTTAAAAAATAATGCAGTGACATAACTCTTTTTATGCAATGCTGTCAATACTTTAACCTTTTCCAACTGCTTTTTTTATTATTTTGTTTTTGTGACATCTGTTTTGGCAATGTAAATGTTTGTTTTATTATGCCAATAAAGCTCCTTTGAATTAAAATTGAATTGAGAGACATCATTCTGAGATCATCGAATATGAGAAAGCACAATGTATGATCGTAAACCAAAATACAAATGATACATTGGATTAATTTCTCCCTTGAGTAAAACAACCATTTAGGTAATAAGCATGCTGCTGGTAAGCCTGTTCTATGTAATATACTACCCTGCGTCCCCCCTCTCCGGTGGTTAGACCCACTGTCCCTCTACTCAGAGACATCACCCAGCCCTGTCTGGATTAGTAGTGAAAGGAGGTACGCGGGCTGACAGTACCTGTTCACCTCTGAACTGAGCTGACTGATCTGCACAGTAGTAAATGGGACAGCCTTTAGAAACAGTGAGTAAGGTCTGCCTGAACTGTGGAGGACAGTCTCTGTGACCGGTCAGCGGGTTAGCTGCGAAACAACTGAAAAAAAACCTCCGAAAGGCAACGCACGTCCAGCTGCGTCGACATCATTACCATCAGCCAGACAGATAAATGTGGGGTCATAGCCAGAGCCAATCAGGAAACGAGAAGGATGGAAGAAGGGTGGACAGCTCTGAGAATTGGTCACAGCATTATTTAAATTGGTGCCATAGAAGCCTCCAAATAAAGGCACGTTGTCTTCATTTGGATGAGTACCATTGTAATAGCACCAGTATGTAATGCACACCGCTCCTGTAAAGTAATCAGCACTATTTAGTATTATTTGCTGAAATTCTATAGTGGAACCCGGGCAGAAAAATGGCAATGTGTCTCCCAGCCCAAAACACCGTATGGAGACGTCGCCTATAATACGGTTTGTGCCATTGCCATCACAAGAGCCGTCATCCCTGTTAGCCGTAAAGTTAAAGTTTGGTGAGTTATAGTCAACACAGCCAGGGTGGGTGTTAACATCGTAGTATAGCTGAATGGCATCATGCACAAAGTCTGCTACCTTCTTAACGGTTGACGCGTTCAGATTAGGGAGTGTGTTGGTGTTTATGACATAGGGTAGTGGCAGACCAGACCGGTCAATAGCAACAAGATTATTTCTGATGCTTGCTTGCCACTCTTTAAGACTCATGCCAGGGTAGTAGGGGGAACCACCATAACCCTCAATGTGGGAGTTAGTGATTTTACCTTTATATGATAATTGATCGCCATGATTGTTTGTAGCTAACATCTACATCATCTTTAAACAAAGAATAGAAACTGTAGCCAGCTGAGGCTTTGATAGAAGTCATAGAGACGTCACTGCTGTAGACGTAAGCTGACAGGATGTAGTCCTCTTTAACTAAAGCAGCCCCTGCATCAACACTAGTGAATCACATGTGTACCATAGTCAGCCACTAGCTTCTCTGACAGGTAAGTAGCTAACACTGTATGGTTGTCTGTAATGGCAGCTGCAATGTTCTCTACTTGATGAACGAAGAAGGGGTCCAGTCTGAAGTCAGGGTTGGCCTTCACTGTGTAAAATGCGGTTCCGTACCTATAAAACATAGAAGCACAAGAAACAGAAAATGCAGTTATTTAAGTTGATTTGTTGCTCTCCTCCCCATTGTAACTTGGCCCCTTCTATAGCACAGAAAATATGTAACATAAAAAATTAAAGTGAGGCAGCTAAGTTTATAGGCTCCTAGCCTATAAACCTTTACTAAACACAAGTTAGGAAAGCACGTAAGAATGTGAATGCATGAGGTCAGGATTATCTTAGTATAATCTGATATTAATATAATAATTATAATAAGGGTAATAATACGTAGTAATAACAAATATTTTACTAACAAATATTGGTTCACTTTCCCAATTGTCTGGCCCAAAGTAAGATCTGAAAAACTCTCTAAATGTCTTGTTGTGGTTGATGTTTTGGCTTGTTTTATTTATTATTTTTATTTTCACAACAGTAAGAGGGCAAGGGATCTTTATGTAATATGGTCGCCAGTAGGCTTTGAAAACAAACACAAGATATACTACTGAACAAGTCCATGTCAGTTGGCACATCAGCGAGAATAAAACAGTAGTGAACTCACTTGTACTCTGGTCATGGCAGCCTTGCCGTTGACTAGGTTGTTTTTCACTCTCTGATGTTCTGCAGAGAATTTTCCATGCAGTTCTGAAAATAGGGTGTTTAATGATGCCTCTACGTTGATGCTGCCGGAGGTGCAACTTCTGTGTTGTTGCCAGAGAGTGAAGACCTCAGCGTGAGTCTGGACGTGTGTCACTTTCCAGGGGACCACAAACACATCGTCGGGGACGAAGTAGAATCCGTCCTCGGTGGTCTGGCACTCTTCGTAGCTGAAGTCCATCACCCGAGCTCTGTCCAGGTTCCTCAGGTTGTCCCAGCCACCGCCTGGTAGAACCTCCAGGGCTGCCATGGAGGAGTTAGAGGAGGGGGGACGGCATCGTTTGAACCAGCCAACAGGGCGACTGACCGGCTCTGGATCAGCAGGAGAGAAGAAGACATGGAGGATGAAGGAGAGAAGGATCAGTGTTGATGCTCTCACTGCCATGGCTGCTGACTGAGAGAGCAGAAACACTCCACCCTGATATATACTGTACCTGTCTGGTGGAGGAGGAGCAAATGAACACACAAGGGAGGGATGGTAACTTTGTATGCTATTCATGTGAACAGAGTCTTGGACGGTCCATGGTACCTCTGACAATAATACTTCACAATAATCTTCCTGTATCAACTTCTCTTTGCATTTTGGGCTTATTGTCATCACAGTCACATTAGGCGCATTGGCACTGGGTAAAAAAAAGGTAACATAATGGCTTGTTTGTACGTTTTTGTTCCAGACATGGGCCAGAACTTTTGACCTAATAAATCTCCAACAATGAACCGTACAAAATGAGACTCTTGATTGTCCCGAAGATTATTCGATTTCACAGGTCTGTTCCAACATCCGCAAGACCAAGACAAGACGTAAAAAATGAGGTTGCAACTGTATACAGTCGACGTGGCAGTTTGTCTAATGGCACAATGGAAGAGCCGATAAAACACCATTTTGCATGGGCACACACACACACACACACACACACACACACCACACACACACACACACACACACACACACACACACACACACACACACACACACACACACACAGCGCTCCACATCCACATTTCTTCTTCCTTATATTCAGGAAAGTAGTGCAATTTTTTTTCAAAAAATTGAGCAGATGAACAGATAACTGTTGCCAATTCATCAAATATCAGAGAGGCCAATACTACTGAAATTAATCCATAGTATATAAAATGCTCTCTGAACATGAATAAAATATTCCAAATCATAAAACAACCTTCACCAATGAGAGAGAGGGGAGCTGTGGGTGGGTGGGTTTTGGGGAGGGTGAGGGGCGAGTGAGCAGCGTCTTTATTTTTAAAACCAGCAAAAAGTGAAAGCGTTGCTGGACTCCATGTTCAGTTAAAGCTCCACTCTTGGGCTTCTCACCACATTTGTTTTCAAGGCAATTTTATTAGGTTGCTACCTGTGAAAGTGTATTATGGCGACTGCTGTTGGCTGTTAATATTGTCTCGTTTAGCTACAGAGGGACTCTTAATGACTTATTATTTACTTCCATTAGTTGGGGGCCTTAGGGAGATTTTAGGCTGTGTTTGCGCACTTTCGTCTAAAAGCGCCAAATTTGGCACAGGTGTAGCTCAGGGCATACTTAAATGATTTGGCTAGCGGCTAGTGACCTTCTGAATCGCCACAGCGGCCAATCCAATATGGCCACACACTTGAAATCGCTATTTCCTATAACATTTGAACCAGATGAGCTACCAAATCCAACTTGGTGTCTATTTCATGTTTTTTGACAATTATAAGTACTAGGACCTTACCCGTTTAATATGTGAAGTCCAAATCATGCAAAGCTTGGGTAATGTGATGTACTAATCATTCCAATAATGTAAGTGGAATGAATCACTAAGAGGCTCAAGCTCAGGGCCCACCTAAAAAAGGGGTAAAAGTGAATAATACTGGTGCACACGGTCCTTATTAACAATGTGTTGTGTACAACAATGTGTACTAATTTTGTGTCACTAAAATGGCCCCAAAAGAAAAATCCTCCGGTGTAGGGGGGTCCTTTGGCTGGTGGTGGCCCAGGGGCCCTTAATTTCATAATCCGCCTATGTGTATATTGTAACATGGGAAATGGTGATAAATAATGTTGGTACAACAGTGGCCTCATGAAGCTCTAGAAACGATACAGTGGTCTCTTACAGCTATAGATACAAAACTGTGGTCTCATTCTTACAATACGTGGAAATTACACATTTGTACTACAGGTATAACATGGCATGGTTCTTGCCCAAAACAGCATGTGGTTGTGGAAATTTGGGATGTATGTGCAAGGCAAGGTATGTAAGGTATGTAACCCATTTCCATTCACATACTGCATATTTAAGTGACAGGTAACAGGACCTTTTGGAAAATGGCTATGGATGTTTTTCGCTCAACAAAATGTAGTAAAACTTGCAAGATATTGGATTTAACCTCCTCCCAAACAGGATGGCATGACAAGGTTGGTCTCATTGGAAACCTGAGGTTGTCTAGAATCAAATGGTATCTCTATCTTTGTTTTATCTAAAAGAAAAAAAAACAGGAGAGAAGATGGACTCCACATGACCTCAATGCAAGTCGCCAAATAGAAGTTAAAAGTTAGCCCTTTAAGCAAAACCAATGTCTTCAAATTGACCAACAACCACAGCCCCCCCCCCCCCCCCCCCCCCCCCCCCCCCCCCCCCCCCCCCCCCCCCCCCCGTCTCCCCAACATGTTATAGCTATTAACACCAGAATGGAATCATGCATGTCAGAATTAGTTGAATTAGACCTATTGCACCAGATTGTTTCTCATAACAATGGACAAGTTATGTCCAATCTCTTCGGAATACCAAACACCACTTGGAAATATGCAAATTAGGGGTCTAGACACACCCAAAAATAATAATGAGCATTCCAACACATTTCTAATTAAAAAAAAAAAAAAAAAAAAAAAAAAAAAACATGCAATAGACACCAAGTTTACATGTTGAGCTCATCTTTCAAATTTTCGAGAAAAAAGGTATGGCGACTCCAAAGGCCATCGGTGCGGGCGCTCTAGCCAACTACTGGCTCCCAAGGGGAAAAAAAAAACTGTTTTTAATCCAATTTGCATAAAATGGCCGATAATTTTGAACTATTTCTTTAATAACTCTTTAACAAAGCAAGCATATTTGACAGATGAAATGTACATATGTATGTGCTGAGGGTAAGATAATGTGCCGAAGGCATTTGTCATGTAATTTGTGTTAAGCTTACACTTAAATATGCAAATTCGTGTCCACCATTACAGAAAATGGCTTAGTACTCAAATGTGTCCACAATCCCAATCTGTATATTAGCAGATCTAATCAGCGGTGGACTGGCCGAAAAAATCGGCCCGGACATTTTTAGCATGATTTGGCCTGGACCGACAACCGACAACAAGTGATGGACTTATTCTACCGACTTGTTGGGTTAAGGCTTAGAAATACTTGAAATACATAAGCCCTTAATACCAATAATTTTACAGAACTCAATACAACCAAGTAAAAAAAACAAGTAAACACTGAAACAGACTAATTTATAGGTGGGACTGGCTCTGCTATTTGTGATGATGTGAGACTATGGTGGGGAGATCATATCCATGGACTTGAAATGACTGTTGCACTGGGTGACTAAATATCACAAACCTAGACATGAGACCTTAGTAGTAGAGGACTAAGTGTTATGAATGGGTTCAGTGTGAACCTATTCTAAAACCCATTGGTTGTGACTAGTGGCCATCATAGAGTTAAATAGACACAGAGCCATATTCAGTCTGGACGATTTATTAGGCTACCATTGACATGCTAATATAGGCTAAGGGTCTTTACTTTTTCCCTTTTTTAAACATACCGTGGTACCAGCGGCGCCCTACGGATCACGGCCCACTGGTGGTCAATCCGACCCTGGTTTCTTATCAATTTCCCATATTTTATTGCATGTTGTGTAAAGGTGAAGGAATGGTAGGGTTTAGCCCTGAAACATAACTGAAGCACCAGCATCATGTGAAGCATGGCTAGGTTGTGTGTGTTCTGCAGGCCTGGTTCATTTCAGCACAGCCCTCCACTGGTACTGTATTATACTGTAACTGTACTGTAGGGCATCACAGCAGACTATTACTGTATCATATTGTATGTATCGTAGTTTATCGTACTTGGACTGTACACTTCATGAAGTTCATAAAGTTAAACATAAGTACGTACATACGTATGTGTGTGTGTGTGTGTGTGTGTGTGTGTGTGTGTGTGTGTGTGTGTGTGTGTGTGTGTGTGTGTGTGCGTGCGTGCGTGCGTGCGTGCGTGCGTGCGTGCGTGCGTGCGTGCGTGCGTGCGTGCGTGTGTGTGTGTTTGCCAATGTGCCTAATGTGATCCTGGGCTCTACACACCCTCTGCCAACCTGGGGAGACAGCAGACTGGGCTCTTTGCTTGGAAGACAGGGTCAGTTTCAAATCTCTTTATTTTACTTACGAGAACATCTTGGCCAGTCTCAAGGATCACAGAAGTGGGACAGAGAGTAAAATGAACACTGACCCAGTCTGTCAATCTGAAAGCATTTGTTTCTCTACCCCAAATGTTTTATTTTACCTGTCAGGATCAGGTGTGTGTGTGTGTGTGTGTGTGTGTGTGTGTGTGTGTGTGTGTGTGTGTGCCCATGCAAAATGGTGAGTTTTAGTAGGTGTTTTATCCACTCTTCCATTGTGCCATTAGACAAACTGCCACGTCGACTGTATACAGTTGCGACCTCATTTTTACTTCTTGTCTTGGTCTTGCGGATGTTGGAACAGACCTGTGAAATCGAATAATCTTCGGGACAATCAAGATTGTCATTTTGTACGGTTCATTGTTGGAGATTTATTAGGTCAAAAGTTCTGGCCCATATCAGGAACAAAAACGTACAAACAATCCATTATGTTAACCATTTATTTTACCCAGAGCCAATGCACCTAATGTGACTGTGATGACAATGAGCCCAAAATGCAAAGAGAAGTTGATACAGGAAGATTATTGTGAAGTATTATTGTCAGAGGTACCACGGACCGTCCAAGACCCTGTTCACATGAATAGCATACAATGTTACCACCCCTCCTCTCTGTGTGTGTGTGTGTGTGTGTGTGTGTGTGTGTGTGTGTGTGTGTGTGTGTGTGTGTGTGTGTGTGTGTGTGTGTGTGTGTGTGTGTGTGAGAGTGAGTGTGTGTGTGTGTGTGTGTGTGTGTGTGTGTGCGTGTGGTGTGTGCGCGTGTGCACGTTCCTGACATACTGTTAACATTAGCACAATGTATTATGCTATTATTGTTACGCTTTTTGTGTTATTATTTTATGGTTTCAATTGATGATGCACCAAATATTCACCTGCTGAAAATATTTTCTCTTGACAAAAATGCATTTTCGGCATATTCGGTTTTGGGCCAAAATTGGCAGAATATCACCAAATGAATGTATGCAGTTAATGCTTTCAAAAGAACATGGTATGGATCAGGTAGCTTTAAATGGGTGCTGTTTTTTCTCACACTTTCAGACCATGAATTTGTTTATTGTTAAATTTCATTACATAGCCACACCCAACAATACCTGCCAATGATGGATTTTTTTTAATTATTTTTAGTAGTAAGTATTTAAGTTTAGTATTTTGAATATTGAAAAAAAAAAGCCAATATAAGTTAAGCTGACCTGTTTTTATCCCATTTCTGAATAGTTGTCCTCAATCACAGGTGTCTTGATTGGAGTCAGAGAGACTTTTTAATCCCTTCTGGCATCCTGACAGATTGGGTTTGGGTCTAAACTCAATCATCATATAATATATAGAGTTGACATACATGTCAAATCGCCAGTGTTGGCCATGGAGTGTGCTGTCACAGAGGTGTTTTATAGGGAATTAGGATGGTGATCAAAATAACAACTTTAGTGTGTCAACCTCTCTTCCACTATGATCGATCCTGAGGCTAAAATCTGTTGAAAAGGTAAAAGATTTGTGTGTGTGCGTGTGTTTTGTGTAGGGCGGCAGTGGATCAGGGGCAGAGTAACTGGATGGTAACCGCAAGTGTTGCCGGTTCAAACCCAGGCTCCCCCAGAGTTAGTGTCGATGTGTCCCTGAGCAAGACACTGAACCCCTAATTGCTCCCGATGAGCTGGTTGTGCCTTGCATGGTTTCCACTGCCATCAGTGTATGCATGTGTGTGAGATTTGGTGAATGTGATGCATAATCTATCTAAAGCGCCTTGGATAAAGGAGATATACAGTATAAATGCACCATTTACCAAAATAGTGAGTTTTAGTCGGAGTAGGTAGTAGGTGTTTTTTGCTCTTCCATTGTGCCATTAGACAAACTGCCACGTCGACTGTATTCAGTTGCGACCTCATTTTTACTTCTTGTCTTTGTCTTACTGTATGCCTTGTGTCTTGTTTTGTTGTGGATGTTGGAACAGACCTGTGAAATCAAATAATCTCCGGGACAAAGATTGTCCTGAATTTTGTGCTGTTCATTGTTGGGGATTTCTTGGGTCAAAAGTTCTGCCTCATATCTGGAACAAAACGGTACAAATAAGGCACAGGCACCAGTGTCTAACCCTTTTTTTCACCCAGTGCCAATGCGCCTAATGTGACAACAATAAACCCAAAATGTACAGAGAAGTTGATACAGGAAGATTATTGTGAAGTCAGAGGTACCGTAGACCGTCCAAGAACCTGTTCACATGAATAGCATACAAAGTTACCACCCCTCCCGGGTGTGTGTGTGTGTGTGTGTGTGTGTGTGTGTGTGTGTGTGTGTGTGTGTGTGTGTGTGTGTGTGTGTGTGTGTGTGTGTGTTCATTTGCTCCTCCTCCACCAGAAGGTACAGTATATCTCAGGGTGGAGTGTTTCTGCTCTCTCAGTCAGCAGCCATGGCAGTGAGAGCATCAACACTGATCCTTCTCTCCTTCATCCTCCATGTCTTCTTCTCCCCTGCTGATCCAGAGCCGGTCAGTCGCCCCATGGGCTGGTTCCAACGATGCCGTTCCCCTCCTCTAACTCCTCCATGGCAGCCCTGGAGGTTCTACCAGGCGGTGGCTGGGACAACCTGAGGAACCTGGACAGAGCTCGGGTGATGGACTTCAGCTACGAAGAATGCCAGACCACCGAGGACGGATTCTACTTCGTCCCTGACGATGTGTTCGTGGTCCCCTGGAAAGTGACACACGTCCAGACTCACGCTGAGGTCTTCACTCTCTGGCAACAACACATAAGTTGCACCTCCGGCAGCATCAACGTAGAGGCATCATTAAACACCCTATTTTCAGAACTGCATGGAAAATTCTCTGCAGAACATCAGAGAGTGAAAAACAACCTAGTCAACGGCAGGGCTGCCATGACCAGAGTACAAGTGAGTTCACTACTGTTGTATTCTCGCTGATGTGCCAACTGACATGGACAGTATTTTGTTTTGTGTTTGTTTTTATTAATTTTAAAGACTACTGGCGATCATATTACACAAAGATCCCTTGCCCTCTTACCATTGTGAAATAATTAAGTAAGTAAACTTTCAACCACAATAAGACAATTGGAGCATTTTCCAGATTTTACTCTGGGTTGGACAATTGAAAAGTTGGAAAGTGAATCAATGTTTGTTTTATCATGACATGTATTATTATTATTACCCTTATTATTACCCTAATTATGTATTATTATCATTATGTAAGATTATACTATGATAATCTCGACCTCATTCATTCACATTCTCATATGCTTTCCTTACATGTGTTTAGTAAGACAATAATATTATTACAATATATTATATTGTGGCAAGAATTATGTGCAGTCATTGGCTGATAAATAAATAAATCAATAAATAAATAAATAAATAAATAAATAAATAAATAAATAAATAAATAAATAAATAAATAAATAAATAAATAAATAAATAAAGAAAGTAGTTTAAAGACTATACATTTTAATTTACTTTTTTTGTATGCAGTTTCAACGTCCTCTGTGCTGTAGAAGGAGCCAAGTTACAATGGGGAGGAGAACAACAAATCTATTTAAATACATACATTTTCTGTTTCTTGTACTCTATTTTTTTTTAGGTACGCAACCGCATTTACACAGTGAAGGCCAACCCTGACTTCAGACTGGACCCCTTCTTCATTCATCAAGTAGAGAACATTGCAGCTGCCATTACAGACAACCATACAGTGTTAGCTACTTACCTGTCAGAGAAGCTAGTGGCTGACTATGGTACACATGTGATCACTAGTGTTGATGCAGGGGCTGCTTTAGTTAAAGAGGACTACATCCTCTCAGCTTACGTCTACAGCAGTGACGTCTCCCTGACTTCTATCAAACGTTCAGCTGGCTTCAGTTTCTTTTCTTTGTTTAAACTTGATGCCAACGTTAGTTACAATCATGTCGAAGCAGAACAAAGTCTATTTGACATTAGCATCACTAGCTCCCACATTGATGGCTACGGTGGTTCACCCTACTACCCTGGCATGAGTCTTAAAGAGTGGCAAGCAAGCATCAGAAATAATCTTGTTGCTATTGACCGGTCTGGTCTGCCACTACCCTATGTCATAAACACTGACACACTCCCTCATATGACCGCGCTAACCGTTAAGAAGGTAGCAGACTTTGTTCATGATGCCATTCAGCTATACTACGATGTTAACACCCACCCTGGCTGTGTTGACTATAACTCCCCACACTTTAACTTTACGGCTAACAGGGATGACGGCTCTTGTGATCCCAATGACACAAGCCGCATTATAGGCGGACTCTTCATGCAGTGTTGGGGGGGAGATGGAAGTAACTGCCAGACAGACCCATTTACAGGTGGATTTTCTTGCCTCCCAGGATTACAGACCATATTACTAAACAGTATTGATTCTCCACGAGTGGCTACATCCTGGTGCTATTACAATGGCACTCCTCCAAATGCATTTGAAGGGCTTTTATTTGGAGGCTTCCATGGCACCAATCTCAATAATGCTGTCACCAATTCTAAGAGCTGTCCACCCTTCTTCATGGATTTAAAATTCCTGATTGACGATTCTGACGATTTCATATATATCTGTGTGGCTTTTCATCCTTATGATGAATTCACAGTAGGACGTGCGTTGCCTTTTGGAGGTTTTTTCAGTTGTTTCGCAGCTAACCCACTGACCGGTCGCAGAGACTGTCCTCCTCTGTTCAGCCCGACACTACTCACAGTCTCTAAAGGCTGTCACATTTACTACTGTGCAGATCAGTCAGCTCAGTTCAGAGGTGAACAGGTACTGTCAGCCCGCCAACCTCCCTTCACAGCACCAGGTGATGTCTATGAGTAGTACTTTACCAAAGCAGTGTGACAACAAACAATACAATAAAAACAGTAGAAAGTACAATTGGCGATACAGTATTGTGTAAACAGAGTTATGTCACATTGCAATGCATTACTTTTTAACAGGGTATATTATTTTGGAAAAGTAGCAGAAATCATTCACAGTTTTTAAAATCATATATGATTATTAGTAGGCCTAAGTGTCATCTACCAAATATACATGATCAGTCACTTGACAAGCTGTTGTAAGGACTTCTATGAAATTATAACTCGTTACTGAAACTTACAATAATATTGTAAGTTTCAGTATTAGTCAAATTCCATTTAATTTTCTTTCTTGAGTTAATTTGCCATGTATTTTTAGGTCTGACAATAATGAGAAAATATAAAATAAATGAATGAAGCTGTTGTTCTTTTTTTTTATTAAGGGATCAAGCAGTCCACGAAGTGGACTTGATCCCTTCTTGTTTCTGTCTCTTTTTTCCTTCTCCTTCTTCTTCTTCCGCCAAAAATAGCTGTTCTGGCTGAACCGTGCAGTCGGTTTTCGCGAAAATTGGTAATCTGGTAGAGGGTGATGTCAAACGGTGATGATGCGAAGCCTGTGACCACTGGTCAAATGGTGGCGCTATAGCACTCAACTGAAATTGCAAACTTTAAACACTCATAATTCATGAACTGCTCGACTCTCAGAAATGTAACTTATATTCACTTATGCGTCTGCTTATGTCAAACAACTTTTCTATTCTGACTTTTGACCTCTGACCTTTAGATGAGCCGCCATCTTTAATCATATGTAAAACAGTTAAAATGCATGTCCTCCTACAATCTTTGATCAAAATGCATAAAAATAACCTACACATGAACTTTGGAGCCATACGAATATGAAAATAGGTGTGAATTTTGTTTTAAGTGACAAAAATATGTTTTTACGAGCCAATGAAAATTGCTCGTTTGTGAAAATGATTCTAATGCCCTAATCTACACATGCAGCGTAATCTGCTTCTGAGATTTTACAGTTTTGTAGAGGGGGATGCCAAATAGCAGCAAAACCAGTCTTACTCCAATTGCTCAAATGGGGGCGCTATAACAATTCTTTGAAACTGAGACATTTGAACAAGCATAACTCGGGCCTTGTTCGGCCAAAAATCATGGGACTTGTTTCTACGTGTTCCTTGATTCATGTGGAACACATCTGTAACTTTGACCGGTAAGCTCCACCCCCAGAGTGTCCGCCATTTTAAGCAGTTTGAAAAATGCTCATTGCTGATTTTCTGCCTGGATTTTGATCAATTTGCATGACACCTGCTACATGAGAACTTTGGCCCCATCCGGACAAAAGTTCAGAAGCAAATTTGTTTTCATCAAAAAATAACGTCTTTATAAGCCAATGAAAATTGCTGCTTTGTGAAGAGTCTTCTTCTGCTTGTTTCTCTCTGGCAACACTGGAGCAAGTACGTGTCACTTTGACCACTAAGCTCCACTCTCGGATTGCTGAATTGTGCATATTGTTCATATTGCTTACTGCTTGATGCCGTATTAGGGTTGTTTCATTGTTAACAACAACAAAGCAAATCATTGTGCCTGGCTAGCTCGCTCAGTAGAGCACCAGACTTGGGACCACAAGGTTGTGGGTTCACGTCCCGTTACAAAAAAGTGTGAGTCTTCAAGAACCCTGCTCTGCTCTCACAATTGCATGACATATTACTAAAGTTCAGTCTTCTATGTTTCTATGGCTTATTTGTGCATATTGTTTTTATTGCTTTAGCTAACTCAATATTATGTTTCTATGTGTAACCTAGGGTAAAACTCAATGTAACAGTAATGGCACCAACTCAGTGGCCTTGTGGTTACAGTGTCCGCCCTGAGACTGGGAGGCTGGGGTTCGATTCCCGGCTGGGTCATACCCCGACATTCTAGATTTCCAGTAGTAACCTACCCAACGAAAGCTTTGCATTGTACAAGCCTTGATCACTTCATGTAACAGTCTAGTGGTTAAAACATTGTGCCAGATTATGTGAGAGGAATAAGCATGTGGAACTTGTTTCCACATGCACCTTGACTAATGAGAAACAATTGTGTCACTTTGCCCACTAAGCTCCACCCTCGGATTGCTGAATTGTGCATATTGTTTACTGCTTGATGCCGTATTAGGGTTGTTTGATAGTTAACAACATCTAAGCAAATCATCGTGCCTGGATAGCTCAGTCAGTAGAGCACCAGCCTTGGGACCAAAAGGTTGTGTGTTCACGTCCCGTTACTGACAATAAAAAGTGTGAGTCTTCAAGAACCCTGCTCTGCTCACCCCCTCTCCCCCGTCAGATAATTTCTCAAAAATATGTTCCTTCTTCTGCATATTGTTCTGACTCCTTATTGCTGCTTGCTTGGTCCCGTTTTATTGCTGCTTGCAGCTATATTTTCCATTTGGTTTTGCATGTGTGAATTAGCATTTGCTTCATTTCACATTCACATTCAGAATTTCTTTGCAGATGTCCAAAATTTCAGGGATGCTAGAATGATGACCTTTATGGTTACTTTAAATGAATAAATGAACAAATGAATAAAGCCAATATGCCACTGTTAGTAACAAACAGTGGGGGATTGTTTGTTTATTGATTTATTCATTCATTTATTCATTTATTAATTGTCCTACATTGGAATGAACCATGTTGGCTTGTGGGGCACATTTTTATCAACACTTTTGCTGTGACATAACAACAATGAGCAAACAATATTTAGGGATGCACCAATATGGAAATTATTGGCCGATAGCGTTGTGGCCGATGGCCAGTGCAGTAACTATAGTTACTAGTTGCACACAGGGCGTCTTTAGCCAGCCATACGAGGGTGGGCTGGAAAAATGGCAGGGCAACTCCAAAGTTTTTCACATGAAGCAGTGGTTTTCCATGTTTTTGACACCATGGCCCACTATTTATTCGGCATTTGAGCCACAGACCACCATTTGAGGACATTTTAGCCCCACAGACCCCGAAACTAAAGATTTATTTTGCTTTTGTCCACAATTCCAGGCTGGATTTGGGAAACAAAACAGTCAAACATACAGATCAAAATGACCATTAATCTTCTACATTCTCTAGTAGTGTGTGATATTATTACTAGTGCTCCATGGAGACCATACTGTATAACATACACATACACACAAGCTCTGGAGATGATAGACAAGCTGTGGAGATAATAGAGAAACTGGAGATGATTGACAGGCTGTGGAGATGATAGACAGGCTGTGGAGATGATAGACAGGCTGTGGCCCAGACGAAAAAGCTCCAGTGAGTCATTAAAGGGGAAATTTCACCCATTTTGGACATTTTAGTATGCCATTAAAACACCTTAGAGATGTTGTGTGGACATGATAAAATGTTCCCCCATTCTGTGTTTCCTAGAAATGGTCTGGAAAAAAAAAAAAAAAAAAAAACATTATCACGGTGAAACGCAACATGATGACATCATCAAGTTGTGTTTCACCATGTTAATGATTTTTCTTTTTTTTTCTGGGAGTGTACAAATGGAACTAGATGGGCCTTCACAGACTTCACGTTTGTGTGTGCAGCGGCTGCAGCCTCCATTTTGCGCCAGGGAAAGCGGCTTCCTGCAAGCTGGCAGCATAGCGCAAAATGCAAGGTGCACACAAGTTCGAAGTCCCGTTTGATGACCAGTCAAAATACGCCACGTTACAGAACACGTCATCGCGTTTCAATGTGCTTACGGCCTGAGTGTGTGTGTGTGTGTGTGTGTGTGTGTGTGTGTGTGTGTGTGTGTGTGTGTGTGTGTGTGTATGCGTGTGTTTGTGTGCATGTGTAAGTGGAAAGAAATCCTCCACCTTCCATGTTGAGATATGCTGGGGAGACAATACACATTTTAGCCTGTTACTGAAGCTGCGAGCAGGGCTCATGTATTCTCTAGTTTTACCCGTGGCTGAGCATCATCTCAGTGGGTAAACAGACGTTAGGCTGCCGGTATACCATGGAACTAAGTTATTCGAGTGAAAATTATAATTATAATTTTGTTAAATTTGTTATCTCCCAGGGGGGCATGACACGCCCCCTTTGCAGTTTACCATGTCCTGCATGGTTCTACCACCAGATGGAAGTGTTTAACCTTTCCCCAACATCATTGAAATTATTTATACTAGGACCTTACCCGTTGAAATGAACACCAAATTGTGGTTGTGGTTAATGTAATTTAATATAGATTACAATAATGTATTAAGTAAGTATTTTAAGTAGTATTGTAAGTATTTTGTTGAAGTAGGCCTACTCCTTTTATAATAATGATTGTTATTTATATAGTTATTTATATAGTTATTTATATAGCACAAAGTGCTGTACAATAAATACAACTATAAATACAAATATATGTAGTAAGAATAATGTAAGTGGCTAAATAATCTTGTTGCATTAAAGTAGGTGTTTGTGTGGACATCATGAAACCACTGGTTTAGAAAGTGGAGGGTGGTGAGTCTGTACACACACACACACACACACACACACACACACACACACACACACACACACACACACACGCACACGCACACACACTCTGTCAGTAGCCCATCCACAAGCTGAAAGTGTCACGCGCTGTGTGCTTGTGTTTCCAGTACTATTATATCAATCGGGTCTCGAGGGGCAGACAGCTCGATCGTCAGCCGCAATGAGTAGCAGTGAACTCGGGTTGCTGGTGAAGCGAAGTTGGACATCGTTTTTGTTTTCTTGTCACACGTGCGAGTAAAAGGTGACGGTGACACTAATATCTCCCAGTTCGAACGCATGTTCAGTTCGGACAGTTCCCATGAAGCCTGGATCTGTATATACAGTAAAGCGGTATCTGTTGCTCCGTTCACATTGCGTCCTGCTGCTCCAACATCGCGTCGAGTAAAGTGTATCAAAAAACAGGTGAATTAACGTTCCAGCCCGCAGCCTGTGCCAGCAAATGGACAGTATGCCGTGCCATCCGTTAAATCGAAACTATAAATACATACAGAGATGCAACGATACGTCCCAAAGTTTAGCGAAAGCTGTTGCAGGTTGGATAACATGGAGGAAATGAGTAATGAGGGTGGCCCGTGTGCACTGCGCATGCCACAGTATAGCCAGCGCAAAATTGTATGGGTCACCATTTGTTCCGGTGCTGGTGTAGCAGTGGAAATATGGCAGTGGGGTAACAGCGATAATGGTGGCCTGTGATTTGTGTAACGTTAGGGGGCCCGTCGGACTTTCCCATATAAACTTAATGGGGAAATTTACACGCACAAATAAATTCATTATTAATCAAGGACGTGTTAATTTGAAATAAGGGCTTCGTCAGTCTCTTCCTAATGTTCAATCAGCGTGTGAAAACTCAGAATGATTGCTGTAGTCAGTGAGGACAGGGAGACAGACATTCAGACAGACATTTGCTTAGTTATAGTATTGATTCTGCATTTGAGCACTTATTTTACAATTTTCTAATTCACTAAGTAGGCCTAAACTCTTGTGAGAGTAAAATGAAGCCATTACACTCACAATATGGTCCAACTCTCCTTTTATTTAGCCTGTAGACCACCTGCAAGACCACTGGTTGAATACCACTACTAAAACACACAGGTGTTCCATCTCATATAGTGGATAGACCTGCTACCTCCTTTAAAAAGCACAGGTGTACCATCTCATATAGTAGACATAGAGACCTGCTACCTCCTTTAAAAAGCACAGGTGTACCATCTCATATAGTAGACATAGAGACCTGCTACCTCCTTTAAAAAGCACAGGTGTACCATCTCATATAGTAGACATAGAGACCTGCTACCTCCTTTAAAAAGCACAGGTGTACCATCTCATATAGTGGACATAGAGACCTGCTACCTCCTTTAGAACAGACAGATGTACCATCTCATATAGTAGACATAGAGACCTGCTACCTCCTTTAGAACAGACAGATGTACCATCTCATATAGTAGACATAGAGACCTGCTACCTCCTTTAGAACAGACAGATGTACCATCTCATATAGTAGACATAGAGACCTGCTACCTCCTTAAAGATATTTTTTTTTCTTCATTTACAGCAGGTTTACTGCAAGTCGAAATTTGAAAGTGAGATCTGCAAGCTCACAACATTTTTAAACATTTAAAAATGTTAAAAGTGACATTCTGCATAATGGCAACCCTACTTTCTACTAGTAGGCCTACTTTAAAGGGATATCTTAGATTTTTGGGACTTAAGTTGTATATGAAATACTGTCCATTAGTAGGCTATAGTGGGAGCCATGTTGGTGTGAGCTCTGCTCTGTTTTTTTGTGAAATATTAAGTAGTTCTGTTAATCATTCCCAGGGGCTCAAAAGGGGAGGTAAAATGAATGGAGGATGTGCTTTTAGAAATATTAGGTCAACAATACAAGTGATGATAGTTTTTCCCCCCCCATTTACCCATATGACCTCCACAAAATGACCAGAACTACCTAATATAATATTTCACGAGAACTAGAGCAAAACTTCAGCCACAGGTCTAGGGGCATCATTTAATACAGTTGACAACACTGTATTAGTATTTCATGCAGGTTAACTGCATGAAAAAAAAAAAAAAAAAAAAAAAAAAAAAACGGAACTATCCTTTTACAGTAAGTACATTATGAATTCCATATTTTTACACATAGTTAAAACATGCCACTACTTTTTCTAGAGAGAGAAAGAGAATGTTTGGCTATAATGCCTCATTCACACCTCAAACGTCTTTTCTTTTGATATACATATATACAAATACCCCAAAGCATCCCCTCACCCAATTACAGCCTTTAGTTTAAAGCACATATTATCCAGCATCTCAACTGGTCACCCACTGACATACAACAAAACCCGCCTCCACCTGTAGCTGTTAATGACATAGGGTATGGTGTAAGTCTTCTCATTGGCTGCATGGCAGGGGTCTGGGGCCTTGGGGTTGGCTCTTGATGACTGGTTTTAATTATTATGGATTTATTGGGTAGGCCCAGGCCCAGCCTGGTGGTATAGGCCTTCGGGCCTACCTCAAGGCCCCAGATCTGATTTGCTGACATGCAGCCAATGAGCACGGCCCCAAACGTGATTTGCTGCCATGCAGCCAATGAGAGGACTTACACCACACCTGGCTACACCACAGCAATCGGTAATTGCACCCATAGACCATGTAGGTTAGGATAAAGTTGACTGACATTTGACATTTGCATTAACACATAAAAGCCTCCATTTCTTGTTACTAAACATGACGTGCTGCTCACAGTTCAACCCGATTTAGTGTTGTTGAGTGACCGCACCCCAAACAAATCATGGACAATACAACTCCACTACTACTGCTACAGATGCAGGGTTCAGGTGTAGTAGGGACCTGACAATATAACGAGATTCATTTTACAACGCAAATTCATACTAGAAAACCCATAAAGCAATGCATTTGGAACTAGAAACAAAATTTCTAAGAAATTTTACTGTGTGCCTGCCACTCGCCAAGTGTGTGCACCCATTTGCGGGATGCTAACATACTAACATGCTAATGTCGGCCAATCAGCAGCCGCCAGAGGCAGGACTGTTTGTGATGCTACAAGGAAGCATGGCTTTGTTTGTAGTTCTGTAGGGTGGGTAGGTAAATTAGCTAATGTTTTGAAGTTGCGCCCATAAACGCAACCAAACAGGACTAAAATAAGTTCATATTATATTTAGCACATAGTCCAATGATACCACCCATATGTCTCTATGACATAGCATTGAGGAGTTATGGCAGGAAATAGTATCGGCCAATCAGAAGAGGGGGCGGGGCTAAGTTACACCAATCAACGTCAGGGACTCCATACCGAGTCCAGAGATACCTCCATTATGTCTCTATGACATAGCATTGAGGAGTTATGGCAGGAAATAGTATCGACCAATCAGAAGAGGGGGCGGGGCTAAGTTATACCAATCAACGTCAGGGACGGATCAGGGACGCCATACCGAGTCTAATGCTACCACCCATATGTCTCTATGACATAGCATTGAGGAGTTATGGCAGGAAATAGTATTGACCAATCAGAATAGGGGGCGGGGCTAAGTTACACCAATCAACGTCAGGGACTCATTATCCGAGTCCAATGATGTCACCCATATGTCTCTATGACATAGCATTGAGGAGTTATGGCAGGAAATAGATGATACAGGAGAGAGGATGTTTTGCCAACTGACTTGCCAATTTGTGTGTGCGTGAGTGTGCATGTGTGCTTGCGTGTGTGTATATGTGTGTGCGTGTGTTGCTGCATGCATGAATAACCAGTCGTGGCCCATCAGGTGACCTCAGAGAGGACCCGGACTGTGTGTGTGCATGCGTATGCGCGCGCGTGTATGTGTGTGTGTGTGCGTGCGCGCGCGCGCGTGCGTGTGTGTGTGTGTGTGTATGTTTGTGCGCGCGTGTGTGCGTCACACACTCCATATTTGGGCATGTCTAACCCCATGGAGAACTCCATGAGCAAGTACACTATGCAGCAAAGCATAGACTGGAGAGGAGAGCATGTGTGTGCGTGTCTCTGCGCGCGTGTGGCTAGTGGCAGCCATCTAATTAGGGCCTAATGTGTTACACCTGTGTTCAGTGTGTCAGTACAGATACTATCGTCCATTAGTTTAAACAGGGAGTCGATGGGTAGCACTCTCTTGGAACGAAGGCCTCTCACGCGAAAATTAAAACTCGTAAGCGTTTACTTTTTTCGTTGTGGGCGTTACGACTTCGCAAGCTATGTTGTGTGCGATCGTGGTATTGGTACGATAAAAGACGTGGTCGTGAGAGCAATTTAAGAATTCGCGTTTCAAAAGAAACGTCAAACGCCAAAATGCAGCACATTATAATGTAATTAATATGGAGACGGGAGGTTACGTCATCTCGCTCTGAGGCCCGTAGCACCGGTTCTGTAATTGACTGGGCTTTAGTGGTCACATTGGGTGAAAGGCGAGAAGTTTGTCTACAAAATGTCCGAAAACCACGCGTGTAAAGCGAATATTGTGGCCGTGAGGACGATTTGTTCGGTCATGACCCGAACCTCGAGACACTGCATCTCCCACTCTGTTTCACTCGCTCACTGGTCGTGCGAGCCTCTAAGCTCCGCTAAATTCTTGAACCATGCACACTTTGAACTGCGATAGCGGACAAACCGTGCAACATATTCGAATACCGTCTGAACCGTGACGAAGTCGAGAGCCGTGTCTGCTGTTTAAAGTTAAAATCGTGTTTCTACGCCACAGTGTGCCAGAGTAATGTGGCTCCAAATAAGCGCTTCTTTTTCTGATCTTTTCGGTGTGCCCCCATTTATTTCGAATGGGGATTTTTTGCGTCGTTTATTGCGAATTACGTTGGCACGGTAACGCGTATCGGAAAGAAAAGCACAAGCACATCTTTCCCGGCCGAGCCGCACGTTTCGATGTATATATTGCGGGGATTGTGCAAACCGTGCGGCCGGCCATAGCGGTCAAAATTTCGGATAGATAGATGATGGATTAAGTTGACGAATCACAACCTGTGTGCTTCTGCCATACTGGCAGGCACACAGAACTATGCCAAACAGGGCTATAGGCTTATCAATGTAACTGTTACAACTGCGTGTGTCTCCGTCTCTGTTGTACCGGTATGGCGTTGTGAGGACCCACAACTGACGTCCTGACACCTGCCTGTATAGAACCCTCTTTAAATCGAGTTCTCTCTCTTGACTCTACTACCCTCTAGGGGTTACACACACTATAACTCATTTGGCTCCTACAGATGTATTCTACAGATGTATTACATTAAAGTATACGCCCAGTGACTTGCCTTTTATCAATGTCCACAGCTCGTCCTGATAGTGTTGGACTACGAAAGCAGTGTCTGTTTTTGCCACGAGTTCAAATCTCACTGCTGATCCAATTTCGCGGTCACTTTATTTTCTCACATAAAATGTAGGCTACTACTGGGATTGTGAATAAAAACTGACCAAAATGTGTCATTAACCAAATAGGAGAGGTCCATTCATGTTTGTTTAATCACTTGGGAAGCAGTGTTGTTTTTAACAACTAAGACCAAGACTAAAGTAGGTAGAATTGACAAATGACTATGTGCTATTATGATCTTCATAACTTTGACTTTGCTCCTGGTCCATTCACTAAAATGGCCCTGAAAAGTCATGGGTGTGTCTAGGGCGTCACCTCCATCAACCCAATCAGCATGGTCGGTGCCATTCCCTTTAAACAGGTCACAGGATCACCTTGAAATGCCACCTATCCATCTGGTGCGCAGCCATTGTATGTTCAATTAAGTAGATGCATTAAGTACAACGTAGATGAGTAGGCCTATAGGAGCATTTATGATGCACTAAATCTGCCACATCTTTGTTCACTATATAAGATATTCAGTTGACTGCAGGCTACACATAAAGGGAGAACACAAGAATGCGTTTCTAATGTGGTTGACCACAAAAAAAAAGTTATTTTTATTTTCTTGCACAGAATTGCTATAATGATCATTATATTAGGCGTAGCAATAGTCAATATTGTCAATAATAAGTAACTTCAAAGATCTATTCAAAAAATAATCTCATAATAAGTGACAATTGTGGAAAGGTTTTGAAGTATTTTATTGGATAACTAAAATCATTAATCTGGAGGTCCTTACAATGCAGGCTATTGTCACTGTGTGATAATCACCAGTTTAAACCAGTGGTTCCCAATCGTTTTCCTGTTAAGGACTCCCAAATTGACAGTAATTATTTTGCAGACCTCCATCTGCAAACATATGCTCCCAGTAAAAGAAAATGTTTATGGCTCTAGTAGTGACTTTGTAGCTCTATGGCTGTAGTAGTGACATATCTGATATCTTCATATAATAAGTGACTATAGTGATTCCAAAGGATTTTAATTTAGGAACTACCTCACTTATCTGTAGGGTATTAACTCTCGGACCCCACTTTGGAAACCCACAGTTTATAGGAGAAAAGCTAATGCTTAAAAATGCTCACCGCAACAGTTAGACTACAAGCAACTTTACCGAATAACAAGCCATGACAACACTGTTGAACTTGGTCTGTGTGCTCGCCTCGCTTCAAACATGTTTTTTTTTTTTTTTTTTTTTTTCCAAGACCTACTGTTCAAATCTAGTCTGCTACACAGTACACACACATGTGGGCATCCATCTTGCTTCACTCTTCCAGACAGAAACTTCCTTTGCTCAACCAGCAAGTCAACAATTTGTTTTTGGTGCCTATTTTTGACTCATTATACTCACTTATTGTTTTAATCTTTTGTTTTAAAAAAATTAGGAGTGCAATAATATAACGTGATAGGATAGGATTATAACTTTTCCTGCTGGTAAAAGAGGCTCTTAAAGAACCAGTGCTCCTTTTATACAAGGAGTGGTCTTAAAGGGGAAAACATTTTAAACCTCCTACAGAAAATGCTTTTAGACACATCTATCCATCTATCTTTTTATTTATGTATATATTTAGATATTGCTTTGTTTAATTACTGTTTTTAAAGTAATAGAATTAAGTAGGCCTACCATTAGTTTGATCAATGCAGTAAGGCTCTATATTAGTCCAGTTGGCTTTATATTCACATATTATATTGACTATTTGAAACCTGGGTTACATATATTGTGTCCTTTTACTTCAGGCATGCTAATGGAAATGACAGCTTCATACATTTTATTATTCATTTTCCCCATTGTTGTTAGATCCAAAAATACATGACAATTTGACCAAATCATTTATATTCACCAATGTGAAAGATGTACATGACTCAACACATCAATCATATACACAGATGTATGCAATATTTTAAAAAGACAGACAGAAAGAAGATTAAATGGAATTTAATATTGTAATCTCCAGTGGCAGTAGCAAGTTATTAAATCATAGAAGTCCTTACAACAGGTTATTGTAGGTCAAGTGACTGATCATGTATATTAGGTGGATGACACATAGGCCTACTAATTAATCATAAATGTATTGTGAATATACAAAGTATTTGTTCCAAAATAATATGCCCTGTTAAAAAATAATGCATTGCAAAAGTGACATAAATTTTATGCAATGCTGTCAATACTTTAACCTTTTCCAACTGCTTTTTATTGTTTTGTTTTTGTGACATCTGTTTTGGCAATGTAAATGTTTGTTTTATTATGCCAATAAAGCTCCTTTGAATTAAAATTGAATTGAGAGACATCATTCTGAGATCATCGAATATGAGAAAGCACAATGCATGATCCTAAACCAAAATACAAATGATACATTGGATTAAGTACTTACTTGAGTAAAATAGGCATTCAGGTAATAAGCATGTTGCTGCTAAGCCTGTTCTATATAGTGTACTACCTGCGTCCCCACTCCCCAGACGGCTAGACCCGCTGTCCTTCTACTCAGAGACATTACCCAGCCCTGTATGGATATCTGGTGAAAGGAGGTTGGTGGGCTGACAGTACCTGTTCACCTCTGAACTGAGCTGCAGACTGATCTGCACAGTAGTAAATGTGACAGCCTTTAGAGACTGTGAGTAATGTCGGGCTGAACAGAGGAGGACAGTCTCTGCGACCGGTCAGTGGGTTAGCTGCAAAACAACTGAAAAACCCTCCAAAAGGCAACGCACGTCCAGCTGCGTCGACATCATTACCATCAGCCAGACAGATAAATATGGGGCCAGGGCCAACCAGGAAATCAAAAGGACGGAAGAAGGGTGGACAGCTCTGAGAATTGGTGACAGCATTATTTAAATTGGTGCCATAGAAGCCTCCAAATAAAGGCAAGTTGTAATCATTTGGACGAGTACCATTGTAATAGCACCAGTATGTAATGCACGCCAGTCCAAAGTAATCAACACTGTTTAGTAATATTTGCTGAAATTCCCCGGACCCCGGGCAGAAAAATGGCAATGTTTCTCTCGGCCAAATATACCATATGGAGGCAGCGCCTATAATGCGGTTTGTGCCATTGCCATCACAAGAGCCGTCATCCCTGTTAGCTGTAAAGTCAAAGTGTGGGGAGTTATAGTCGACACAGCCAGGGTGGGTGTTAACATCGTAGTATAGCTGTATGGCCTGATGAACGAAGTCTGCTACCTTCTTAACGGTTAGCGCGGTCATATGAGGGAGTGTGTCAGTGTTTATGACATAGGGTAGTGGCAGACCAGACCGGTCAATAACAACAAGATTATTTCTGATGCTTGCTTGCCACTCTTTAAGACTCATGCCAGGGTAGTAGGGGGAACCACCGTAGCCCTCAATGTGGGAGTTAGTGATTTTATTGTTATATGATAATTGATCGCCATGATTGTAGCTAACATCTACATCTACGTCATCTTTAAACAAAGAAAGGAAACTGTAGCCAGCTGAGGCTTTGATAGAAGTCATGGAGAAGTTGCTGCTGTAGACGTAAGCTGACAGGATGTAGTCCTCTTTAACTAAAGCAGCCCCTGCATCAACACTAGTGATCACATGTGTACCATATTCAGCCACTAGCTTCTCTGACAGGTAAGTAGCTAACACTGTATGGTTGTCTGTAATGGCAGCTGCAATGTTCTCTACTTGATGAACGAAGAAGGGGTCCAGTCTGAAGTCAGGGTTGGCCTTCACTGTGTAAATGCGGTTGCGTACCTAAAAATAGAAGCACAAGAAACAGAAAATGCAGTTATTTAAGTTGATTTATTGTTCTCCTTCCCATTGTAACTTGGCCCCTTCTTTACCACAGAAAATGTGTAACATAAAATTTTAAAGTGAGGCAGCTAAGTTTATAGGCTCCTAGCCTATAAACTTTTACTAGAAACAAGTTAGGAAAGCATGTAAGAATGTAAATGCATGAGGTCAGGATTATCTGACCTCATGCATTGGACCACTATTTAATAACAAATATTGGTTCACTTTCCCAATTGTCTGGCCCAAAGTAAAATCTGAAAAATTCTCTAATTGTCTTATTGTGGTTGATATTTTGGCTTATTTTATTTATCATTTTTTATTTTCACAACAGTAAAAGGGCAAAGGACCTTTATGTAATATGATCACCAGTAGGCTTTGAAAACAAACACAAAACATAATACTACAACAACATCCATGTAAGTTGGCACATCAGTGAAAATACAACAGTAGTGAACTCACTTGTACTCTGGTCATGGCAGCCTTGCCGTTGACTAGGTTGTTTTTAACTCTCTGATGTTCTGCGGAGAATTTCCCATGCAGTTCTGAAAATAGGGTGTTTAATGATGCCTCTACGTTGATGCTGCCGGAGGTGCAACTTATGTGTTGTTGCCAGAGAGTGAAGACCTCAGCGTGAGTCTGGACGTGTGTCACTTTCCAGGGGACCACGAACACATCGTCGGGGACGAAGTAGAATCCATCCTCGGTGGTCTGGCACTCTTCATAGCTGAAGTCCATCACCCGAGCTCTGTCCAGGTTCCTCAGGTTGTCCCAGCCACCGCCTGGTAGAACCTCCAGGGCTGCCATGGAGGAGTTAGAGGAGGGGGGACGGCATCGTTTGAACCAGCCAACAGGGCGACTGACCGGCTCTGGATCAGCAGGAGAGAAGAAGACATGGAGGATGAAGGAGAGAAGGATCAGTGTTGATGCTCTCACTGCCATGGCTGCTGACTGAGAGAGCAGAAACACTCCACCCTGATATATACTGTACCTAGTGGAGGAGAAGCAAATGAACAAACAGAGGAGGGGTGGTAACTTTGTATGCTATTCATGTGAACAGGGTCTTGGACGGTCCATGGTACCTCTGACAATAATACACACAATAATCTTCCTGTATCAACTTCTCTTTGCATTTTGGGCTTATTGTCATCACAGTCACATTAGGCGCATTGGCACTGGGTAAAAAAAAAAGCTAACATAATGGCTTGTTTGTACGTTTTTGTTCCAGACATGGGCCAGAACTTTTGACCTAATAAATCTCCAACAATGAACCGTACAAAATGAGAAACTTGATTGTCCCGAAGTTTATTCGATTTCACAGGTCTGTTCCAACATCCGCAAGACCAAGACAAGACGTAAAAATGAGGTCGCAACTGTATACAGTCGACGTGGCAGTTTGTCTAATGGCACAATGGAAGAGAGATAAAACACCATTTTGCATGGGCACACACACACACACACACACACACACACACACACACACACACACACACACACACACACACACACACACACAGCGCTCCACATCCACATTTCTTCTTCCTTATATTCAGGAAAGTAGTGCAATTTTTTTTTTTTTTCAAAAATTGAGCAGATTAACAGATAACTGTTGCCAATTCATCAAATATCAGAGAGGCCAATACTACTGAAATTAATCCATAGTATATAAAATGCTCTCTGAACATGAATAAAATATTCCAAATCATAAAACAACCTTCACCAATGAGAGAGAGGGGAGCTGTGGGTGGGTGGGTTTTGGGGAGGGTGAGGGAGCGAGTGAGCAGCGTCTTTATTTTTAAAACCAGCAAAAAGTGACAGCGTTGCTGGACTCCATGTTCAGTTAAAGCTCCACTCTTGGGCTTCTCACCACATTTGTTTTCAAGGCAATTTTATTAGGTTGCTACCTGTGAAAGTGTATTATGGCGACTGCTGTTGGCTGTTAATATTGTCTCGTTTAGCTACAGAGGGACTCTTAATGACTTATTATTTACTTCCATTAGTTGGGGGCCTTAGGGAGATTTTAGGCTGTGTTTGCGCACTTTCGTCTAAAAGCGCCAAATTTGGCACAGGTGTAGCTCAGGGCATACTTAAATGATTTGGCTAGCGGCTAGTGACCTTCTGAATCGCCACAGCGGCCAATCCAATATGGCCACCACTTGAAAATCGCTATTTCCTATAACATTTGAACCAGATGAGCTACCAAATCCAACTTTGTGTCTATTTCATGTTTTTTGACAATTATAAGTACTAGGACCTTACCTGTTTAATATGTGAAGTCCAAATCATGCAAAGCGTGGGTAATGTGATGTACTAATCATTCCAATAATGTAAGTGGAATGAATCACTAAGAGGCTCAAGCTCAGGGCCCACCTAAAAAAGGGGTAAAAGTGAATAATACTGGTGCACACGGTCCTTATTAACAATGTGTTTACTAATTTTGTGTCACTAAAATGGCCCCAAAAGTCGTAAACCCGCCTTGCCGGGCAGAAAAATCCTCCGGTGTAGGGGGGCCCTTTGGCTGGTGGTGGCCCAGGGGCCCTTAATTTCATAATCCGCCTATGTGTATATTGTAACATGGGAAATGGTGATAAATAATGTTGTTGTACAACAGTGGCCTCATGAAGCTCTAGAAACGATACAGTGGTCTCTTACATCTATAGATACAAAACAGTGGTCTCATTCTTACAATAGGTGAAAATTACACATTTGTACTACATGTATAACATGGCATGGTTCTTGCCCAAAACAGCATGTGATTGTGTGAATTTCGTATGTATGTGCAAGGCAGGGAGTGCAAGGGAGGCTTGAACGTATCCATGTAACCCATTTCCATTCACATACTGCATATTTAAGTGACAGGTAACAGGACCTTTTGGAAAATGGCTATGGATGTTTTTCGCTCAACAAAATGTAGTAAAACTTGCAAGATATTGGATTTAACCTCCTCCCAAACAGGATGGCATGACAAGGTTGGTCTCATTGGAAACCTGAGGTTGTCTAGAATCAAATGGTATCTCTATCTTTGGTTTATCTAAAAGAAAAAAAAAACAGGAGAGAAGACGGACTCCACATGACCTCAATGCAAGTCGCCAAATAGAAGTTAAAAGTTAGCCCTTTAAGCAAAACCAATGTCTTCAAATTGACCAACAACCACAGCCCTCCCTCCCCCCCTCCCCCGTCTCCCCAACATGTTATAGCTATTAACACCAGAATGGAATCATGCATGTCAGAATCAGTTCAATTAGACCTATTGCACCAGATTGTTTCTCATAACAATGGACAAGTTATGTCCAATCTCTTCGGAATACCAAACACCACTTGGAAATATGAAAATTAGGGGTCTATACACACCCAAAAATAATAATGAGCATTCCAACACATTTCTAATTAAAAAAAAAAAAAAAAAAAAAACATGAAATAGACACCAAGTTTACATGTTGAGCTCATCTTTCAAATGTTCGAGGTATGGCGACTCCAAAGGCCATCGGTGCGGGCGCTCTAGCCAACTACTGGCTCCCAAGGGGAAAAAAAAAACTATTTTTAAATAAAATGGCAGATAATTTTGAACTATTTCTTCAATAACTCTTTAACAAAGCAAGCAAATTTGACAGATAAAATGTACATGTATGTGCTGAGGGTAAGATAATGTGCCGAAGGCATTTGTCATGTAATTTGTGTTAAGCTTACACTTAAATATGAAAATTCGTGTCCACCATTACAGAAAATGGCTTAGTACTCAAATGTGTCCACAATCCCAATCTTTATATTAGCAGATCTAATCAGCGGTGGACTGGGCGAAAAAATCGGCCCGGACATTTTTAGCATGATTTGGCCTGGACCGACAACCGACAACAAGTGATGGACTTATTCTACCGACTTGTTGGGTTAAGGCTTAGAAATACTTGAAACACATAAGCCCTTAATACCACTACTTTTAGAGAACACAATAGAACCAAGTTAAAAAACAAGTAAACACTGAAACAGACTAATCTATAGGTGGGACTGGCTCTGCTATTTGTGATAATGTGAGACTATGGTGGGGAGATCATATCCATGGACTTGAAATGACTGTTGCACTGGGTGACTAAATATCACAAACCTAGACATGAGACCTTAGTAGTAGAGGACTAAGTGTTATGAATGGGTTCAGTGTGAACCTATTCTAAAACCCATTGGTTGTGACTAGTGGCCATCATAGAGTTAAATAGACACAGAGCCATTTCCAGTCTGGCCGATTTATTAGGCTACCATTGACATGCTAATATAGACTAAGGGTCTTTACTTTTTCCCTTTTTTAATCATACCGTGATACCAGCGGCGCCCTACGGATCACGGCCCACCGGTGGTCAATCCAACCCTGGTTTCTTATCAATATCACATATTTTACTGTATGTCTGCTTTCGTTCATGTTGTGTAAAGGTGAAGGGATGGTAGGGTTTAGCCCTGAAACATAACTGAAGCACCAGCATCATGTGAAGCATGGCTAGGTTGGATCATGTTGCTATGTTTCCTGTGTGTGTGTGTGTGTGTGTGTGTGTGTGTGTGTGTGTGTGTGTGTGTGTGTGTGTGTGTGTGTGTGTGTGTGTGTGTGTGTGTGTGTGTGTGTCTGCAGGCCTGGTTCATTTCAGCACAGCCCTCCACTGGTACTGTATTATACTGTAAGTGTACTGTAGGGCATCACAGCAGACTATTACTGTATCATATTGTATGTATCGTAGTTTATCGTACTTGTACTGTACACTTCATGAAGTTCATAAAGTTAAACATAAGTAAGTGCGTGTGTGTGTGTGTGTGTGTGTGTGTGTGTGTGTGTGTGTGTGTGTGTGTGTGTGTGTTTGCCAATGTGCCTAATGTGATCCTACAC
>CM076985.1:7506789-7559289 GCA_039105355.1 Benthosema pterotum
AGCATCAGAAATAATCTTGTTGCTATTGACCGGTCTGGTCTGCCACTACCCTATGTCATAAACACCAACACACTCCCTAATCTGAACGCGTCAACCGTTAAGAAGGTAGCAGACTTTGTGCATGATGCCATTCAGCTATACTACGATGTTAACACCCACCCTGGCTGTGTTGACTATAACTCACCAAACTTTAACTTTACGGCTAACAGGGATGACGGCTCTTGTGATCCCAATGACACAAGCCGCATTATAGGTGGACTCTTCATGCAGTGTTGGGGGGGAGATGGAAGTAACTGCCAGACAGACCCATTTACAGGTGGATTTTCTTGCATCCCAGGATTACAGACCATATTACTAAACAGTATTGATTCTCCACGAGTGGCTACATCCTGGTGCTATTACAATGGCACTCCTCCAAATGCTTTCGAAGGGCTTTTATTTGGAGGCTTCCATGGCACCAATCTCAATAATGCTGTCACCAATTCTAAGAGCTGTCCACCCTTCTTCATGGATTTAAAATTCCTGATTGACGATTCTGACGATTTCATATATATCTGTGTGGCTTTTCATCCTTATGATGAATTCACAGTAGGACGTGCGTTGCCTTTTGGAGGTTTTTTCAGTTGTTTCGCAGCTAACCCACTGACCGGTCGCAGAGACTGTCCTCCTCTGTTCAGCCCGACGTTACTCACAGTCTCTAAAGGCTGTCACATTTACTACTGTGCAGATCAGTCAGCTCAGTTCAGAGGTGAACAGGTACTGTCAGCCCGCCAACCTCCTTTCACAGCACCGGGTGATGTCTATGAGTAGTGCTTTACCAAAGCAGTGTGACAACAAACAATACAATAAAAACAGTAGAAAGTAGTTCAAGTATATACAATTGGCGGTACAGTATTGTGTAAACAGCGTCACATTGCAACGCATTACCTTTTAACAGGGTATATTTTTTGGAACAAATAGCAGGCATCATTTGCAGTTTTTAACTCATTTATGATTATTAGTCGGCCTAAGTGTCATCTAGCAAATATACATGATCAGTCACTTGACAAGCTGTTGTAAGGACTTCTATGAACTTGTTACTGAAACTTACAACATTAGTCAAATTCCATGTAATCTTTCTTGGGTTAATTTGCCATGCATTTTTGGGTCTGACAATAATGGGAAAATGAAAAATAAATGAATGAAGCCGTTGTTCTTTGTTTTTATTTCCATTTGGTTTTGCATGCGTGAATTAGCATTTGCTTAATTTCACATTCACATTTAGAATTTCTTTGCAGATGTCCAAAATGTCATGGATGATAGAATGATGACCTGTGTGGTTACTATGGACACAAATGAATGTCACTGTTATTAACAAACAGTGGGGGATTGTTTGTTAATTTATTTTTGCTTGTGTCCACAATTCCAGGCCGGATTTGGGAAACAAAACAGTCAAACATACAGATCAAAATGACCTTTAATCTTCTACATTCTCTAGTTTTGTAGACTTGGGCTAATTCACATGATGAATATTTTAACACTTGGGAGCGTAAAATGTAAAGAATTACCCTCTCAATGAGTTATATCTACAACCAACTTTCCACCATTTAGCTGGGGAACGCCTGGACCTCTCTCAACCACTGGTCGTCCCTGGACCACTGATGAAAACCAGTAATATTACCTGCACCCCTCTAGATTCGGCCCTGGTTGCACAGTAACGAGTAACGTAAGGTATTATTCTGCCAAAACAGTGATATTGTTACTAGTGCTCCATGGAGACCATACCGTATAACGTACACACAAGCTCTGGAGATGATAGACAGGCTATGGAGATGATAGACAAGCTGTGGAGATGATAGACAAGCTGTGGAGATGATAGACAGGCTATGGAGATGATAGACAAGCTGTGGAGATGATAGACAAGCTATGGAGATGATAGACAGGCTATGGAGATGATAGACAAGCTGTGGAGATGATAGACAAGCTGTGGAGATGATAGACAAGCTGTGGAGATGATAGACAAGCTGTGATGATAGACAAGCTGTGGAGATGATAGACAAGCTGTGGAGATGATAGGCAAGCTGTGGAGATGATAGACAAGCTGTGATGATAGGCAAGCTGTGGAGATGATAGACAGGCTGTGGCCCAGAGGAAAAAGCTCCAGTGAGTCATTAAAGGGGAATTCCACCCATTTTAGTATGTCATTAATACACCTTAGAGATGCTGTGTGGACATGATAAAATGTTCCCCCATTCTGTGATTCCTAGAAATCGAGGTCTGAAAAAAAAAAAAAAAAACAAAAAAAACATGGTGAACACAACATGATGACGTCATCAAGTTGTGTTTCACCATGTTAATGATTTTTCTTTTAGGACATTTTTTCTGTGTACAAATGGAACCAAATATAGGGTCCATTTGGTTCACATTTGTACACTCTGGGGTACACTCTGAGTGGAGTTCCCCTTTAACAGCTGCCCTCTCCCCACACTGGAACAACTGTACTCGCTGTCTCAAGAAAAAAAGAAAAAAAAAAAGAAAAACAGACTTCACGCTTGTGACGGCTTGCATTTTGCACCAGGGCAAGCAGCTTCCTGCAAGCTGGCCCCATAGCGCAAAATGCAAGTCCCAGTTGATGACCAGTCAAAAATACGTCACGTGGGCTTCTCACTACATTTGTTTTCAAGGCAAGTTGCTGCCTGTGAAGTGTATTATGGTGACGTGCTTTTGGCTGTTAATGTCGTCACGTTTAGGTACAGAGGGACTCTTACGATCACAATTTACTTCCATGGCACAAATGCAAACTCCCCGCACTGTGTTACTAATCCTTGTGCCGTCGAGACTGTACTGAACGTGACCCGGTCTATACAAATTCTCAAAGCGGCCTGGATGCAGTGCTTGTAAATCGACATGAAGTGAACACGACACACCCACATGGGGACTACTGAAGTTATAGAATAACAGCAAGCTACGAACACTAACAGCTACGACATTACAACAGAAAAAGTGACAAATATAGACTACTGTACTAAAACAGACCACTTGCTCATCCAATCACACCTTAACCCCTGCCCCAGCAACCTCAGAAAAAAGGCCTCCTATGAGGAGGTTAGAAGTATTTATGGGTAAAAGTGGGGAGCCAGTCCTTTTTTACGTAATTCAAGGTTGATGAATCTGAAAAACTTGGCTCCCAAGGGGAAAAAACAGTTTTTGACCTTCTAATTTCCATAACAAAATAGCTAATAATTTTTAACTATTTCTTCAATAAGTATTTATCAAAGCAAGCAAATTTGACAGATAAAGTGTACATATGTATGTTCTGAGGGTAAGATAATGTGCTGAAGACATTTGTCATATAATTAGTTTTAAGCTTACTCCTAAATATGCAAAGTCATGTCCACCAGTACAGACAATGGCTTAGCACTCAAATGTGTCCACAATCCCAATCTTATTTTTATCGGTATATTGGCACCCCTAGCAGATCTAATTAGCAGTGAACTGGGCGAAAAAATGCCGGCCCAGGTATTTTTAGTGTGATTTGGCCTGGACCGGCCCACCAATTATTCTACTGACTTGTTGGGTTGAGGCTTAGAAATACTTGAAATACATTAATTAATTAAGTAATTAATTATAATACATTTAAATAAAAAAAAATGGGGGATATCTTTTAAGATAATGAATGTACATGTTCTAGACATTTGAATAATCACAAAAATATATTTATTGCAGTCATTTTACATACTTTTATTAGGATTAAAGGCGAAAGGTCAAAGGTTAAAAATCATCAAAATTGCATTAAGTCCAGAGATTAATTGAAGAGGTTAATTGCAGCCTCTGTGGGGGTATTGTTATGCAAATATAATGACCAATTGCAATGAAACTCTAATCAATCAACATCAACCATGATATTTATGTGAAAAAATAACAAAAAAATAATAATGATAACATTTTTTTTTTAATAATTAAAGGGTTAATGTTGCTAAAAATCAACATTGGGCCTTCTAGGGTTAATACCAATAATTTTACAGAACTCAATACAACCAAGTCAAAAAAACAAGTAAACCCTGAAACTGCTATTTGTGATAAAGTGAGACTATGGTGGGGAGATCATATCCACAGACTTGAAATGACTAGTGCACTGGGTGACTAAATATCACAAACCTAGACATGAGACCTTAGTAGTAGAGGACTAAGTGTTATGAATGGGTTTAGTGTGAACCTATTCTAAAACCCATTGGTTGCGACTAGTGGCCATCATAGAGTTAAATAGACACAGAGCCATTTCCAGTCTGGCCGATTTATTAGGCTACCATTGACATGCTAATATAGACTAAGGGTCTTTACTTTTTCCCTTTTTTAATCATACCGTGATACCAGCGCCCACCGGGAGACCTCCCGGTTTGCCCGGTGGTCAATCCGACCCTGGTTTCTTATCAATTTCACATATTTTATGTCTGCTTTCGTTCATCTTGTGTAAAGGTGAAGGAATGGTAGCCACAAACAAAGTTGGGATATTCCTAATTGAAGTGCATATAGTGTACCTTAGCTAGGTATAGTATAATATCATGTAAGTCTGACATTGTGTGTGCATCGTGGAGTTTGCATTCATGGCGTGGAAATAAATAACAATAAGTCAGTAAGTATTAACAGCACGTAGAAACATAAGACAATTCCAAATCCGCTGTTATGTAGCCTTAATCTTTCAAAATGTTAGTAAAAGTAAATGTGAGTAAAATATGAGTATAGACCTTGAATTGAAAGTGAGAGTGTCCACCCACACTGATCACATTTGGGGACACCCTGGAATATGGTTGTATGGCATGACAAATGGCCAGCACTGGCCCTGGAGTGTGCTGTCACAGAGGTGTTTTATAGGGAATTAGGATGGTGATCAAAATAACAACTTTAGTGTGGGAACCTCTCTTCCACTATGATCGATCCTGAGACTAGAATCTGTTGAAAAGGTAAATGAAGAATTACAGTGTGTGTGTGTGTGTGTGTGTGTGTGTGTGTGTGTGTGTGTGTGTGTGTGTGTGTGTGTGTGTGTGTGTGTGTGTGTGTGTGTGTGTGTGCGCGCGTATGCGCGTGCGTGCGTGTAAAATGGTGATTTTTAGTAGGTGTTTTGTCCGCTCTTCCATTTGCGACCCTATGTTTACGTCTTTTTTGTGGATGTTTGAACAAACCTGTGAAATCGAATAATCTTTGGGACAATTAGTTCATTGTTGGAGATATATTAGACAAAATTTCTAGCCTATATCTGGAAACAGTACAAATAAGGCAGTGTCAGTTTATTTTTTTTTTTTTAAGATTTTACGCCCACGATTGTGTAACCCTTTTTTTTCACCCAGTGCCAATGTGCCTAATGTCATCCTGGGCTCTACACACCCTCTGCCAACCTGGGGAGACAACAGACTGGCCTCATGGCTTGGAAGACAGGGTCAGTTTCAAATCTCTTTATTTTACTTACGAGAACACCTTGGCCAGTCTCAAGGATCACAGAAGTGGGACAGAGAGTAAAATGAACACTGACCCAGCTTTCCATCATTTAGCTGTGGACCACCTGAAACCTCCTCAAGGAACACTGGTGGTCCCTGGGCCACTGAGCTGAAAATCACTGTTTAGGACATACAAGGTTCCCTCTGGACTGTGACGACAAAAAATGCACAATGCACAGGAAGATTATTGTGAAGTATTATTGTCAGAGGTACCATGGACTGTCCAAGACCCTCTTCACATGAATAGCATACAATGTTAACACCCTTGTGTGTGTGTGTGTGTGTGTGTGTGTGTGTGTGTGTGTGTGTGTGTGTGTGTGTGTGTGTGTGTGTGTGTGTGTGTGTGCGTGCGTGCGTGCGTGCGTGTGTGTGTGTGTGTGTGTGTGCGTGCGTGCGCATGCGTGAGTGCGTGCGTGCATGCGTGTGTGTGTGTGTGTGTGTGGGTGTGTGGGTGTGGGTGTGGGTGTGCCCGTGCAAAATGGTGAGTTTTACTATGTGTTTTGTCCGCTCTTCCTTTGTGCCATTAGACAAACTGCCACGTTGACTGTATACAGTTGCGACCTCATTTTTACTTCTTGTCTTGGTCTTGCGGATGTTGGAACAGACCTGTGAAATCGAATAATCTTCGGGACAATCAAGATTGTCATTTTGTACGGTTCATTGTTGGAGATTTATTAGGTCAAAAGTTCTGGTCCATATCTGGAACAAAACGGTACAAACAAGCCGTTATGTTACCCATCTTTTTTCACCCAGTGCCAATGCACCTAATGTGACTGTGATGACAATGAGCCCAAAATGCAAAGAGAAGTTGATACAGGAAGATTATTGTGAAGTATTATTGTCAGAGGTACCATGGACCGTCCAAGACCCTGTTCACATGAATAGCATACAAAGTTACCACCCCTCCTGTGTGTGTGTGTGTGTGTGTGTGTGTGTGTGTGTGTGTGTGTGTGTGTGTGTGTGTGTGTGTGTGTGTGTACGCGCGCGCGCGCACCATAGCTCCCAGGTTGTTTGTGGCTGTAATATTATCCACAAACAAACAAAGTTGAGATATTCCTAATTGAAGTGTATGGTGTATCTTAGCCCTGTATAGTATAATATCATGTAAGTTTGACGACATGTGTGCGTACAGACCACAGATCAACATGATCGTGTTTCAGGGATGATGGCAGGGAATTTGCATTCATGGCATGGAAGTAAATAACAATAAGTCAGTAGTATTAACAGCACGTAGAAACAGCCTTAATCTTTCAAAATGTGACAAAAAGCCCAAAAGTATAGACCTTTAACTGAAGTGACAGTGTTCACCCACACTGATCACCTTTTCTTGCTTTTAAAAACAAAGATGCTACTAGTACATCTGGATGGTCCATCATTTAAACTGCATGCACATCTGTCATTTGTTCGTAACATAGCTAAATTTTCTCCCTCCCTTTCTCACTTTCTCACACTGGCACACACACACACACAGACACACGGATCGACAGTAGGGCATTAACAAAAATCGATACATTGCATCGACTTGCATGACACGAGTCGACTCCCACAGAGTCGAAAAGTTGCTTGTTGTTTTTTCCCAGCTATCATCCTTGGAAAAGGAGGAAACGGGAAAAAAACATTTAGTACCTTTGTTTTCAAATTTATTTTTGCTGTGTGCAACGTGTGTGTGCAGAATTCAATGGAGGATTATCCAACGGGCATGTCCCTGAAGTACTGTAGGGTTGCCCCTGAGGTTGAGTGTCTGTTTGATAGCTAAGAGGCTGGTCCGAGTATTATTCGGGCTGAGCCCACATGTATTTGTGGCCATAAGGGGTTGGGCAGAGAGCTGCTCATCATTTCTGCACTGGTTTCCAGTGATTTTTGCTAAACAAATTTTAAATATATCCTTGTTTTGGACAGGGTTGGGCTTTTTGGAGTCGTCCTGCATCCTCCGGAGGTTTGGGGACACCCTGGAATATGGTTTTATGGTTATGTGTACAGTGGATATGTTTACCTGTGTCTGCATGACAAATCGCCAGCGCTGGCTCTGGAGTGTGCTGTCACAGAGGTGTTTTAGGGAATTAGGATGGTGATCAAAATAACAACTTTAGTGTGGGAACGCCTCTTCACCAATGCTATGTCCTGAGACTAAAATCTGTTGAAAAGGTAAATGAAAAAGTAATGTTGAAGAAGTTAGTTGCGACCTCATTTTTACGTCTTTTCTAGTGGATGTTTGAACAAACCGGATAATCGGATAATCTTTGGGACAATTAGTTCATTGTTGGAGATATATTACAACAACATTTCTTGCCGATATCTGGAACAAAACAGTACAAATAAGGCACAGTGTCAGTTTCTTTTGTTAAGATTCTACCCCCACAATTGTGTAACCCTTTTTTTCACCCAATGCCAATGTGCCTAATTAGTATAAGCAATCTAAGGTTTAACCTCAAACAAATTGCAACAGAAACTCTTTCAACTTTTTTTGTTTCCTTAATATGTTAGGAATAACATATCAAAAGTCCTAAGAAATCCAAGTAGGGGAACATAGTGAAAAATTCTGAAATAGATGATGTCACAATTTCCGATTTTCGTCTATTTAAAAATTTGATTTATGTATGTTTTCTTAGCTTGTGTCTAAAGAAAATGTTCAATACTTTGCAGAATTACATAGAAACTATGTCTGATTCAGTGAAATGATTGTTCAAGAGTTTTTTTCATTTATTGCAAAAGGAAAATCTTAATATTAATGCATTTTGTGAGCTAATATGGGACAAATTTCGTATAGATTATAAAATCAGAAAAATGGTTGCAATAGGGCAAAACAAGTTGCAACAGAAACCCTTTAACTTGTTTTTGTTTCCTTAATATGTTAGGAATAACATATCAAAAGTCCTAAGAAATCCAAGTAGGGGAACATAGGTGAAAATCAGAAATTGTGACATCATCTATTTCAGCATTTTTCACTATGTTAAAATTAGATTTATGTAGGTATTCTTAGCTTGTGTCTAAAGCAAATGTTTAATACTTTGCAGAATTACATAGAAACTATGTCTGATTCAGTGAAATGATTGTTCAGAGTTTTTTTTTTTTTTTTTTTTTTTTTTTTTTCATTTTTTGCAAAAGGAAAATCTTAATATTAATGCATTTTGTGAGCTAATAAGGGACAGATTTCGCATAGAGCAGAAAATCTGAAAAATGGTTGCAATAGGGCAAAACAAGTTGCAACAGAAACACTTTAACTTGTTTTTGTTTCCTTAATATGTTAGGAATAACATATCAAAAGTCCTAAGAAATCCAAGTAGGGGAACTTAGTGAAAAATGCTGAAATAGATGATGTCACAATTTCCGATTTTCGCCCCTGGTGAAAAATAGAATTATGGAGGTTTTCTTAGCTTGTGTCTAAAGAAAAGGTTTAATACTTTACAGAATTACATAGAACATGTGTGTGATGCACTAAAATGATTGTCCAAGAGTTTCATTTCATTTTTTGAAAAAGGAAATTCTTAATATTAATGCATTTTGTGAGCTAAAAATGGAGAAATTTCACATATAGCAGAAAATCTGAAAAATGGTTGCAATTGGGCCAAACAAGTTGCAACATAAACCCTTTAACTTGTTTTTGTTTCCTTAATATGTTAGAAATAACACATCAAAAGTCCTAAGAAATCCAAGAAGGGAACATAGTAAAAATGCTGAAATAGATGAGCTCAGAAATCCCCATTGATGTGAAATGAAAATGTTTAATACTGCAGAATTACAGAAGAATTGCAGAATTACATAGCAACTGTGTCTGATGTAGTAAATTGATTGTCCAAGAGTTCATTTATTTATTTATTTTATTTTGGCAAAGGGAAATTCTTAATATTAATGCATTTTGCGAGAGGAAAAAGGGACAAATTTCACAGACAAGAAATAATCAGAAAATGTTGCAAAAAAAGATAATACTATAAACATAACTTTAACCTCACAAAACATAAATATATAATATATAACCTATTCAACATCTTTATCATCATCACTTTGAACCAGACTTGTGTTTGTGTAACACCCGGGATTCGAAACCGGGTCTCCACCGTGAAAGTCCAACATCTTAACCACTAGACCAAAAGGGACATCCCCTTGGTACGGGGGCAGATACTAGACTTTGGAGGTCATCACGACAGAGGCTGTAGCCACCAGCTACACTCACCTCCCTATTGACCTCCTTCCACAGGGAAACGCGATCCGGGTCACGGCACCACTGTAACACCCGGGATTCGAACTCAGGTCTCCACCGTGAAAGTCCAACAACTTAACCACTAGACCAAAGGGACATCCCCTTGGTCCGGGGGCAGATACTAGACTTTGGAAGCCATCACGACAGAGGCTGTAGCCACCTGCTACACTTGCACACCCTGTGTCTTTGCATTTTACACATGCAACAGAGCAGACAATGCTTCTTGCAAGTGCACCTCAGGCTGCTGCAGTTGGTCTTGCAGGTGCATCTGAAGACCCATAGCAGTTCCTGAGCTGGAGGTATGTCTGTCTGGACAGGGATAATCACCCCATCATTATCCCCATTCTTGCGGAAAGAGCACTCATGCAGTTCCCTTCCACTGCTGTACTTGATAATGTGGTACTTTGCTGCTGTGGCTGGAGATGGCAGACTCTCTGGCTTTACAAGAGATGCTTCTTGCAAGTGCACTTCAGGCTGCTGCGGTCGGTCTTGCAGGGAGACCCCTCTCATAGCAGTTCCTGAACTGGAGGTATGTCTGTCTGGACGGGGATAAGTGTAGCAGGCGGCTGCACTGATGGCGTGATGGCCTCTAAAGTCTAGTATCTGCCCCTGGACCAATGGGATGTCCCTTTGGTCTGGGAGCAGAATAAAGAAATTTGGTCCCTTTGGCGTGAAAGTCCAACACTTAACCACTGTTAAGTGTTGGACTTTCAGGCGGGAGACCCGAGTTCGAATCCCGGGCGTTACATAAGCACCCCATCACTCTCTTCCCATCCCCATTCTTGCGGGAAGTCTGAGGAGGGTCTTGACTCATTAAGCATTAAGATACAAGCATTTTTGTAAGAAGGTGGCATCTTTTGTGGAGCCAGAGAGTCTGCTACCTTCAGCCACAGCAGCAAAGTACCACAGTCTCAGTGTCTACTACCAAATACAGCAGTGGAAGGGAACTGCATGAGTGCTCTTGCCGCAACAACTGGGATGGGAAGAGAATGATGGGGTTCTTATCCCTGTCCAGACAGACATACCTCCAGCTCAGGAACTGCTATGGGTCTTCAGATGCACCTGCAAGACCAACTGCAGCAGCCTGACGTGCACTTGCAAGAAGCATTGACTGCTCTGTTGCATGTGTAAACTGCAAAGACACAGGGTGCGCACACACAAGTCTGGAAGTGATGATGATGATGATAATTTTACAATATACAATTTAAACACTAAAAACTGTAATACATTAGGCGATGATGAAGGTGTTGAATCATTTATATGTTATGACAGCATTGCTTTTGTAACTTTTACGTTTTGTGATGTTAAATTTATGTTTATAGTATTATATTTTATTGCAACATTTTCTGACTATATTTCTTGTCAGTGAAATTTGCCCCTTTTTCCCCTCGCAAAATGCATTAATATTAAGAATTTCCTTTTGCCAAAATAAAAAAATAAAATAAAAAATAAACTCTTGGACAATCATTTTACTGCATCAGACAAAGTTTCTATGTAATTCTGCAAATTATTAAACCTTTTCACTGGACACAAGCTAAGAAGACCTCCATAAATCTGTTTTAACATGGGCAAAAATCGGAAATTGTGACATCATCTATTTCAGCATTTTTTACTATGTTTCCCTACTTGGATTTCTTAGGACTTTTGATATGTTATTCCTAACATATTAAGGAAACAAAAACAAGTTAAAGGGTTTCTGTTGCAACTTGTTTTGCCCTATTGCAACCATTTTTCTGATTTTATAATCTATACGAAATTTGTCCCTTATTAGCTCACAAAATGCATTAATATTAAGATTTTCCTTTTGCAATAAATGAAAAAAAAACTCTTGAACAATCATTTCACTGAATCAGACATAGTTTCTATGTAATTCTGCAAAGTATTGAACATTTTCTTTAGACACAAGCTAAGAAAACATACATAAATCTAATTTTTAAATAGGCGAAAATCGGAAATTGTGACATCATCTATTTCAGCATTTTTCACTATGTTCCCCTACTTGGATTTCTTAGGACTTTTGATATGTTATTCCTAACATATTAAGGAAACAAAAATAGGTGGAAGAGTTTCTGTTGCAATTTGTTTGAGGTTACCCCCCTTTTTTTCTTAGATTGCCTGTACTAAATGTGATCCTGGGCTCTACAGTACACACCCTCTGCCAACCTGGGGAGACAGCAGACTGGCCTCAATGCTTCGAAGACAGGGGTCAGTTTCAAATCTCTTCATGTTACTTACGAGAATATCTTGGCCAGACTCAAGGTTCCCAAAAGTGGGACAGAAAGTAAAATGAACACTCACCCAGTCTGTCAATCTGAGAGCATTGTCTCTCTGCCCCAAAGGTTTTATTTAACCTGTCAGGATCAGGTGAGGAAGAGAGTAAAATGAGCTCCACACACGTTCATTTGCTCCTCCTACACCTATCAGATTTGATGGGAGCTACAGTATATCTCAGGGTGGAGTGTTTCTGCTCTCTCAGTCAGCAGCCATGGCAGTGAGAGCATCAACACTGATCCTTCTCTCCTTCGTCCTCCATGTCTTCTTCTCTCCTGCTGATCCAGAGCCGGTCAGTCGCCCTGTTGGCTGGTTCAAACGATGCCGTCCCCCCTCCTCTAACTCCATGGCAGCCCTGGAGGTTCTACCAGGCGGTGGCTGGGACAACCTGAGGAACCTGGACATGGGTCGGGTGATGGACTTCAACTACGAAGAGTGCCAGACCACCGAGGACGGATTCTACTTCGTCCCTGACGATGTGTTCGTGGTCCCCTGGAAAGTGACGCATGTTCAGACCTACGCGGATGTCTTCACGTCCTGGCAACACCACAGAAGTTCCACATCCGGCAGCATTAATGCAGAGGCGTCATATGACGGGGTATTTACAGAAATGCATGGAAAATTCTCCGCAGAACATCAGAGAGTGAAAAACAACCAAGTCAACGGCAAGGCTGCCATGACCAGAGTACAAGTGAGTGGTAATTTCACTGATGTGCCAACTGACAGTATAGACTTGCTCAGTATTATTATTTTTTTGTTTGTTCATTCTTTGTTTGTTGCAGTGGACTCGACCATCACAAGAATACACTCTGGTATCATAATGTCCAAAATCCATAAAATAATAATTTCCACCCAAATTAGATAATTTCTCGGTCTGAATCACGTACAGTAGCAGTGCGCTTATGAACTCGTAGCAGAGTCCAGATGCAAACTTATGCAAACTCAGTTCACTTCATAGGGCCAGTCCAATGGCGGCTATTTTACATAGAATTCTATGACTTGGGACAATGAATGGGGACAACCGGTAGCTATGGAATGCATTGGAGCCTGGGTTTTCAACCGGTGGTCCATGGGCCCTTGGTGGTCATTTATCAACCTTGGCCAACATCTTCAGTTTAAAAGTGCTTCACTTATGACTGTCTCTTCATGAATAATGAAATCTGAAATCTCTGCTGGCTCTACAGTATGTACAGTATAACAGCTTTAACCCAAGCCATGTGGGCCTCAATTCTTTTCCCATATCTTTGATTTGAGGCATGCGGGACTGTAGTGCTACATTCCCACAGTCCATTGAAGTTGGGACGTTGTGTAAAATGTAAATAAAAACAGAATGCATTGATTTGCAAATCGTTTTCAACCTCTATTCAGTTGAATACACCACAAAGACAATATATTTAATGTTCAAACTGATAAACTTTATTGTTTTTTTAAATTATATAATCTTTTGTAAATTGATCCCTGCCACACGTACCAAAAAAGTTGGGACGGGGGCAACAAAAGACTGGGAAAGGTCAAGAATGCACAAATAACGCCTGTTTGGAACATTCCACAGGTAAACAGGTTAATCTTAAACAGTTTAATATCGTGATTGGGTATAACAGGACCATCAGTCGTTCACAATCAAAGATGGGGCGATGTTCACCACTTTGTGAACAATTCTGTGAGAAAATCATCCAATGGTTTAAAAACAATGTTTCTCAACATTCAATTGCAAGGAATTTGGTGATTTCATCATCTACAGTCCATAATATAATCAAAATGTTCAAAGAATCTGAAGAACTTGCTATACTAAAGCGACAAGGCTGAAAACCAACACAGAATACTTGTGACATTTGATCCCTCAGGTGGCTCTGCATTAAAAACGGACGTCATTGTGTAAAGGATATTACTGTGAGGACTCAGGAACACTCAGAAAACCATTGTCAGTTTACATAATTTGTCGCTACACCTGCGAGTGCAAGTTAAAACTCTACCATGCAAAGCAAAGCCATACATCAGAAAGGTTGGTTTGGAAAACAACCAGAAATGCCTTCTCTGGGTCCACTATCATTAGAATTGTGGACTCATCAGACCACAGCACACTTTTCCACTTTGTGTCTAACCATTTCAAATGATATTGTACCCAGAGAAGGCATTTCTGGTTGTTTTTCTGGTTGTTTTGTCAAACCAACCTTTCTGATGTATGGCTTTGCTTTGCATGGTAGAGTTTTAACTTGCAATCGCAGGTGTAGCGACAAATTATGTAAACTGACAATGGTTTTCTGAGTGTTCCTGAGTCCTCACAGTAATAATCCTTTACACAATGATGTCAGTTTTTAATGCAGAGCCACCTGAGGGATCAAAGGTCACAAGTATTCTGTGTTGGTTTTCAGCCTTGTCGCTTTAGTATAGCAAGTTCTTCAGATTCTTTGAACGTTTTGATTATATTATGGACTGTAGATGATGAAATCACCAAATTCCTTGCAATTGAATGTTGAAAAACATTGTTTTTAAACCGTTGGATGATTTTCTCACAGAATTGTTCACAAAGTGGTGAACCTCGCCCCATCTTTGATTGTGAACGACTGGGATGGTCCTGTTATACCCAATCACGATATTAAACTGTTTAAGATTAACCTGTTTACCTGTGGAATGTTCCAAACAGGCGTTATTTGTGCATTCATGACCTTTCCCAGTCTTTTGTTGCCCCCGTCCCAACTTTTTTGGAACGTGTTGCAGGGATCAATTTACAAAAGATTGTATAATTTCAAAAAACAATAAAGTTTATCAGTTTGAACATTAAATATATTGTCTTTGTGGTGTATTCAACTGAATAGAGGTTGAAAACGATTTGCAAATCAATGCATTCTGTTTTTATTTACATTTTACACAACGTCCCAACTTCAACGGAATTGGGGTTGTATTTTGGGACAGTCCATCGAGAAAGGTGACATCCCTGGTCAGCCCACGGGACACCATAGAGCTGGTCCCCTGGAGTATGTGGGCTTGCGTTGTTTTCTGCCTCATTTTAACATTGTTTTTAAGCCAATCACAATCCAGTATTTGAGCATGTGACTCGAAAAAGTGGTAGAAACCTACATTGTATGTTTCTTGTGCTTCTATTTTTAGGTACGCAACCGCATTTACACAGTGAAGGCCAACCCTGACTTCAGACTGGACCCCTTCTTCATTCATCAAGTAGAGAACATTGCAGCTGCCATTACAGACAACCATACAGTGTTAGCTACTTACCTGTCAGAGAAGCTAGTGGCTGACTATGGTACACATGTGATCACTAGTGTTGATGCAGGAGCTGCTTTAGTTAAAGAGGACTACGTCAAGTCATCCTACGTCTCCAGCAGCGACGTCTCCATGACTTCTATCAAAGCATCAGCTGGTGCCAGTTTCCTTTCTTCGTTTAAAGTCGATGTAGATGTTAGTTACGATCATGACGAATCACAACAAAGTACGTATAAGAGTAAAATCACTAACTCCCACATGGAGGGCTACGGTGGTTCCCCCTACTACCTTGGTATGAGTCTTAAAGAGTGGCAAGCAAGCATCAGAAATAATCTTGTTGCTATTGATCGGTCTGGTTTGCCACTACCCCATGTCATAAACACCAACACACTCCCTAATCTGAACGCGTCAACCGTTAAGAAGGTAGCAGACTTTGTGCAACAGGCTGTACAGCAGTACTACGGAATTAACCACCACCCTGGCTGTGTCGACTATAACTCAGCAAACTTTAACTTTACAGCTAATGCTGATGACGGCTCCTGCCATGGCAGTGCCACAAACGGCATTCTAGCCGGACTCTTCATAACATGTTCGGGTGTGTCTGAAACGAAATGCAGGGAGCTGGGTCAGGTAAACCCATTAACAGGTGACTTTTCTTGTGGATTTCAGTATTCCAGAAATTCATCAGAATCTCAGGAAATATTACTAAACAGTGTTGGTTCCCATGTCCAAAATGTAGATCTACTATATGAAATGAAGGAGTACACTACATACTGGTGCTATTCTAATGATTCAACATTTTTCCCTGGGTTATTATTTGGAGGCTTTTATGGGCACAATTTCAATAATGCTGTCACCAATTCTAAGAGCTGTCCACATCACTACATTAGACTTCATTTCTTGATTGAGGATTATGCATCTGAGCTTACCATAAATATCTGTGTGGCGCTTCCAGGTGACGTTATTGCAGCTGGACGTGCATTGTCTTTTGGAGGTTTTTTCAGTTGTTTCTCAGCTAACCCAGTGACAGGTCGCACAAGCTGTCCTCCTCTGTTCACCCCGATATTACTCACAGTCTCTGAAGGCTGTCCCATTTACTACTGTGCAGGTCAGTCAGCTCAGTTCAGAGGTGAACAGGTACTGTCACCCCGCCTACCTCCTTTCAGGGCTGGGTGATGTCCCTGAGCAGAGGGACAGTGGGTCTATAGCCAAGACCCACTGAGTGATGACGCAACCGTTTCCGTCACGACTGATGGCTACGCATTGTGACCTATGTTGTGACATACTTTACAAATTGATACCCCCCAAGCATAATAGCCTAAAGGCCTACCTAAAGGCTTATTTTAGTCAAAAGGGATTAATCCAAGATATTATTAGTTTTAGATCATGCATTGTGCCTTCTTATTTTCAATGATCTCAGAATGATGTAACTTAATTAATTAAGGTGTCACAAAAGCAATACAATAAAAACAGTTGAAAATGGTTAAACGATATACAGTTGGTGGTACAGTTTAGTTACGTCACATTGCATTATTTCATAACGGTGTATATTGTTCATTTAAACTTCTTTCTCTTTGTGTCTTTAAAATATTACGTATCTAGTGTGTGTGATGGATGTGTTGAATGATGTGCATCTTTGACATTGGTGAATATAAATGATTTGGTATTTGCCATCTATATTTGGTTCTGACAATAATGGGGAAGTGATAAATAAATGGTATGAAGCTGTTGTTGTTTATTATTTAATTTCCATTTGGTTTAACACTGCCTGAAGAAAAAGGACCAGAATTAGCATTTGCTTCATTTCACATTCACATTTTTTTTTTACAGATGTCCAAAATTTTAGAGATGATAGAATGATGATGGATGATGGTCTTGGAAGGAGAACCTTCTGAAAGCTTCATTGGCAAAGAACAAAAATAATGTAGTGTTTCGTTATAACAGAGAATACGTACATCTTTAGACGTGTATTCATAGTATCTCTTCAAAAGCTACTGAAAGGACGACAATTTATTAACTTGTCATGCAGGAATCCAGTTTATTGAGGCATAGACGGCAGAATGTTTATTATATAATTCCCCTCATTCTGAAGCAGTAATTCATTCTGTACCTTTAAATCAGCGGTCTCTCCATGTCTACTCCCCTCACTCTCATTGGCTGTCAGTCACTCACACCCACATTCAATCAGGTGTTCTTTATAAGCGTCACTATACCTGTCCCATAGAGTTATAAATATAGAGAGCGGACTCGAGCGATAGCCCCCCCCCCCCCCCCCCCCCCTTGCCGTTCATTTCAATACAAGTTGCTCAGTGGCGCTTTGAAGCACCCGGAAGACCGCCGGAAGTGCGCCTATTTCCGCATTTGAGCACCAGAATTTGGTGCTCAAATGCGGAAGTATTTCCGCCCGAAGCAAGGGATTATGGGAACGGAAAGGATTCATGAACAAGCGCCGTCGAGAACGAGCAAAGGAAAAAAAACTAAACAGCATCCAAAAACAAGCTTGTGGGTTTGCTCTACGCTTATTATCTGTCATATAATACATACGTTATCTTTTGAGAGATAGTATATGACGGGAGGACCGCTGGTTTATTCAAAAAACAACTTAAAAACAAACTGCCCTGTCCGCGTGCACAAAGCAAACCAGCGTGCGTGCTCTCGGGGCGCTCGTGCATGAATTCCACATGCGTTTAAAAACGCATTTGCGGAACAAATGCGTTTTTAAACCCGTCAGGTGGATAGCCACCAACTGAACATTCGACGGTCAAAATCAGGTCAATTTCCCGTCCGTCCGTCATCGACCTGAATTCGACGTCCTAATTACGTTGAAATCTCGTCAATATTTTGACCTCTGGTTTGGTCATTTTCTCGACGTTGCATTGACGTTGAAATTCCGTCAATATTTTGACTTCTGGTTTGGTCATTTTTCTCGACGCTGCATTGACGTTGAAATTCTGTCAATATTTTGACTTCTGGTTTGGTCATTTTTCTCGACGTTGAATTGACGTTGAAATTCCGTCAATATTTTGACTTCTGGTTTGGTCATTTTTCTCGACGTTGCATTGACGTTGAAATCCTGTCAATATTTTGACTTCTGGCTTGGTCATTTTTTCGACGTCCTATTGACGTCGTATGGACGTAGCCCATATAATAATAATATCAGTTATTAATACTATTTGTATTTTTGTTATTATAAGTACTCATTATGATGATTGCGATGATGATGATGATGATGATGATGATGATGATGATGATGATGATGATATGTTTTTATTATTATAAGGGTAATAATAATATTAGTTATTAATATTACTATTATTAATAATGTTCAGTTATTATTATTATAAGTATAATAATACTAAACGTTATTATTCCAATCATTAACAATCATTAACAACACACACACACACACACACACACACACACACACACACACACACACACACACACACACACACACACACACACACACACACACACTACCATCATCATCCTTCTGATTGGCTGGAACCACTGTCACGGGGACTGTGGTGACGAGTCGTCCAATCATGTTCCATATAGAACATTACGTCACGTACTTTGTACCCTGGCCAACCGTCCTTTAGGCTATGGGATCTCTCTCTCTACACGCTGACAAGTTAATGTGGCCGAGTCGAATCGTAAATAAATCTACAGAAGTTCAGCTAAAAATACGCATTCAGAGTCGAAAGGTAAGGAGAGCTTTATGTAATTTATAAATGTAAATGTATAAATGTTTGCGTGTTTTGGAAAAGCTGCCATACGAAAGTCCGGGCGGGAGAGCTGTTTTCGCGCCGAGCCAGTGGCTATGCTAGTGCTAGCATTAGCTTCTGAATCAAACTTTACCTTTAGTATAACAATATTGTACATTAAGACTATCTCACAGCTAGTCCAATTCATTCGCGGCTGCAACATCAACCTGCCGTTAAGCATAATTATGTCTATAACAGTTTGTTTAAGTTTGAGAACTTGATGATAATATTGCTAGCTGTCGTTAGCATCAGTTAACATTGAAATGCGCGCACGCACGCACACACGCGCACACATTTTAACTATTTATTTATGTCCACACAAAGGAAATGCATACAGAGACACAAATATTATAGGTGCATTCGAGTTACATCTGCAGAATCATGGCATGAGCTTTTGTGATACACAAGCATGTTGCGCAGTACAGTCTATGGGTATAGGTAGCAGCTTCTCCGCCATATTTGACGGCTGCCAATTATAGCAGAGACGCTGCAGTACTTTGCCAGTCTTTTTGCCTCTTTTTTGGCCATCCCCAAAAAAAGAGGCAATGTTTCATGTTATGAAAGATATACGTCTATAAATTATGCATGGAACGTATCTTTTCAGTGCCCAGTTGACATTTTTGCAATGGATGAATTCATTCTAATCTATTTATTAGATATTTTTCTTTCAGTGGTAGTTGCTGCTGTGTGGAGTTCATAAAAAACAGGGAGGGATCCGGCCATTTGAAATGAGTGTGTGCAGTGATTGTTTTGGTTGTTAGAAAGCCATAGTTGTTTGACCAATCATTAGAATGGCCAATCGACAAGCTCTTATGCAATGTGCTTGTAGATCAGTGCTTCTCAAGTTCCGGGTACCAGGGGTCATTGAGTTTGAGTTCCACAGGGCCTCCAGCTAAATGATAGTTTGTACCAAATGGACCCTTATCTGTAACCCAGAGTGTACAAATGGACTGGTCCATTTGTACACATTCAGAGTCAAATTAAATTGATTTTGCAGATGTCATTAAATGAGGGTCTATATATATATACACAAACTGGGGGTCCTTAACCCCAGTGTGTAACTGCTAGAGTCTTTAGAGTTGTAAAAAAAAAAAATGTTCTCTTATGTGGGTCCTTGACATGGGAAATACTGTTTAATGGGAGTAACATCTTGATTGTGTGTCTAATCAAGTTAATTGCTCTCTCAAATAGGCATTTGCTGGTTTCCTGTCCAGGCCTCTCTTTTGGTTTCTTTCCAGTCCTTTCCTGTACACTGCCCTGTCCGAGACTGTCAAGGCCACCAAACAAGGTACAAGACGTAGCACACCAGATTGTCCTGCCCCTTCAAATATACTGTTAAACTAAACTTATAGCCTATGTAAGACTCCCGTCTGTGTTTTCAGATGGCTGCTTATATGAGACAATGGCGAAAACGCCAGCGAGCGTTGGAGGAGTATCTCCGTGAATCAGAGAGTGGCGTCCTTCCAGGGCTTGAAAATCCTCCTGATAGTGAAGATATGCCTGGGACTCCAAATAGTCCAAACAGTGACAGTAATCCTGGGATCTTGGATAGCTTTGACTTGCAAGACTCCGAGAGAGAGTATTGGTTTACTGACTCAGAAAACGAACAAACACATGATGATGTTGAAGTGGCTGTCACATTTGATGATGACTTAAGAAAATGGGCCATAGATCACAAAGTGACACACAGAGCACTGACTGCGCTGTTGTCTGTATTGAGAAAGCAAGGTCATCTATTGCCTGCTGATGCAAGGACACTTTTATTAACACCACACCGTAATTCCTCTGAAGAAAAATGCGGGGGGCAGTACAGGTACTACGGGTTGGAGAAGGGGATATGCCGTTTCCTTAACCAGACAGAGAGCAATTGTGTAAATTTAACAGTTAACATTGATGGCATCCCTCTTTTTAAAAGTAATGCTATGCAGTTCTGGCCAATTCTGGCAAAGTTTGGCCACTTTGACCCGTTTATTGTCGCTATGTATAGTGGACAAACTAAGCCTACTGATCTTGACGAGTATCTTAAAGATTTTTTGACTGAATACAAACGGCTCAAAGAAACTGGTATAGTGTTCGAAGGCCGAACATATAATGTCAACCTTGAAGCTCTGGTCTGTGATGCGCCAGCAAGATCATTTCTAAAATGTATCAAGGGTCACAATTCTTATGAAGCTTGTGAAAGATGTGTCATCAGAGGTGTTCATTATGATAACAGAATGGTTTTCACACAGGATGACTGCGCTTCTCGAACAGACGAAGCCTTTTCTAGGGTGGAGTACATAAACCATCAAACTACTGCTAGCCCCCTAATTGATGCAGGACTTCGTTGTGTTACATCGTTTGTTTTAGATTACATGCACCTGGTCTGTTTGGGCGTGGTTAGACGTCTGTTGATTTACTTGGTGGGTACCAAGGGTCCACGTATTTACCGTCTATCTGCAAGGCAAAAAGAACAAATATCTCAACAACTAGTTGCACTGAGAGGCATGTTGCCTAGTGAGTTTGCACGTCAACCGCGGAGTATACATGAGCTGGATAGGTGGAAGGCCACTGAACTACGGCAATTTTTACTGTACACAGGACCTGTAGTATTACAAAATGTGCTGTGCTCTGAAAGATACAAACACTTCCTGTCTTTAACAGTAGCCATGTCAATAATGCTCGAGGCAGATGACAGGACTAGGAATGCGTATCTACCATATGCTCAAGATCTAATTAAACACTTTGTCCAGTGCTGTCCTCAGCTTTATGGCAACACCTTTTCTGTATATAATGTACATGGACTAATTCATCTGCATGAAGATGTCAGCCACTTCAAGTCTTCATTGAACGACATTTCCTGTTTTCCTTTTGAGAACTACCTGCAAAAAATCAAGAAACACGTTAGGAATGGGACAAGCCCTTTGGAGCAGGTCACTAGGCGTTTGGCAGAAATTGAACATTCACAACTGAACACTGCCAAACTGCCTCCTAAAGTAATTATTTCTGTTAAAGAAAGGGACTGTTGTTTTCTTTTGAAAGACGAAAGATTCGCTTTTGTAAGACAGAAGAATGCAGATGGGACTTTGAACTGTGAGATTTTGGATCAGCGCGACACAACACCATTGTTTCAACAACCATGTTGCTCCAAACGGTACCTAAATATAGTGTGCACTAGAGATGGGGAAGGCAGGAGGGAACATCGCCTGCTGCGTGAAACGGATCTGTCCCGCAAAGTGGCTTGTCTCCCGCGGGAAACTGGCTATGTCCTCCTACCGCTTCGCCATGGTTTGGAATATTAAAGGTTAAAAATTTCACCTTCCTAGAGCATTGATCACCTGCATGTCTCCCAATGTGCTCCCATGTCCTTCTACCACTCCCTCACGCCTGCTTTATCCATTGTTGCACTATTGCCTGCTCTATCCGTTGTTGCACTAATGCCTGCTCTATCCGTTGTTGCACTAATGCCTGCTTTAGCCGTTGTCTTTCCTATTTAAGTCTCCCAATGTGCTCCATCTCCCTCACCGCCTGCTTTATCTGTTGTTGCATCTTCTTTCCTAGTTGGGTTACACACTAATGCAGAGGTTCTCAAACTGGTGTGTGCACCGCACCCCTTGTGGTGCGCGAGAGCCTTCCAGGGGGTGCACAACATGAAAATGCCAATGTTGGTGCTATGATGTTATTTTAAATACATGAACATACAGTATAAGGCCTTGTTTGGCAAGTATAGTCAGAAGCTGCATATATGCCATAATTGGATATTTTGAAATAATATTTCCTATTACACATTATGTGTGAGGGGCTGCGTGAACTAGGTTGGGAGGTAACGGGGTGCACAGCCAAAAAAGTTTGGGGGCCGCTGCACTAATGCATTCATTTCTGATTTCTTGATAGTCACTTATAACCATTAACCAGATCTGTAGTTCTAGCCTGTTCTAACAGGACGTGTGTGTGTGTCTAAGTCTAACTAACACAAACTTTCTTTGTGTACCATCCTTTTCAGGTCATGTATAGCAGGGCTGTGTGGGTGGAGGAGGATGGAACGGAGTATGAGGACACAATTCCTCATTGTTGGATCGACGAAGAAAACAACCTCGTTAGATGGCCAAAGAGGATGGGAAGGGGCCAGGTTGATAAGGCCATTAAGGCAAAAATGACACCAGAGGAGGGCTGGCTGAAGTTCAAGTTGAAAAAAATAAAGAAAACGTCAGGCAAGTTTTTCTTTGTGTGTCAAGAATCAAGTCAAAATGTTAGAAGAATCAATGTTTTCAGTTGAATTGTCTAACTTTTAGATAACATACGTGAGTGTAAAGAATACAACTACACCACCAACGCAGAACCGGATGAGGAGGATGTGGAAGAGGCCTCTACAGGAAGGAGGCGTAAAACTACTAAGAGAAGAAACGACGATTTTGTATCAACGTTTGGTATGTTTCTCTTGTTTCACATTAGACATTTGTTGGGAACCTGCATTTATGGTAAGATGAAATGTGTTAACACATGGGCCTCACATGTAGATCATTCATGTTTTGTAACAGAATCTGATGAGGAGGATACCGTGAGGAATTCAGGTAACTTTCTATATCCAATTTAAAGTGCTATGGAGGAAGAAATAAAGTATTTTATTTATTTGTTTTTCTTTGTGTTGCATCTGTATAGTTAAGCTGCCCTCGTTTCCTCCACCGCCACCGAAAGTTCTTCAACACATTGCTAGTGAGTCTTGCTGGGTGTGTCACACACATACTCGCATCCAGGCAACCATACATGCAGCCAGGCAGCCGTCAAATATAGGACCAGTTGGCACTGGTCAAAAAGTATATTGGTGCAGCTAGTCATGTCTCCCCAGTGTATCTCCCGTTGCACCTGGTTGAAGTCCATACAGGACCATAGGACAGATTTATACACTCTGATTAACACACGTGTTAATCAGCCTGTTCTTTTCCATTTTAGACTCCCAATCCCAGCTGAATGACCAGGAACTGGACTCAGAACGAGCTGCAGGGTCTGCCCGCTCAGACCGGGAGTCGCACCACAGTGAAGCTTCAGGTAAGTATATATGCATCTCTGTCTCTCTTGGTCGTCCACAGATCAGCCTTCCATCATCGGTTCCAGTCATCCTGGTTCTCCATACAACACATTTATACATGTTAAACATCTTAATAAGACTGTTTGTGTCCTTTTAGACTCCCAATCCCTGCTGAATGACCGGGGCTCTGATCCAGATGGGAGGACTGGCCGTTCAGACCGGGGAACGACTGCCCGTTCAGACCAGCGACCGCACTGCAGTGAAGCATCAAGTCAGTATCTCTCTCTCTCTCTCTCTCTCTCTGCATCTCTCCTTGGTCGTCCACAGATCAGCCTTCCATCATCAGTTCCAGTCATCCTGGTTCTCCATACAACAGATTTGTACATGTTAAACATCTTGATCAGCCTGTTTGTGTCCTTTTAGACTCCCAATCCCTGCTGAATGACTGGGGCTCTGATCCAGATGGAAGGACTGGCCGTTCAGACCAGCGACCGCACTGCAGTGAAGCTTCAAGTTAGTATATATACATCTCTCTCTCTGCATCTCTGTCTCTCTGCGCCTCATTTACTATGTAAGTGTATAATATACACTTGCATAGTAAATGACGCGCATAGAAGTCTATTCAAATCTGGGGTGGAAAGCAGGGAAGTATATACTATATATTCCCCTTCCACCCCAGATTTGAATATACACCAAAGTCAACTCCTGACCAATTGATCCTACACCAGCTAAAGGTGTCGATTTTCGTGTAGAACCAAAAAATTGCCCTCAGATGAGCCTCAGATGTTATCTGTATAGTCCATAGTCTGCATATTTTGAATCTGACATTTGTTTTGTTTTTTTCTCAGGCTCAAGGAAGTCAGTCCGATCAACACCCGGGACGCCCAGGAGAACATCAACACCTAGTGAGTACATGCATTTTTTTTTCTCTTATATACACACCCACACATAGTCATCATGGTAAAAAAAAACAAGATTAAGATTGTTTTATTTCTCCACACATCCACGAAGGGACTGGTTCAGGGTCATCAAATCACATGGGCAGCATTAGATCACAGAGGAGTGCAGGATCACACCGCATGGAATCGCAGCACAGGGCCAGTCGTAGTACCACTCCTGGTGAGTGCACGCAATTTACAATTTAGCAGATTCTCTTAACCCATTTTGACATGCCTTCAAGTTTTTAAAGATGTCTTCTAAATCCTGACACTTATTTACACATGCACGCACGCACACAGACACATTGTCACCATGGTTAAAAAAACAAATACGATTTTTTTTTTGTTTTTGTTTCTCAGGCTCACACCACCGAAGGATCCACGAAGGGACTGGTTCAGGGTCATCAAATCACAAGGGCAGCTTTAGGTCACAGAGGAGCACAGGATCACACCGCATGGAATCGCAGCACAGGGCCAGTCGTAGTACCACTCCTGGTGAGTGCACACAATTTAGCAGATTCTCTTAACCCATTTTGACCTGCCTTCAAATTTTTAAAGATGTCTTCTAAATCCTGACATTTTTTACATATGCACACACACAGTCACCATGGTTAAAAAAAGATTAAGGTTTTTTGTTTCTCTGGCTCAGACCACCGAAGGATCCACGAAGAGACTGATTCAGGGTCATCAAATCACACGGGCAGCTTTAGATCACAGAGGAGCGCAGGATCACACCGCATGGAATCGCAGCACAGGGCCAGTCGCAGTAACACTCCTGGTGAGTGCACACAATTTACAATTTACAGACTCTTAACCCATTTTGACCTGCCTTCAAAATGTTTAAGATGTCTGACAAATCCGGACCGCTTCCGGATTTGACCGCTATGTTGCCATCTGCTTAACCTCACTACTGTCAGATGGAGGACAGTGGCCAAATACTTAATTTTTGGAATCCTTGACATGAAATATTTCGCATCACAGACACAGAAGGGTCATTATTTTATTTATTTTTCAGTCTCACGACGATCACGCCACAGTCGAGAGCCTTCCAACTCATCCAGGCCAAACGTCCGTCGCTTCAGGTACAGTGAAGGGCACAGTATCAGACTTCTAGTTCTATCATTGGCCTAGTGATTTCCCACAGTTTTGAGCTTGGCCTAAGCAAAGTCAGCTGCGGAATAGAACTATATTGATTGTCAATGTCTGGTGTTTCATATTCCGTCCAATAATTTAAACCTAATCTTATAGGTCTAGATCCAGGCGCAGAGAGAGTGACGTCGGGCACAGTCCCAGCTCTGTGCATTCCACATACTCTAGTGTCCAGTCTAGTGCTTACAGAACGTCCCACACTCGGAGGTCCAGACGTGAGGCAGCCAACTCACCCAGCAGGCAGGGTGAGTTCAAGTAAACAATGCCTTCATAAGACAAGTAGTATTAATTACTGTATGCCAGACTTTGTATTTCTCAGCTAATGCATGGTCATCTGTGTCTTGGGAAGTTTTAACACAAAATTCCTTTCTTATCTGCAGTGGATTCACCGAGGGGCCAGTTCCCCATGTCAACCGCAGGTAAGTTCTGAGATATTTCAAAGGGGACGGGTCACTGATCAAGAACTACTGGGTGACATTTACCTGTATAATTTGGAAACCTCTTATCTATTAATTTTTCACTATCTATGAATATTTGTGTGTATTGCCTTTTTTTAGTATTCCAAAAGAAGGCATTCGCCATATGGGCAGAAATCCGGCAGGACGTGCGAGCAATTTCCAGAGTACAACCTGAGACGTCCAGCACATACACTCATCCTGTTGAAGCCATGAACAGCCTGGAGGAGTTTGACAGAGAGGAACTACAACTTCGTGATGAAGCTGTCTTCAAAACCCTGGTAGGTATAGCCTTCACGTATTTACAACATATGAATTAGTATAATATGCACCTGCACACTGTTTTATATGGTCTTGTTTGGTATGTTGAAGTTTACATGAACTCAATTATTCCATCAGGTGCTGCGACTCACTCGAATTGGGGGGAAAACCACGAAGGAGTGTGTCCAAAAGATTCTGAGCAGGTAGTGTTTCAGCATTTGATATACAGTAGCCTTTGTGTGATTTATGTGTTTTAAGATAAAGTGGCCCCAGCCTGGAGTACCTGTATAAAAGTTAAGGTTTTATGTCATGTTTACCCCCCCTACCCCCAGGCTCATGAGTAATTGGTTAATGACCAAGTTCAGCTTGAGAGGGACAGGGGGAACGAAGCGGCCTTTTGCAGAGACTGCATTGTTTCAAGCAACTAAAGGTAAGCGGGCCAATATTTCAGCCAATTTCTGTATTATCACTTGACAAGACTGCAGTTACTAGGTCCATTTTGTTTGGACTTAGTATGACCCAATGGCTCAGTCGATAGTTCTCCCTGATTGCTTGTTTTCCTAGGCTACTACCGTTGAAGTTCATTCAGTCAGCACCCTTAACCTGTTTCATCGACAACTCCATTGTTGCCAAATATTAATGCCAACTGTCTACCTGTAGTTGGAGATAACATTTTATATATTGTGCTTGTTACGTGTAGAAATGACATTACCACTAGCAGTGGTAAAGTCATCATGACTTTTCACATGTGATTTCTTATTCTGTAGCCGCAGTCCTGCAGTCGCTGCCAACAGCAAAAGAAGACGAGATTAAGCAGCATGTTGCAGACCACCTGAAACACGCTCCACAGAGGAAGGGGGGAAAAGGACCAGCCACAGAAGACGACCCATGACACCCACAAGCCCTTGCAATAAATTAAATTCTGTTTAACATTCAGTTCAGTTTATTTTCCAACACTTCACAATTACAAAAGAATTAAACATTTTGCATAGGATGTCCATTAAAAAGAGAATTCCATTTGATTAGTCCACAATTAACACACACACACACACACACACACACACACACACACACACACACACAGAGACCTGGGCCCTTCGTTTGATCTGGCAAACGTTTTCATTTATTCACCCATTATTTTGAAATACGTTGAAGTTTGAGACGAGTGTCACAGTTATGCTTTTTGGTTTGTTCATAGCAGAGCGGATTAGTGAGTGTTTGGCTGAGCTCGAAGTGGTTTTGTAGCTTTACTTTGACTGGTTTCTATATTATATTATATCATATACAATATGCTGTATTGTTCTAATGGTTTGTATTATATCAGTGGTGGAAAGTATTTGAGAATTTTCAATAATTTTACCTCTACTCCGCTGAAATTATTAGATTTTTTTTCTCACAGTATTGGATAAACAATTCCATGGATATGATGCCTAAAATTGTAATAACACAGAAACATTTTTCCACAAGTGGCCTTTATGTTTAGCCTCTTAGGCTAAACATGGGGAAGAATATGAATGGATAATTCAGTGTAAACCCTTCATATGACCACCATCAGTATTTGGAACTATCCGTGTTGCTAAATGCCAAAACAAACACATAATCAGTTGACGCTTGTACCGTTGTATGCAATGGAATTTCTGTAAAACAAACAAACAAAAAAAAAAACAGGTGGCCGCAGTCTGGTTTAACACTAAGCTGCTCTTCTACATGCCTTGCTCAAAGACACTTGCCCATTAAGGACGGGAATCCATATTTGGATCCTGTACAGTATTCAAATATTCAATTTGTTTTTATGCTGATCTATAAATATTAAAGTTTTTCAAAAACCTAAATGGGTTAAGGAGCCAACACATTGCTGTGATTCCGTTGTGTGTTTTCCCGCACAAGCCATCATTAAGTAGTAAGTTATTTACTGATGCACTTGCTATAACACTCTTGTCCTATATACCTTGATCTTGGCTAGAGAGGACACATTATTTACTGATGCACACATTGCTGCGATTCAACCACACCACTAGATGTCCTCGAGGTCATCTAGTGTGGTTAGCGGCAATGTGTCAACTCCTTTACTGTAACCTGTCTGCAATTGTTCTGAGAACATGGGTAATGCACTTTTCCACCTTCATTTTCCCAGTCTACTGTTAAAACTAGCTGGTTATAAATTAAATGTTCTTTGTTTACTGCTTAAACGTGTATGTATGTGTGTGTGTGTGTGAGAGTGAGTGAGTGTGTTTGTGTGCACACGCACACACACACACTCACTCTCTCTCACACACGTGGGACACGTGTTTGTATGTACACATACACCCCACACAAGAAGAGGTAGAAAATACGTCAACGTGACTAGATGTTGACGTCACTTGAAGGTAGAATTAACGTAGAAATGACCACATATGGAGGTCCTGTGGACGTCCATATGTGGTCGCGTCCACACGAAGAGGTCGAAAAGACATCAAAGTGACTAGATGTTGACGTCACATTAAGGTAGAATTAACGTAGAAACGACCACATATGGAGGTCCTGTGGACGTCGTATTCCGACGTCAGGATAACGCCCGGAAAAGACGTCATTTCGACCTACATTTTGCACCGTCCAGGGACCGTTTTTCGACGTCGATGAATGACGTCATTTCAACGAAATATCAACGTCCCCATGTGGATAGCCACCTGAACTGAAGCCACACCCACAGCTTTAGTTGTATGGTAAAGGAGGAGGAGTTGGGGGGGAGCTGATGTGTGATGTCACTACCTTACAGCCTTTGCCATTGGCACATTTGACTGGAAAGAAACGATAAAAATACAAAGGGAATGGCTCATTACACATAAAAACAGACCAAGGGTTCTAATGAGGTACCATCACCTCTTAAACATGTACAAAATTGGAAAAAATACAAAAATCACGTCACCACCTCTTTAAGTTTTCCGTGGACAAGCCCTCCATGTTAAATTCCAGTAACCCGGCTGTCCATATACATCTGGCCAGCTCATTGATTTGAGCTCCTGCATCTTTCTTGAGTACATCCAACTATGTAGGACATGATTTGTTTGGAGCCACAGGGGTTTGGACAGTGTCTTGTTTTATTCCAATGGCTGCTATTTTCTGTCTCACCCTTGGTATTCCCTCGCCCATGGTCTTGTTGGTCTAGAGACTTCTTCAGGGTTGCCTTCATTGTCCAGCATTCACTGCCATATAAAAGACTACCATTGTATGGAAGAAGCTGAGTTTGATTTGACAGGGAGGTTTGGGTTCCATACACTGCATGGCCATGCCGTTCAGGGTCTTCAATGCGAGTGCCTTCCTCACTTTCTTAGCCCTAACTTTCTTCAGCACAGTGCCTCCTATTGCTGTCAGGTGGATGTCCCAGTGACAAGAGGAACACCCTTTTAAATCTAAAGTTGACTTGGCTAGCTTGCATGATACCACATGATAGCAGTGTCCCATTCAGTTTAAATTCCTGAAATAGTTGCTCTACCAGCAAATAATACCAGCTATTTCAGGAATTATAGGCCATACCCACTTAATAAACCATTTTTTGGACACAGGTTTGTTTAATCTAGGAACAATCCATATTGGCTTGTTCCTTCAAGCCAATATGGAACATTTGAATACAGCGAGGACGACTACTCCCGCATAATTTTGAAGGACTCCATTTTTGATGAGGCGGAAGCAGTCTCAAGCCTCAGAGACATTGATGAGCTTACCAAGAAGCTATACGACCTTCAAGAGCGTGAGATAAAAACATACCTCCATGCTGTGACGCTAAGTGATTATCTTAAGAAAAAGTTTATTCCTCGTGGCCTCAGAATTCAAAAGCCACCTGCTATTGGTTTAAATAACCCCCTTGTCCGCCAACGGTGGTGTGAAATATTGAATAAGTCCTCTTTTGATCTAATGACTCTCTGCATAGAAGAACTTAAACAGCAAAATGAAGACATACGTGCAGAGGCCAAAACAATAGAGGCTCAGATAGCAGGAGAAGTTACTGATAAAAAGAAATGGGCTGAATTCAATAGTCACCTAGACCGGTGCTGGTCTAGGTGACTCTTGAATTCAGAAGTTTCCAGTGATATCAGAACAGAGAAAAAATCTAAATTTGAACGTGACGCGCTGGACTACCAAGAGAACAAGGTGTACTTTTGGAAGGATGGAAAACGGGGTGAGAAAGGCCAGCCTGTGAAGAACAAAGGACAGAGGCCTGCCCAACAACGCCGGAAACAACATCGGCAACACGGACATCATCAAACCCAACCATCATCTCCCTCTCTCGACTCTGGTTCTGACACAAGTGGCCAATCCGGACACGGTGTGCATTTTTTAGGTCACGCCCACGCAAGACACAGACAACCATTCCGTTGGAAGAAAGGCCTCCCCAACATAAAAGATGTAGGAGAGGCCAGCGAAGAAGAAAGCTACAACCGGAGCGGGAGGAGGAGACAGCGATAATCAACCTCTCAGATAAAACCTTGTCTGAGGCCTGCTCATCAGCATTGGGTAAGGGACTGAGTTTTGTGCCCACTACAAACGCTAATGACTTTGAAACCCACATCGACTTTCAGAGGTTCTTTAGAAAGTTAAGACTAAAAGAATTTTTCCACTCGACCATGAATAACTGTCCCCCCACTACTGGCCAATCTGCGGAGCCTGCCACGCCCCCTGACAATGAGTGTGTTATTCCCTCAGCCCCCCTCAGTGGTTCCACGTACACCCCCTTCAAGAAGAAGTCCACATTTATTCCTTGTAAAAATCTTCAGTAAGTATCAAGCTTCACTTGATACTTATTGCCGTTTGGTGGAGAATGATGTGAAAAATGTATTAAAAAAGAAAAAGGAATATAAGGTGTACAATAATTTGACTAAAATTGAACGGGATGCACTACTTGACCTGAGTAAGGATAACAAAGTTGTAGTACGCCCTGCTGATAAGGGGGGTGCTATTGTGTTGCAAAATGTTACGGATTATGTCTCTGAAATGAACAGACAGCTGAATGATACCATATTCTATGAGAAACTGCCATCAGATCCGACTTTGAGGTTCAAGTCTCATGTAGAATCAAAATTATCCACTCATCTCAATAACTCTGAATTTGATAAGAGCACTTTTGAATTTCTGAAGGTTAATCACCCTGTTATTCCCATCATATACACCCTTCCTAAGGTCCATAAGGGTTTAACCACTCCTTTGATTGGTAGGCATATTGTGAGTGGAATTGGTAGCCTCACAGAGAACATCTCTGCATATGTGGATTATTTTATTAAGTCAGAGGTTACTGGTCTGTCCTCTTACATAAGGGATTCTATAGACTTCATTAATTTACTTAAATCATATGGGAATATAACTGACTCATGTATATTTGCCACCTTTGATGTTCAGAGTCTGTATACAAATATACCTCATGAGGGTGGACTTGAGGCTCTTCAGTTCTTTCTTAGGCAACGCCCACCTACATCAAAACCTAGCACAGAGTGCATATTGGATCTAGCTAATATGGTCTTGACTCATAATTATTTTCGTTTCCAGAGTGATTTTTATCTGCAACTGAAGGGCACCGCAATGGGCAGCAAGATGGCGCCAAACTATGCTTGTTTATATATGGGTCTGTTTGAACACTGTTTTGTGCTGAACCCTGTCAATCCGTTCTATTCCAATATTTTATTATATAAAAGGTACATTGATGACATATTTGTAATCATGGATTGTAGTGTGGATGAGCTGACAGACTTTCATAATTATTTAAATTCCTGTAATGACCATCTCAAATTTACACTGGAATTTAATAGGGAGCGCATTAGCTTCCTTGATGTACAAATCTACAAAAGGGATAATTTCATACACACTGATTTGTTTCGCAAACCAACAGACCGCAATTCCCTTTTAAGGGGTGATAGTTTTCACCCACGTCCCTTGATAAAAAGTCTGCCAGTCAGCCAGTTCCACAGGGTTCGGAGGATATGTAGTGAGGATGCTTCTTATGCAAAACAGTCTTTAGATCTCTCTAACAGGTTCCTCAGTAGAGGGTATAAAAAAGAGTGGGTGGACGCAGCTAGTGAGCGCTTTGACCAGGTAACACAAAACGATTGCCTGCGCCCCAAAAACAGGAAAACCGTGAACAACCCCCCCATGTGCTGCACTAAATATTCTCCACTGGGCACAGAGTTAAGAGAGGCCATTTAAAAACACTGGCATATTATCCAGTCTGACCCAAAGTTAAAAAAAAGTGTTTCCAGAAAAACCAAGACTTGTATTTAAGCGCTCTCCTAACTTGAGGGACTGTTTGGTTAAATCAGATTTGGGTAGTCAGAAGATTTCCATATTCCCAACTGTGCCAGATGGCAATTATAGAGGTGGCAACTGTGTACAATGTACTTACACTAAAAAATGCAAGGTTTTCAGTCATCCACACACAGGCCGGGATATATCCATCCGTGGTGCTCATTACATGCATGTGATATATCTCATCCGTTGCCCCTGTGGGTTGGCATACGTGGGCAAGACCTCTCGCGCTCTACGTACCAGAATCACCGAACATAGGAGCAGTATAAGAAATGGTGACGAACGCAATCCTGTTGCTGCACATTTCAAAATAGCTGGTCATAACCTCAATAATCTGCGTTATGTTGGTATAGAAAAAGTTCAAAATCCACCGAGAGGTGGAGATCTTGAAAGGTTGCTCCTCCAACGTGAGACATATTGGATCTATTATCTCAACACAATGTCTCCAGAAGGCTTAAACGAGGAATTTGATATTAAGCCTTTCCTCTAGCTTTTAATTGTGATTTCCCCTTTCCCTCATTGGCACTAATAACTACCTATCTATCTACTTCCCCGTGCAGAAGGTCCCTGGTTCAAGTCTGACCAGGGATACCTAGCACAAACCCCTATCACGCGATAGGCCTAAGCACTCAATCTTGTCATGCTAAACTCTGTGTTGTGCTATAGTATATTGCTTTCTATATCATGAACTGCATCTGTAACTCTTTTTTCATGATTGTAGGTTTTATTCATTTTAATTCATTCATGCATATACACATATATCTTGTTTGCTTAATGTGCATGCCATTATAAATGTATGTTGTATGCTTTTTGTATATTTTGTATATATTTTTTTTAATTGTTGTGTAAATAAGAGTTTGTTTTCTGCCCAGGTTTGATTGGAAGATGGTAATTTGGGAGCCTCCCAACTCCCAGGTGCCACGTTTCACCACTGATTAGTGGCTCACTATAAAACAGCTTCCTTGTCTGCCTCCTCAATATTTGCCTGACGAAGACCTTAGGGTCGAAACGTTGCAGTTGTTGCCTGAACTAAATAAAAAGTGTGTTTTGGAGTATATAAACAGTGTGCGGGCATTCCTCTCCATTCTCTAAGTTTGATGCCCTGATGCCCAGCACCTGGCCTGAATATAGGCGTGAGATGTGCACACAATCCGTTTGCCTTTAATCTATAATAAGAAATGTCCAGAAAGAGATCTGAATGTGCTGTTGAGTATAAGAGTTCTCGTTGGAATTAATTGCTATTACTATCTACCTCTCAGTTTTCAGAGTTAGGGTTAGGGTTTACACATTGCTAAGATATTGCAAAAAAAAAATGCACACCAAGACACTATCTTCTTATTTTGTTATTTTTTGTGTGACTATTATTCGCTGTCTTGGAGACCAGTGGTTCCTAAACTTTCTTTATGCCAAGGAAAGACCCCCAAATTAGCACACCGACACCCCATTTGAAAATCATACCCTCCCCAATAAGATTAGTCTGATCTAGACCCCCCCCCCCCATCACCCAGCAGTCATTTAGTTCCTTTTGGACACTCAGAGTTAAAATCCTATTTGGTTTAGCGACCATCTTGCTGGGAATCCTAATGGATATCCCTCACGGACCCACATTACTTTCACAGTTCAGTGAAAGAAATGAAAGGAAAGGTCTTAGGCCAGGCTTGATGTTCTATTTGGATGTCTGATATTTGTGATTATAATGCAACAAAAAACATTGAATAATGTTTATGGAAGTAAACAAGTAAACTGATTCTGACTGTTATTCTTGGATGTAGATAGAAATGTGCTAAACTTTCCACAGTCCACAGGGTGGTTGTTTTCTCCACGTGCAAACAAAAATATCGCCACTAGATGGCACTGCACAATTGTTATTGGAGAAACTACTATTCTGTTCTTTCAAGGCGTCAATATAACTATATCACCTGCAAACCGTGAAGCAAAGTATCCGAAAATAACCTGTGAAATGTCTTCTTTTCTGCTAAATTACAGCCATTACTTGTCCACCGGACTCCTTTGGAATGTATCCATTTACCACCTCCTAGTTTCAGGAGAGTGTCACTTTTTGATATGCCACTGGCTAAAAATAACTTTATTAACTTTGTTAATTAGTCGTATTGTTGTCAACACATGTGAGCTCTTACTGTGAAAACTGAAAACCAGCCCAGGTCCAGCCACACACAGTCATTTTACCTGTCTTTAGAACAACTGTCCTTTACCAGACCATGAATTCAGCATTTTACTATGGTCTGTAAAACAACTGTCCTTTACCAGACCATAAATTCAGCATTTTACTATGGTCTGTAAAACAACTGTCCTTTATCGGACAATGAAATCAGCATTTACTATATATGATCTGTAAAACAACTGTCCTTTACCAGACCATGAATTCAGCATTTACTATGGTCTGTAAAACAACTGTCCTTTACCAGACCACGAATTCAGCATTTACTATGGTCTGTAAAACAACTGTCCTTAACAGACCACCCAAATGCAGCATTTTCTATGGTCTGTAAAAACAACTGTCCTTTACCAGTCAGTGAATGCAGCATTTACTATGGTTTGTAAAACTAAATGTCACCCCTTTCCTGTCCATGTCATGCTGGGAGGCAGCATTCAGGAGAAGAGATTTTTTTTGTCTCCTCCAAACTATTAACACAGTATTTTTTTAGCGTTGAACAAATGTGTTAATAAATCTGTGCCATCACACCACATCTCCACTAGATAGGGAGTGCTGGGTTGCACCCCAAAAATAGCTGATCTGTGATGTATTGAGATCTTGTGGATCAGCTACTTTATCTATTTTTGTTCAAAAGTGCCCTCTTATGTACAGTATTTCAGCCACTGCCCCTCTTAAAGGGAGTTTCCACTCATTTTCAACATTCTACTGTCATTAATATATCGTGGAGATGTTGTGTGCACAAGATAAAAAGTTCCCCCCATTCTGTTTCCTAGAAATGGAGGTCTGAAAAAACATGGTGAAACACAACTTGATGGCGTCAAGTTGTGTTTCACCATCTTAGTGTTTTTTTTCTTTTAGGACCTTTTTGTTCTGGGTGTACAAATGGAACCAAATTTGGTTCACATGTGTACACTCTCAGGAAAATGTTGAAAATGGGTGGAATTCCCCTTTAACACTCTCTGCATGTCCCTTTAGTTTGACTGTAGCAGAAATAAATATTCATTGGTTTGGTTTTATTTATTTTTTTATTACAGTTTTATTTACAGGGAAAATTATATAGACACTCCTTTATACCTCACAAGTACACCCACACACACCCACACACACACACACACACACACACACACACACACACACACACACACACACACACACACACACACACACACACACACAGGCGTAGAATACCTCGGTACATCATGTGAAATAAAGATACATTCTTTCTAGATCTCATACAACGTCCAGAAGATTAACACAAACTCATGAACTTATGATTATAAAAAAGTAAAACCAAAACAACATTCTTCAAGTAAAACTATAAGTGGTTTGAGGAACAAAGCGCATGTATTTAAAAACAAAAGGTTAATAAATGTCTGTCACGTAAAAAATAAAATAACGGCAGACTATAGCGATGGAGCCGTCAGAGCAAGTACTAAATTAATTCATGAAAAACAGCGCGTGGAATAGCCTATCTGTGTGTTTTTTTTCCTCTCAGGTGGGACCAGAACTAAAGGCCTAACATTTTGTTTTCTGTAACAGCAGCAGTTATGAGGGGGATCCGTGACATTGCAAATCAGGGTCTTCAATGTGTGTTTGTGTTTGTTTGTTTTTCAACCAAAGGACCCCACTTAACTGAGAGAGAGAGGGAGAGATAGATGAAGGAGGAACCCTTTCGCTGAGAGAGAGAGAGAGCATATTTTCAGCATAATGTTCAGATACAGTACAAATGCATTACAGGGCAAAACAGGAAAGGAAAAGACAATGGGTGCAATTCTCAATCGCTGTGGTGTAGCAGGCATGGTGTAAGTCCTCTCATTGGCTGCATGGCAGCAAATCAGGTGTGGGTCCGTGCTCATTGGCTGCATGGCAGCAAATCAGGTCTGCGGCCTTGGGCTAGGCCAAAAGCCTATACCACCAGGCCTGGGCCTACCAAATAATTATTCATAATAATTAAAACCAGTCATCAAGAGCTTCAACTCATGATGAACAAAGCCGGGGAGTATAGTAACATTTTTAATTGGGGGGTCAGGTGATTTCTGAACCTTTTGAATTGCAGATTTTAATTATTCTGCGTAATTATTTGGTAAGCCCAGGCCCAGGCCTGGTGGTATAGGCTTTCGGCCTACTACAGAGGCCCCAGAGCTGATTTGCTGCCATGCAGCCAATGAGGAGACTTACACCATACCTGGCTACACCACAGCGATCGAGAATTGCACCCAATGACATTTTTCATGTTTGGAATTGTTTGGAGCAGCTTCACTAACACATGATGTGTTAGATCACTAACACATCAGTGTTCTGATATTTCATGAATTCCCTGATGTAGTTGGGGAACCGGTAGGCTCTTGAGATTTGTTGCTTCAGGACCTATTTGGAGGTGGCACGGTGCCATCTTGGAAGAGTAACCAGGTGTAGCCCAAAACAAACTCAGAGTGGTTCAACAAACAGCGGGAGGTAGGATTACTACTAACGCGACTAGTCAAGAACAGTTGCTTTGATTGGTGTACTGTAGATTAAAATTAAATTCACATTTAAAGATATTTCATCCAATAAGCCAGGGGTTTTCAACAGGTGGTCTGGGGTCCTTCAGAGGATTCCAGGTGTTCCCCAGGCTAAATGATGGAATGTTGAGTGATGGAATGTTGGCTTCAGATGTAACTCTTTGAGAGCGTAAACATGAAACCAAATGGACCCGCAAGGGTCCATTTGGTTTCATGTTTACGCATTTGGTTTCATGTTTACACTCTCAAGAGCTAAAATATTCATCCTCTGAATTAGCCCAAGTCTACATAATTCAAGAATGTAGAATGTTGAATGTCATTTTTATCTGTATGTTTGCCTGCTTTGTTTGCGAAAATCCAGCCTGGTACTGTGGACAAAAACAAAACAAATCTTTAGTCTTGGGGTCTTTGGGGCTAAAATGTCATCAAATGGTGGTACCTAGCTCAAATTCTGAATAAATAGTTGGCCCTGGTATGAAAAGGTTGAAAACCACTCCAATAGGCTAAAATGGGGGCCGGGGGAGGACTTTGCAGGACGGATGCTCAACAGACTCAACTCCCATCCAGTAGACTGCATGGACCGCTCTCTTATGAATGGATTAAGTTCTATGAATTCATTCATCTCTGCTAGGGCCGGCTGTGGAATTTGATAGGACCGTAGAGTGACCAAACCATTCATATTAGGGACAGAGGTATTGCATGTGTGGGAAAAGTGAAAACGGAAATTAACGGAAAACGGAACGAAATTATCTTGATGTGACATAAAAAAATAATAATAATTTAGAATTTCAATTCAAATTTTCAATAAAAAAATAGCAGAAATACAACCTCAAAATGCATATTGACCTTGTAGATTGGCTATTGTTGGCACAGCAGGAACAACAGAGCACTAACGGCTGTCGGTCTTAATGTGGGACGGACAGGGCTCTCAGTATGTGGGACGCTTGAAAAGTATTTTAGATGAGCGACTGTCCCAAGTAAAGGTGGACCCTATAGGACAGAGACCTCTGTTTTGGCTGGTTAAAGTGTTAAAGCTGTTCTAGACTAGGCTATGTAAGAAATCTAAGAATTATATGTTGTTTTTTTTGTCTTAGACCCTTCCATTATTAGATGACTTCCTGAAGATATCTAGTATCGATGACAACCGTAGGGGCCACAGTGGTCCTCCAAATATGTCCCTATAACCTTTGTCATTGGTGGAGGGACAGCCCAGACGCGACCATCGGTATCCAATCAGGAAAACCCTATGTATTATAGCCTATAGTGGAGTACTATGAATTTCTAAGGCCGCAGACACACTGTTTAGGTCGGTATTAGTCCAAACCAATCCATTTCCAATGGAAGTCACGTGATTTGGATAGAAATTCCTGACTTGTCAAGATGTAGAATAGAAGAGTGTAGAAAACAGCATAGAACAAGATTTCCTCTTCAAGTCAACGTAACTTCCAGTGGAAATGAATTGGGATGAATTGAATTAGCGTTTTTTTTTTTTTTTTTTTGTTTTTTTTGTTTTTTAGTTTCCAAACTAAGCAGTGTATGGTTGTCATAAATTCGTAGATATTTTCCCAAAGTGATCTAATAATGAAAGGGTCTGTGGCAATTTAAATTCCTAAATACTTTAAGTGAAGGTGGAGGTGTCAGTTGTTGTCCATGTATGTTTTGGTTTTTGGAAGCCATTGTGTATGAATTATTTCTGGTCTCGGGTCTAACTGGGTTTTTCAAAGAAAATACCTTCTTTGACCACTAGAGGGCAGCCTTGTGATGCAGAGAGAGAGAGAGAGAGAGAGAGAGAGAGAGAGAGAGAGAGAGAGAGAGAGAGAGAGAGAGAGAGAGAGAGAGACACAGCCCCCCCCCCCCCTCCCAGTCTTTTGTCTCTCTCCTCCACAGTACAGTCGTAGCAGCAGAGACAGAGACAGAGCTCAGCTGCTGAAGGAGATTCTCCATTATAGACTCCCCCAATGTTCTTTTAGAAAATAATTTCCATTAAAAAACACACGCTCTACTGTGTGTGTGTGTGTGTGTGTGTGTGTGTGTGTGTGTGTGTGTGTGTGTGTGTGTGTGTGTGTGTGTGTGTGTGTGTGTGTGTGTGTGTGTGTGTGTGTGTGTGTGTGTGTGTGTGTGTGTGTGTGTGTGTGTTTTAAAGGGAAGGAGCAGGAGGACACACAAAAGGGAAGGTCAGGTTGAATCAGTGGTGTGTGCAGAGAACGACTGCTATACCAGGGCCGCACGTGTGTGTGTGTGTGTGCATGTGTGTTTGTGCTTGTGTGTGACATGCACGTGTGCGTGTGTGTGTGTGTGTGTGTGTGCGTGTGTGTGTGTGTGTGTGTGTGTGTGTGTGTGTGTGTGTGTGTGTGTGTGTGTGTGTGTGTGTGTGTGTGTGTGTGTGTGTGTGTGTGTGTGTGTGTGAGAGAGAGTGAGGTGGAGGGATGCGAGTGAGATAGACAGAAAGAGAGAAGAATATTAAGGCGTTATTAAACGCTTTTCATGTGTCATCTAGTGACGAAATATTGTACATCTCCTTGTTCATTTGTTTTTCATAATTATATATTGTGTCACTGATCGACACTACCAATAGAGATAACACGATATTGTAATTTCGGCCCAATATTAAATGTCTGATAATATGCAAATTTAGGTCAAATATAGGCCGGAAACCCATTATATTTAGTATCATCTGTAGTGTATCATCGTTATCGGATCCATCTAAAAATAATCCATTATTTTCACACATATTTCTATAACGCAGTGATAATGTGACTGCAATAACTTTTTTTTTATTATTTTTTTGTACTCCTGATAGAGCTGGGACTTGATTAAAAGAAAATAATCAAATTAATTTCAAGCATTGTAATTAATTAACTGAAGTATATTGCACACCAATATTTGTCCTGAGAAGTGTTTTTTGGGTCAATTTGGATCAGATTAGTATACGAGTGTATCGATGAGGGGTTTTTTTTCCAAAAATACAAATTTCCCATCATCCACTGGGCCAAGCAAAGCGCAATGATTGTTTTCTCCGACCATTGTGTGCACTGATTGGTTCCCGCCAGTATCTCATCTGGTGAAAAAGGTTCCGCGTTGCAAAATCTATGCGTTAAAGGTAGGGTAAGTGATTTGAAATTCATGGTGTAGTACCAGCCTGGTGCGCTAGGGGCGCCAAACAGTAGCTACACTATGTGAGCCTGCTGCTCGATCCTGATTGGAGGAGAATTCGCCACCACCTGGGGAACTTTTATTAGCTCCTCTGCTAACGTGGGGGAGGGGGAAACTCCATATATGGTTTCCACACCTTATAATAGAGCATTTTAACAGAAAAAAATATTTTTTTGGGTGATATCTGACAAAAGTGAAATCACTTCCCCTACCTTTAATCGTGTTAATCGTGTTGCTATAAAGTCCCAGCCCTAATATCTGATGTATGAAGGCGGGAGTCTAAAATAAATATTAAAATATGACCTTCTTAGTTTTGATTCCTGGAAAGAAAGAAAGCTGAAATAGTGGCCATTGTTCAACACCTTTATAGACCCGAGTCCAGATTCTACACACGTCTTCTGAATCATTATTGTTTTATGAAAAGAATAGTCCGTGATTCTCCAGCTATTTCATGTCAAGGATCCCCAAAAAAATGACCTGTATTTGGCCGCCGACTCATTCCTGATAATAATGTTGTTAAAAATGACCTCTCAGAAGGAAAAAATTGAGTTACAAACGTTTGCTCTGAAAGAATAGACTATTCAAAGATTTCTGCCACATTGTCATTATTATTATTATTATTTTAATGGCAAATCTAGAGGTCTGTAGATCAAGCGCTATGAGTTTGTAGATCTGCTATCTGCCACCAGGCAACGTTTAAAAATAACGCTTAAAGGATAATTCCACCAATTTTTGCCATTTTTCTGAGAGTCTACAAACGTAACATGGTCGAGGTACATCTTGATGACATCATCAAGACGTCTTCCTTCAGACCTCTGTTTCTAGGAAACACCGAAGGGTTGGTGCTTTTGTCTCTAAGCAAGTTGTAGGTGTTTTTGTTGGTGGCCACGCCCCTTGAAATGAAATGAAATGCGACAAAGCGGCGATCGGGGTTTTCTTGGTGTGTTCTGCAGCCTTTTGAGCTGAGATGAAAACAGGGCAACAACCTTCAACAGTGACATCTGTTGGCAAATTGTCATCGTCTAGGACCGTGACCGGATGTCCCTCTTTGCTTGGGACAGTCCCTCGTTTTCACGACTTTCCAGGTGTACCCACAAATTGAACCAAATCCCACATTGCGACTGACAAAGGTCAGTGTTCAAATGCCCTAATAGTTGGCTTTCTTTTTTCTCTTTTCCTGCTATAGATGTGTTTTTAAGTCTGTTAAAATAACCCTAATATTCCCTTGATGCCACCATATTTCCACACTGACTCCAGAGGGGCCCACAAGAGTCCATTTGGTTTCATGTTTACTCTCTCAAGAGTTCATAATCTGAATTATCCCAAGTCTACACAACTAGAGAATGTAGAAGATTAATGGTCATTTTGATCTGTATGTTTGACTGTTTTGTTTGCCCAAATCCAGTCTGGAATTGTGGACTAAAGCAAAATAAGTTTTGGTGTCTGTGGGGGCTAAAATGACATAAAATGGTGGTCCATGGCTCAAATTCTGAATAAATGGTGGGCCCTGGTATCAAAAAGGTTGAAAACCACAGGAATATGACATTGAGATCTTAATAATTTACTAGCCACGTTGGGACCACGTTTTCGCACTTGTCCCACACATGCGATACTTCTCAAATGAACAGCTTAGATCTGGTCACCCTAACATTGTCATACATAGAATGTGTGGACTGACTGTTACTGTACCACAGAATACAGAGCAAATCAGAGCACTTGTATGAGCCACAAAAACCTCCAGAACCACAGAAAATCCACTAAATGTTAAAAGTTCATTTTTGCCTTTTTTTTCTTCTTTTGAGTGGTGCCACCCACTCCAAGGTCCAGCTTGGTCCCTATGTCCACCCACCTGAACACCTGTGCCTATATGTATGTTTAGCATACCAATAGGAAGTATACACACAGCACCACTCAGTTCACACGATGCTGTGATTTTTGCAATGGAGCACAGAAAACCTAAAAAAAAAAAATTAGAAAATAATAAGGCAAATACCGGACTTGTCATGTTTTGTTTACGACCAATCCAATAGAGCCGAGCAGCTCTTTTGACACTCCTCCATATTGTGTGTGTGTGTGTGTGTGTGTGTGTGTGTGTGTGTGTGTGTGTGTGTGTGTGTGTGTGTGTGTGTGTGTGTGTGTGTGTGTGTGTGTGTGTGTGTGTGTGTGTGTGTGTGTGTGTGTGTGTGTGTGTCTGCCATTCCGTCCAAATCCCAGTCCACAAACAAGTCTCGCTTATGCTGACCAAAGTCTGGACGGAGATTCCTCGTTCGATCGTGCGTCCCGGTCTTCATAGCAGTCGTTAGGAGGACTAATATGGGATTTCAACCCACAACCTCTCTCTCTCTCTCTCTCTCTCTCTCTCTGCTGTGTTGTGCGCGTGTTTGGGGGTTCACCGGTCACATGGTCTCGCGTAGCGCCAACTAGTGACAAATGTTCGCCCGCGATCCACTGAATTGGGGGCGAAACAATCCCGAAACGACTCCAGTGCATTCCGTAAAACGGAAAACAAAAAAAACGAGATATGTTTTGTGGTTTTGTTGCGTACTGTTCGCCAATAGGCGTACGACGCGCACGTGTGTGTGTGTGTGTTTTTGAAGACCCCCTCCCCCCGCCGTCACCCCGACAAACAAAGCGAACCGGAGGACCGACGCGACTCTCCCTTTTTTCGCCAGACAGCCGGACTGTTTATTTTTTTCTTAACTTTTCCACGTTTTCTTCCTTTGCGCGTTGGTTTCACCACACGGCCGTGTCTCCGCCCAGGCTGTCCGGGGGTCCCTGGAGCCCCCCTCCTCCTTGGCCGCCGTAGCTGGAGTTACTGGCAAGGGAGAACGGCGGGCTTGGACCCCCGCCGTACGCCTCCCCACCAACACCAACCTCCGGGGGTCCACCTCCTCCTCCTCCACCGGTGGGGGGTCCCTGGGCCCCCCCCAGCCCGGGGGGCTCCGGGCTGGGGGTGTCGGCGTGGGAGATCATGTCCGTGAACCTGGGGTCGTCCGAGGGCGGGGGAGGGTGGTGAGCGTGGTGGGGGTGGTGAGGGTGAGGGTGGTGGGGGTCCATGGATCCTCCTCCGGGACCCCCGAGGTTATACGGGGATTCGGACGGGGAGTGGGCCTGAGACGAGGGGGGTCCGTGGGGGAAGAAGTCGTAGGCGGCGCCCGGTCCGTAGTAGTCGCTCTGGTAGTCTGTGGAGGGAACGCACAAATACGTAACGTCTTAACGTCCTTGGCACTTAAACAGTTAACATACCTTAGAGATGTTGTGTGGACGAAATAAATAAATAAAGTTTCCCCCATTCTGTGTTCCCTAGAAATGGTGGTCTGAAATAAATTGTCAGCATTGTGAAACACAACTCGATGACATCAAGTTGTGCTTCACCATCTTAATGATTTTTCTTTTTAGGATGTGGTCAGATGTGAACCAAATGGATTGTAGTGGGTCAATTTGGTTTACATTTGAAAAAAAAAAAAAAATGAGTGGAATTCCCTTTTAACAATCTTTTTTCCCCATTCAGTAGACCTAAATCATATGTGGCCATTTGTAATTTCCTGGGTTTATTAGCACTGTAGATATTTAAAAAAAAAAAAAAAAAAAGAAAAGAAAAAAGAAATCACTTTAAAATGATGTAAACAATATGTATTTCAGACCACATTCAAATGTCCGCTCCCTTCGCTAAAATCCCTAAAACTAAAGAAACCAGTAAATGTAAAACAGTTAACACGATTTTTTTACTTTCTCTACATTTAATAACAATCTAAAACATGAACCTGGGTTGAAAAAAACAAACAAAAAACAAAGGTTTTCCTTTAAAACCGGGTGCAGTATAGTCCAGTGTGCGGACCCTATTCATTTTTTCTTCATTGTTTCCTTTTCGGCCCGGCACCTGGCGTTTTTCTTGGGATGCGTGTGCCCTTTTTGTTTGCCTTTAGGGAAAATCAAGTCACTATAATCTTTTGACATCTCTAAATACAGTCCACGACTACCCTGTCGCGCACCAAGGACTTTGCGTCAGTGCCAGTCGACACGGGGACTGAACTGAATGAAGTGGAAACCTTGAAGGAACTAGAACGTGTCACTGCACTCACTCAAGGGCGGATTGGCACATATTTTCCCACCGGGACAATTTTGCCTTTGCCAGGCCACCCTGGAGGTGGCAGCTGGTTAACCAGATGTAACTCTTTGAGAGCGTAAAAATGAAACCAAATGGACCCTTGCGGGTCCATTTGGTTTCATTTTTACACCCTCAAGAGTTAAAATATTCATCATGTGAATTAGCCCAACTTAGTCTATACACAACTAGAGAATGTAGAAGATTAATGGTCATTTTGATCTGTATGTTCCAGGCGAGCATCTAGCACATTCTAGTGCATTTTGGAAGTGCCACTAGTGCATTTTGGATCTTGGCAGTTGGCAACACTGCCTCCAGCAGCGCCAGCGCCCTGGCGCACAGGAGTGAACGGGAATATGGCAACTCTCCTACTTGAAGGCTCTGGTGTAGGACACCTTTTCTTTTTTTGAAGGATAGAAACACTAGTTTGCCTGGCCTGGGCCTGGCGCCCTGGCCTGCCCTGGACTTTTCAAAAAAAAAAAAAAAAAAACTGTCCAGGCCACTAGGTGGCGCAGGCCACCGGGAAAACTCCCTGTACTCCAGATGGCCAATCCGCCCCTGCACTCATTGTATGTGCCAAAGTACCAATAATTTATATTATTTAAAGGACACCCTTTCAACCAAGGTTCAAGTTTTAGGTTGTTATTAGAGAAAGGAATAGATGGGTGTTCTTTGTTTTACATTCGTTTCTTTCTTTAGTTTTAGGGATTTTAGCAATGGGAGAGGGCATTCAAACATGGTCCTAAATACATATTTGTTTCCAAAAATTTAAAGCGATTTCTTTTTTATTATTATTATTATCTGCTACAGTCCTAATAAACCCCAGGAAATTACATCTGGCCACAAATTATGTACTGATTGTGACAAACCCCCACAAGTCAATATATTTTGCTTTGTTAATTCTTAAAGCGCCGTTCTCGAGCTGCTCGTGGACCTCCCGTGGAGTCCCCTCCGCCGGTCACGCGGACGGCTCGTATCACGACGAGATGTAGATTTCATTCTTTAATCCAACTATTAGTCCCAGCGCATCGTCTGATGATGATCCCGTTGCTCGCTTTCATTTGGAACAGAATTGAGCGACAACTCTTTTTTTTTTGTCCCATTCACTCCCATTCAATCCAATGCATTCAAACGGCTCTCCTGTGTTTTCGCTCTGAATGGGGTTGTCGCACTGGTGAATCAACTAGCGCTACACGGCTCTTCCTGACTTGTGACCCGGATGTATATGGGCAGATCGCCAGATGATCGATTAGGCAAGACAACAGACACAGCATAACAGAAACAGCACATCCTGTTTAGGAGATCTGAGCTTCAAAATAAGGGCTTTTTTACCGATCGAACTGGTTTGAGCCGCGGCAATGGAGAGGAAACAAAGAAAATCCGATCGCGCTGAATGAGTTAACACAAAATTTATGTTCTATTTGACATATTTTCTTCTGTGACCCACAAGATTTATAGATTGTACAGTACTTATATGCTATTATAGGCAAGTAAGCATCGATAATAACATCAGCTGTTGTTTTTGGGGAAATTTAGGTTGTTTGCATGCCATTATGTTTGAGGCGGTCAGGGCATTTAAAGGGGAATTGTCCCTCCATGCCTATAGATCCGGCCCTGTAAAAAAAAAACACAGTTGCGCCTTTTTCAGCCCAACTTTCTTGTTCCTTCAAGATTAGCTCTATGAGCAAATTCATCTTGAACGTTTGCCTGCTATAGGTCTAACTCCTAATGGACCATATTCAAATGCAGGCCCGGATGTAACATTTTCCAATTGGAGGGGCAGGAGAAAATGGTATGAGGGCGGCACCCATACCATTTTCAGTTACAGAACTTTTATTATGCAAGTAAAGCATCAATAATAACATCAGTTGTTGTTGGAGTTGCAACAGACACGCAGCACACATGAAGCTAAGAGTTTTCTGTTTTCAATGAGGAAATGCTGTTTGGTGGTACCACAATTGCAGTTAGTTAGTAGCAGTAGTAGTGTTTCAAACCATTTTAAATATGAGCACTTTAATTTGAATTTTTGGTTGTTTTCAAAGCCATCATGTTTGGTGGGGCAGTCAGGGTATTTAGGTGGGCATTGCTTATATGTTAAGTTAATGGCAGGGTGCTCCCATTCCAGGCCATTCATCCAAACCGAACGGTCCTCTCTGGTTGGATTAAGCAATCTTAAACTCACTCACTCAACATTGCCTGCAGCTGCACCAAAAGCTACACTTTTCCTCTTTCTCTCCTCAGAGTTTTTGTTTCATAAAAATCCACTGCCGATGTTATGAGCTTACTTTCTGCACGTTATGAGCTATTTCTGCACATGTCATGAGCTATTTCTGCACGTTATGAGCTATTTCTGCACATGTCATGAGCTATTTCTGCACGTCATGAGCTACTTTCTGCACATGTTATGAGCTATTTCTGCACGTTATGAGCTATTTCTGCACATGTCATGAGCTATTTCTGCACGTCATGAGCTACTTTCTGCACATGTTATGAGCTACTTTCTGCACATGTTATGAGCTACTTTCTGCACACGTTATGAGCTACTTTCTGCACACGTTATGAGCTACTTTCTGCACACGTTATGAGCTACTTTCTGCACACGTTATGAGCTACTTTCTGCACATGTTATGAGCTACTTTCTGCACGTCAAGAGCCACTTTCTGCACGTCATGAGCTACTTTCTGCACATGTTATGAGCTACTTTCTGCACACATTATGAGCTATTTTCTGCACATGTTATGAGCTACTTTCTGCACACGTTATGAGCTACTTTCTGCACATGTTATGAGCTACTTTCTGCACTTTGGGAGTGCTTGTTTAGGTAGCCCATGCACTGGACCGTAATATGAAAACGGGTTGAAAACCCACCACTGTGTAGTGAGACAGAGATACTGTTCCTCAACAAGACTTTCACCGCCGACAACTGAAAACATCACATCTCTCACAAATCTGCCAACAACCGCATAAATCATCATTTATTTTTATTTTAATCCTGATTGTCAACAACACACCCATTCCCCAAGCGAGCACACACTACTGTACACACACGCACGCACACACACCACCACACACCCTCCCGGTTCGAGACTTGCCAACGCCTCGGGTTGAGCAACGCGATCGCGCAGCGAAAAATAGCACATGTACGAGCATCTGCTATTTTTTCCGACGTGTGACATCGTCTTAACGACAACGTGTAAATCAGGTCTCCTGGGTCGGACGATGCGCACTTAAAGGGATGTTCCACCTTTACTTTTTTGTTACTTTTTAACGTTTTTTTTGTAATTACGTCGTCTGCTCAGGGTTTTGTGAGATACTTTGGTTCCTAATGAGTTTCCGGATTTGGTAAAATAGTGAAATCGGGCTTCACCCATCATGTACTTTTGTTTGCCAGCGGAGCTGGGTGTGCTTTTGTTGACTAATACCATGACTAGATTAAAACTAAGCTTAATGTTGTTAATAGTAACAGTCAACAGTAATGTAGACTTATAGTTCCAGTAGAACTAAATGTCAGGGAGGGACTGGTGGAGAAGAGATCCAGTAGAACTAAATGTCAGGGAGGGACTAGTGGAGAAGAGATCCAAATATCCAAATAGATCCAAATTATTTGACGGTGCTTTTGACGGGGCAGCCTGTCAAAAGCAAGCTGCACCGAAGCAAGGGAAGCACTCTGTGTTAAGACAGTGGGTTTCAACCTTTTTGATACCAGGGTCCACTATTTATTCAGAATTTGAGCCACTGACCACCATTTGATGACATTTTAGCCCCACCAACTTTACATCAGTTAGCCTGAGGATCACCTGGAACCCCTGGTTGAAAACCACTGCGTTAAGAGCATCAGATGAATGCCTAAATTGTAAACATTATAATTGTAAACGTCAGGGAGGGGACTGGTGGAAATGAGATCCAGGAAAAAAAGGAAACGACAAGTCCTTTTTATGCTTGGTTTTGCGTTCTGAAAGAAAAACAAACGTCGATTTCAAACGCTTCAAGGCCTGCCGATCAAAGTGCGCTCTCATCAAAGTGCATTTTCATCGGCAAAAATCAACAAAATCACACGATATTAATGCAACGCAACGCCGAACCGTTCCGGGTGACGGGGGTTATGTGGTATAAAGCTGCGAATGAACCCGACGGGTAGGCTGCCGCGAACCGCTATGGTGAGCGTTTCAGAACGTGAAATTAAAATATGAATGAATAATGAGGGTGACACAAACAAGCTCGTTAGCAGATCTCGCAAACAAAACCTTGATGGGCCGATCGACCTTGACAATGAAGACACGCGGCGCCGCAGAGATGTGTGTGTGTGTGTGCGTGCGCGCATGTGCGTGTGTTTGCGTGCGCACGCCGAGAGAAGAGAGAGGGAGAGAGAGAGTGGGTGGGAGGGTGTGAATAACCTTTGCAGACAGAAACCTCTCTCTTTCTCGCTCACACGAACCCACACACACATGCACGCACGCACGCGTGTGCACACACACACACACACACACACACACACACACACACACACACACACGCCGAGTATTTCCGAGCACAAACAGGCTGAACATATGGAGTGAATACAATGGCAACAAAAGCATATTGAAGACACATTGAATGAATGACATGCACATGTGCATGTGTGGCTTATGGGTGTTGCCAGATACGTACGAAGATGATTCTTATTTCTACGGTACTTTCAATAATAACTCTACCCTCTAATAATGTACCCCCCATTGATTGAAATCTTTATAGCTTGGGAGATTTGCAGTGCAAGAGCAGAACGCGATAATACCAGAATGATAACTGGGAATGGACAAACTAAGTTAAGAATACACTTGTTTACAATGGCAGCCGCCCTGTTCAAGATATGGAGAGACGATCATACTGGAGGTGAAAGGGAAAAGAGAAATATACAAGGAGGGGGGTGGGGGTATACATGGTGGAGGGATCGTATTTTAGTTTCCAATTTCAGGGGGGTTTTGAAGGAGTCAAGGGATTTGCATGTCTTTCGGGCGGGAACGCATCCTAAGCATAGAGCTGAGCAGTCCCGCCCCTGTTGTGGCATCGCCCTTGTTCCAGAAATGGATTCCCCCATTCATTTTCCTCATGGACTATTCGACAATGACTTGTACGAAGACAATTACACCGTGAACAAAGTCAACTCGGGTCGTGACAAATCATGACAACAAACTCAGCGTCGTTCAATATCAAATTACCCAAAAGGAAAATAATAATAATAATAAAAACGCAGGATACAATACTGTTGGTTTCGGGTTTTTTTTCTTCTTAGAAATTGTTTGATTGTCCCATTGTTTTTTTGAAAATTTGTAAAAAGGTGGTGCTCTTAGGTTAAAGTGACAGATGTGTCTCCATAAATAATGGACATTTCTGTTTATTAAGCCAAGTTCCTCGACCAGGTAAAGTCAAAAAAGTCAAAGTCGTCAGATTAGTCACTCACGTTACCGCAGTGAAATTAGTTCTCCGCTTTTGACCCATCTATTGGAGCGGTGGCATGTTGGCTGTAAGCCGTCTGACTTGATGCTGACAGAGTTAGGATTTCCGGCTTTTTGTCTTATGAATACAATGGTGTCGGGCGTTCCACATTTTGGTGGCATAGGAACAAAAATAATTCCGGGTTGCACATGGTTTGTCGAACTCCCTCTGATGTTGTGGGAGTGCACCTTGTTTATTGGTAGGATGCACTAATAGTACATGTATTTGGTAGATAGGTGCCGATGTGCCGATTTGGACTGACATGCGATACAATTAATTGATATTAGTGTGTCTGTCTGTCTGTCTGTCTGTCTGTCTGTCTGTCTGTCTGTCTGTCTGTCTGTCTGTCTGTCTGTCTGTCTGTCTGTCTGTCTGTCTGTCTGTCTGTCTGTCTGTCTGTCTGTCTGTCTGCATCTGTGACCAATTCTAACTGAAGTTGAGTCATTGGGGAAACTGTTCTAAAACATTAAAATGTTCTAACTGTAACTGTTCAGGAGAGGAGAAAAAAAGATTTTATTTTATTATTATGCAAAATGACTTAGGCCAATCAGACTCTTCACATACTAGAGCATGTCTGAAATAAATACCAGAGATGAATTTGACGTGTAAACATGAAATAAATGCTTAAACATGCAGCTATAGGTGTAATGTTTAAAGCCTGTTTTCTCAACTCACTGTTTTCTGCAAGACCAGGGTGTCAAACTGAACAACCAATACGTCAAATTGTGACTACGATATCCTGCTTTCACACATGACACGATAAAACAAAAACGAAAACATTTCTCAATGACTCAATCTTACTCAAATGGGGGCGCTAGCCTATAGCATTTTTTTAAAACTGGAACATTTGAACAAGCATAACTCATGCCCAGGGGCGGCTTTAAGGATCAGCGGGCCCCTTTCATGACGTCATGAATTTGAAAAACGCATCATAATTTGAATTATTAATTTAATAATTATATACCTTTCTTTTTGTCAGTATGTACTGTATTAAACCATGAACAGCATAGCTGAGCTCAAACAAGTAAAAAGACGCAAAAACACCTTGATTATACTTTTTTTTTACTGGGACTGGCACTTTTGGCAGCAGTAATGTATAGTTTCATCACGTACATGGATAGTTCCGCAACTTAAATTTTATTTATTTTTAATTGGGGCCCCATGGAGGCAGTGTTGCCAACTGCCAAAATCCAAAATGCACTAGTGGCACTTCCAAAATGCACTAGAATGCGCTAGATGCTTGCCAGGGTAGGCTATATGACCATTAAAAATGACCATTAATCTTCTACATTCTCTAGTTGTGTAGACTAAGTTGGGCTCATTCACATGATGAATATTTTAACTCTTGAGAGTGTAAAAATGAAACCAAATGGACCCGCAAGGGTCCATTTGGTTTCATTTTTACGCTCTCAAAGAGTTACATCTGGTTAACCAACTATCCATCATTTAGCCTGGGGACCACTGGTTGAAAATCGCTGTCATAGGAGAAAAAATGGTGAAAATGAGAGTTTTATCTCTGGCGCCTGTCAATCAATTTCACCCCAACTCACCAGCCAAAAAGCACTAGATTTCCAATAATTTTGGCGCTAGGGGGGTCTGAAAAAGAGCTAAATACACTATTAGCCTGAATATAAGACTGTTTTTTTTCCCAATGGAAATATCCCAAAAATGGAGTAGTCTTATATTCAGGGGCTATACTATATGACATTCAATGTTCTTTTTTTCTGTAAATGGGTCTTGAAAAATAAGGGTCGTCTTACAAGCGAGTCGTCTTATATTCGGGACAATACGGTATAGCGACAAATGTGCCAAGTTAGCAACACTGCATGGAGGCTTGGGACCCCTTTCAATTGAAAGGGTTGAAATATAGTTAAGACCTCCACTGCTCATGCCTCGTTTGGCCAAAATTCATGGGTTTCCATTATGGTCCTTGACTGATCATGCTGGGTCACATACTGTATATATGCAGTATTTACCTCCATAGTATCCGTATGCTCCGGGCCCTAGGATGTCTGCGTCCTCCAGTCGGCTGCCCAGGGGTCTCATCCTCCGTGGACCCCTGAAGAAGGCGTGCCGTCTGTTTCCCAGC
>CM076985.1:7564289-7574289 GCA_039105355.1 Benthosema pterotum
TTCCCCAACACGAGTTAAGTTACTCCTTTATTTTTTCTCCCTGCTTTCTACAAAGCTTTGAGCGCTGTCTGTGGTGAGCCGCCATGCATCGCTGGCAATCGTATATCATTTCTGCATTCGCATCGCACTGCGGCGCAAATGTAACTGTTTGTACAGAGAGTCGAGGGCTGTGACTAAGCCATCAGACATCATATCGACAACCCCATACCTTTCTGAATGACCCCGGAAATGAATCAAGGAAAATTAAGAGTGGAACCGGGTGAGGTGACTGGTGTATGGTTGACAGAGGGGGCAGTAGCAGAAGCGGTTCATACGTATGTTTTGACGACTTACGGGGACTTCCATCGGACAGAATGGGGGGTACGTGGTGCGTTGGCATGCAAAGGATTCAGAGAAATCGAGGCCCAGCACATTCAAGCCTTTCCTCTGCCACTTATTAGGCCAGAAGCAATATGGACGACCCTCGTTACGACTAGCCCAAAGCCCAAAGTCATTATAATCAGTAGAGGAGGAGCTGGGCAGTGATGGACAATGCTAATGCAAAGTATTGTTAATAATGCAAAGTAATACTCCTAATGCTAATTATTGTTAATAAGGCTTATAATGCTAAGTAAATTATTTATTGACAATACTTTTTTGCCATTTTCAAAAATATCAGACCTAAAAGTTCATAAGCTCATGTGGGCCTGATATTTTTTAATAACTACAGTAATGCCGGTGATGCTAAGCAATGATAACTAATGCTAATAATGCAAAGTACTGCTAATGCTAAGTACTTTTAATAATGCTAAGTAATGCTAATGCTAAGTATTGTCAATAATGCAAATAATGCTAATTAATGCTAATGCTAAATATTGTCAACAACGTTAATAATGCCAATTGACGCTAGGATGCTAGGCATTGCAAATGCTAAGTAAGTAAGGCTAATAGTGCTGAGTAATGCTAACGCTAAATAAGTATGGCTAATAATGCTAAGTAATGCTAACGCTAAGTATTGTCAATAACGCTAATAAGGTGTGCCCAAAATGGAGTTTCTTGAAGTTTTCTACCTGTATGACCCTCATGTTGAGGCCGGTCTCCTGCGCCAGCTGTTCCCTGATGTGTCTGGTGGGTTTGGGCGTGGCCACGAACGCCGCCTTGAGCGTCTCCAGCTGCTTGGCCTTGATGGTGGTGCGCGGGCCGCGCCGCTTGGTGCCGCCGTTCTGCTCCTCGTTCTCGGCGTCGTCGCGGTGGCTCAGCGTCGTCTCCTTGTCGGACGCCGCGCCCGAGTGGTTGGAGGCGTTGTCGTCGGCGTGCAGCGACGAGACCTCCTTCAGGCTGTCCTCGCCGTGAGACATGGAGTCCTGGAGGTCCGGGGACAGGCTGCGGTCCGTGCACGACGACACTGACACACACACACACAGACACACACACACACACACACACACACACACACACACACACACATATATTAGCATATTTATTATTTATTCATTTCTATTGTTCCGTTTTGTGCGGCAACACCTTTTGGTGTTCTAAGCATTATTGGCATTATTAGCGTCGCTTAGCATTATTAACATTACTTAACATTACTTGGCATTATTAGTATTACCCAGCAATGTTAGCAATACTTAGCATTGCTTAGCATTATTAGCACTGCTTAGCCTTACTTAGCTTTATTAGCAATACTTAGCATTATTAATATTACTTAGCATTATTAGTATTACTTAGCATTAGTAGGATTATTTAACATTACTTAGCAATAATAGTATTACTTAGCAATACTTAGCATTAGCATTACTTCACATTATTAGCATTACTTACTTAGCATTATTTGCATGATTTAGCATTATTAACAACACATCCTAAGCATTAGCATTACTTTGCATTAGTTACATTACCTAGCACTATTGGCATTACTTTAGCTATTTAAAAATATCACACCTACAAGCTCATAGCGCGCCATCAAGTGGCACGCTGTGAGCTTGTAGGTCTGATAATTTTGGAAAATGGTTAAAATGGTGACGCAAAGCAAAATGGATTAATACACATGAGATTATATAGTATGTATTGTAGTGGCTCTAGATCAATTACTGTCTGTGTTTTTATATTTTAATGCATATTAATTTCTCGCATTAATAAAACATGAGATTATAATATCCCGATCCTCAGCTTATGGTAGGGTAGGGGAAACGGACAATAGGGAGTTTTTAATAGCAACTGAACCACTTTTTTGTAAATAAATGAACTCAATCAATCAATGGCTCAACATATGTGAGTTACCATCTAGTTATCATACTCGTAACATGCGTGGTTTCCATTCTAGGAAATGTACTCATCAGGTGAAAAAAACATTTAATGTGTTCTTGTGCGCAATTCCTGTTGTCTTATTTTTTTCCCCCAAGGAAACAAAGCACAAGAAGATTGGGATCAAGGCAGGGAAAAAAAGAATGCTCAAGCTCATTTGAGCATTTTTTTTTTGCCGCAGAAATTAAGCCTACAGGAAAAGGGTTTTGCGTGGGTCTTGGATACTTACAAGCTTTTCTCACAAATGGTATAACCAAAAGGTCTTTCCGTACAGTACAGTAAATGAGTTGCACCGCTCGGTTCGCATGTGTGTGATTTTTAGCCGAGCCCAAAGCACGCTTACCTATAGTACCTCAGATTAGATATGACGCTGCACCAAAAAGATAAATGTGTGTTAGATTTCCACACCGCCGATTGACACCTGTCCTAGGGGTGTCCGGACGCAACAAGACTTATTGACCCTCGTACAATCTGGCCCGCTGTTATTATTAATTCGATTATCCGCAGCTGTGTTGTTTACAACCCTGTGTAACATAAGGTCAGGGTGATGCAGCTGTGTGTAGTACTACTATGCGCACATGTAAGTAAGCGTACAAAGGGATATGTGCGGTACGTCGAACTGAATCGCTGTTATACTGTATTATGTGCACACAAAAGAACGCCTAAATTGCCTAGGAAACGTGGGACACAATAAGAAGTGATTGGGGATCATTCATATAAAAGAATTATTTGGTCGGAACAACAATAGAGGACTGCACACACGCATACACACTATGCCCCCGCCAGTCTTGTCATATGCGCACATGCACACACACTAGGAGAGGAATCATTTTGCCACCACGACAATTGGTCGCAATAGACCTGCGCAGTGACGTCACCGCCCCGGTTCCACTAGTGTTTTCCCCATTCATTTTTCTCATAGACTTTTTGAAAATAATTCATGTAAAGTCGTTTTCACTGCGAACAAAGCCAACTCGGGTCGTGACAAATCATGACGGCACACACAATATCATCGTATAATATCTAATTAGCAAGAAGTAGAAAACGGCAGGATACAACACTTTTTGTTTTTCGTTTTTCATCTTAGAAATTATTTGATCGTCCCAAAAGATTGCGTGTTCCATCATGATTCAGCACGACCCGAGTTGGCTTTGTCCGCGTTGTAATCGTTTTTATATGAATTACTTTCGAAATGTCTATGAGAAAAATGAATGAGGAAAAGACTTTTGGAACCGGGGCGGTGACGTCACTGCGCAGGTCTATAAAACGGTAGGCCTAGCTATAAAACGGTAGCTGGCCACGGTCACGACTGGTGACCAGCAGTCCTGACAACTGCTGCGACCAGTGAACAGCCGGTGGACCGATTTACTACCCATCGCGACCGTTGGGCCAACAGCTGCGCCGGTTCTTCACCGGGTTGCTACTAAACCTAACCTTAACCCTTAACCCTAAACACAACCATAAAGTGGTCGCGACCAGCGGTCGTTGGTCACAAAATGATTCCGCGACAGTTGGAAAATAACATAAATCAGTCACTGGGGACCACCAGTGGTCCTTGAGAGGGTTCCAGGCGGTCCCCAGGCTAAATGATGGAAAGTTGGTTAACCAGATGTAACTCTCAAGAATGTAAAAATGAAACCAAAAGGACCCTTGCGGGTCCATTTGGTTTCATTTTCACACCCTCAAGAGTTAAAATATTCACCATCTGAATTAGCACCACTTTATTAAGAAGTCTACACTGTTTTGTTTCCAAGAACCAGCCTGGAATTGTGGACAAAACAAAATAATTCTTTTTAGTTTCAGGTCTTTGCAGCGGCGGATTTAACATGTCACATTTGGGGGGGGGGGGGGGGGGGCAAGAGAACATGTTGGAGGGGCAAGAGGAAATGGTATGGGGGCGGCTTCATCTCCCGTGTCGCGCCACGGGCGATGAAGCCGCACCCATACCATTTTCGGTTACAGGACTTTTACTAGGCAATTAAGCATCAATAATAACATCAGTTGTTGTTGAAGTTGCAACAGACACGCAGCATGCATAAAGCTAAAGGTCTGACTCAGAGAGTTTTCTGTTTTCAATGATGAAATGCTGTTGGTTTAGTGGTGACACAGCTGTAGTTAGTTAGTAGCGGTAGTAGTGTTTCACATCATTTTAAATATAAGCACTTTAATTTGAAATATCTTGGGTTGTTTTGCATAGCATCGTGTTTGGGGGGGGCAGACTGGGTATTTAGGGGGTCATTGCACCCCCATGCCCATGCCTAGAACCGCCCCTGGGTCTTTGGTGTGAAATTGTCATCAAATGATGTCGTCCGTGGCTCAGAAATGCTGAATAAATGTTATAGTCCCTGGTGTCGAAAAGGTTTAAAACTCCTGCTTTATTTACCTGAGTTGAGGTTGACCTCTTTGATGGCTCCAGAGCTCAGGTAGTCCTCTTTGCAGACGAACTTGTTGTCGTCGATGACGTACAGCTCCTCCCCCGTGCTCAGCTGCTTGTGGCACACCATGCAGGTGAAGCAGTTGAGGTGGAACACGGCGCTGCGCGCCTTGCGGACCAGGTCGTTGGGGGAGATGCCTTCTAGACACCCCGCGCACTTGGTTCCATACCTCCTGAAAACATAGGGAGCGCGAAAACACGATCACAATCAGCATAGACCAGGGGTTTTCAACAGGTGGTCCGGGGACCACCAGTGGTCCCTGAGAGGGTTCCAGGTGGTCCTCAGCTAAGTAGGTTAACCAGATGTAACTCTCGAGCGCGTAAACATGAAACCAAATGGACCCTTGCGGGTCCATTTGGTTTCATGTTTACACTCTCAAGAGTTAAAATATTCATCATGTGAATTATCCCAATTCTACACAACTAGAGAATGTAGAAGATTAATGGTCATTTTGATCTGTATGTTTGACTGTTTGGTTTCTGAAATCCAGCCTGGAATTGTGGACAAAAGCAAAAGAAATCTTTAGTTTTGGGGTCTGTGGGGCTGGACCCCAAAGCCCAAATGGTGGTCCGTGGCTCAAATTCTGAATAAATGGTGGGCCCTGGTATGAAAAAGGTTGAAAACCCCCAATCAGTCCTATACATTTGTACACTCTCAGAAAAAAAAATGAAAATGGGTGGAATTCCCCTTCAAGAGGTGTCCCCCAAAAGTCCCACTACAACACTGGTCCTTCATGCCACTGGTTTTCAACCAGTGGTCCGGGGACCACCAGTGATCCTTGAGAGGGTTCCAGGCGGTTCCCAGCTAAGTTGGTTCACCAGATGAAAAGTTGCTTAGCCAGATGTAACTTAGTTGGTTATAACATTCACCATCGAAATTAAGACCACTTAATTAAGAACTCACAATCTTCTACATTCTCTAGTCTACACAATTGGAGAATCTAGAATGGCGCTATGGGATGTTGTTCCAATTCACTTGTTTCCACTGCTCCAAAATGCTTTTTCCCCCTATATACTCTCTCTCCACCATGTCAATAGTGTGTTGACACTCACACAATTTCACTTTTGGTTCAGCAGCGGTCTAGCCATAAGCTGTGCCCCCGCATTTTGAGACAGCTGAAGCACTGCTGAACCGAAAGTGAAAGTGTCAACCCAATATTGACATGGTGGAGAGAGAGTATGGGAATCAAACCCAGGACCTTCTAGCTGTGAGGCGACAGCACTTACCACTGTGCCACCGTGCCCCTTTACCTATTAATTGTACAAGCCTGATGTCACACCAATGCAACTCGCTGCAAAAAAAAAAAAAAAAAAAAAAAAAAAAAACATTTGATACGCCGGCCCATCTCTCACGCGTTAGCTAGCTTGATGGTGTCGGCCCGCCTCAAGTTCGATAGTGCCTCCGTCACATCACACATCATCTGAATTAGCACCACTTAATTAGAATTCTTTAGTTTAAGGTATTGGGGGTGAAATTGTCATCAAAAGGTGGTCCGTGGCTCAAATGCTGAATAAATGGTGGTCCCTGGAGTCAAAAAGGTTGAAAACCCCTGGTCTATATATGGGCAAGGGATTTCAGTGTAAAGATTCGGGGGGTTTTGTGGGCGTGTGTATGTACTGGTTATGGATATGCCAATCAGTGCTATTTCTCCGTGTTTGGGGTGAGACGGGGTTAATTGGTGAATAGTCGAAGGAGTCACCACACACACACACACACACACACACACACACACACACAAACCAGGGGCGGATGTAACATGTCCCATTTGGGGGGGCAAGAGAACATGTTGGAGGGGCAAGAGAAAATGGTTTTTGGTTACAGGACTTTTATTAGTCAAGTAAAGCATCAATAATAACATCAGTTGTTGTTGAAGTTGCAACAGACACGCAGCATGCATAAAGCTAAAGGTCTGACTCAGAGAGTTTTCTGTTTTCAATGATGAAATGCTGTTGGTTTAGTGTAGTTAGTTAGTAGCAGTAGTAGTGTTTCAAATCATTTTAAATATAAGCACTTTAATTTGAAATATCTTGGGTTGTTTTGCATGGCATCGTGTTTGGGGGGGCAGACTGGGTATTTAGGGGGGCATCCCCCCTCCCATGCCCATGCCTAGATCCGCCCCTGACACACACACACACAACACACACACACACACACACACACACACACACACACACACACACACACACACACACACAGACCGCTGTGCTTGCAGGCAGGCAGGTAGCAACAACGCGGGGCGTTCTGGCTCCTCGAAGGCCTTCAAAACAAGCCCTGATGAATTATGATGAGGAGGAGGGGCTGGAATGCGTCCATTCGCCTTTGTTTTCATACACACACACACACACACACACACACACACACCGCTGCTTGCTAAATGGCAAAAAGAAAATGTCTTGTTTTGTGAGTGGGTGTGGACGGTTTGTGAAGACGGTCCTTGTAGCTAGCTAGCAGTGCCAAGGCCACTTCTAGGGGCTGCAGGGAAGGAAGATACACCCTCAATACAAGAAATACATGCTGTACAGAATCTACTGTGGATAACCAACATAGATTCTACAGAGAGTACTCTATACAGATGACCAACACACTAACATAGAATCTACAGACAGTACACTCTACACATGACCAACACACCAACATAGAATCTACAGACAGTACACTATCCAGATGACCAACACACCAACATAGAATCTACAGCTAGTAGACTACAGATGACCAACATAGAATCTACAGCTAGTAGACTACAGATGACCAACATAGAATCTACAGCTAGTAGACTACAGATGACCAACACACCAACATAGAATCTACAGCTAGTAGACTACAGATGACCAACACACCAACATAGAATCTACAGCTAGCAGACTACAGATGACCAACACACCAACATAGAATCTACAGCTAGTAGACTACAGATGACCAACACACCAACATAGAATCTACAGCTAGTAGACTACAGATGACCAACACACAAACATAGAATCTACAGCTAGTAGACTACAGATGACCAACACACCAACATAGAATCTACAGCTAGTAGACTACAGATGACCAACACTAAAATGTTGGTCAAACCGTTATACAATACAAACTAAACAATCATCCTGAAAAGATGTCTGTTTAGTTTTTTAAGTGCCCTTTGTTTATAATCCAACAATGATTACGTTTATACTGTCATTTCATGTGCTTATTGTTATTATTATGCAAGTGAGATAGACACACATGCGCACACACACACAGACACATATATACATACAGTACACACACACACACACACACACACACACACACAACACACACACACACACACACACACGCACACGCACACGCACACGCACACACACACACACTGTCGTCGGCATATAAAACAACATTAAATGCTGATGCAGGATTAATTTTAAAACACACTGGTGTTGTTCTGAGCAGGACAATGTGATTAATTTAATCCACTTTCCACCCCTTAATGCTTAACACAGGATTAACTCCATCCATAATACACTTTATAAACGCATTTATTTCACACACTGTACGTTGTACTGTGGATAAATAAATATCTCCTTATTTTAACTTAATTTGACCTGAGCACTGTTTCTACAAATGCCTTCTAAATCCTGGCAGTTTTCTATGCCGGTGGTCCTCAATATGTCATGTCAAGGACCCCCATACGACCCACCGACCCCCATCTGAACAAAATAGTTCCACGGACCCCCAAGAAGCAAAACATTTGAGTTAAACACTGTAAAACACATTTGTGGTAACATGCAGACGATTCAAAGATTAGATTTTTTTAAACGTAGCAGACAAGCTCATATAGCGAGCCACCTATGAGCTTGTAGATCTGATATTTTTCATTAGCTAAGGCTAATGCTTTCAGTAGCTAAAGCATATGTTAGCTAGTGATTAAAACATGCACCACATGTTTCATAAAATTTAAGCCTGTAGATTGCCGCACACATAGACTACCATATTTTCTGGACTATAAGGCGCACTTAAAAGCACACTTAAAGGCACACTTAAAAGCTTTTTTCTAAAAAAAAAAAAAAAAAAAAAAAAAAAAAAAAAACAGTGTGCCTTATAATCCAGTCCACTGTATGGATTGTTACACCAGAGACCACCTGGAACAAGAGGGTTCCAGGTGGTCCCCAGGCTAAATGATGGAAAGTTAACCAGGTGTAACTCTTTGAGAGTGTAAAAATGAACCCGCAACACTCTCAAGAGCTAAAATATTCATGATGTGAGCAAGTCTACACAACTAGAGAATGCAGAAGATTAATGGTCACTTTTTATCTGTATGTTTGACTGTTTTGTTTTGCAAATCCAGCCTGGAATTATGGACAAAAGCAAAGTGATTTCTGGGTCTGTGGGGCTAACATGTCATCAAACCATGGTCTGTGGCTCGAATTCTGAATAAATAGTGGGCCCTGGTATCAAAAAGGTTGAAAACCTCTACTATAGGGTGTCATCCACTTACAGTTTAACAGTGTTTGGATTGAGCTGTGATTGAAATGTATACCTACTGTCAATCTACAAGCTGTTAATACAAATACCAATCAATCAATCAATCAACGTCCAATTAAACGCTACAAATAGGCTAATTAAAATCCCAGCATTCTACCTTTGTTTATACTGGTAAAAGTAACCTCTGGAAGGAGGGATCTATTTGGAGAGGGGCTTTTTGTTTTTGTTTCCAAAGCCTCAATGGAGTGAATGAATGACTGACTGCTAGAACATGATGCAAGACCACCCCCATCCTCATGGAGGTCTCAGGAGGAGGGTCTAGGTGTGTGTGTGTGTGTGTGTGTGTGTGTGTGTGTGTGGGGGGGGGGGGGGGGGGGGGGGGGGGTATGTATTTCTTTTCAACAACAACAACACTAATGTTAATGTTAGTGAAACAATGCGCGCTTAACATTACATTGACACTCGTGTAAGTATATGTAAATGCTTAGGACAACAACAGGCCTGAAATTAGCCTCACAACACATGCAGCACACACAAACACACACACACGGGCACGCATGCGCACACACATACAGTACACACACACACACACACACACACACACACACACACACACACACACACACACACACACACGTGCGCATGCACGCACACACACACACACACACACACACACACACACACACACACACACACACACACACACACACACACACACACACACACACACACACCACACACACACACGGTTTGACATGCATGGATGTGTATTGCCAGGCCCATTCAATTCATTGCATGCAATGAATGGGAACTGGTATATATAT
>CM076985.1:7576789-7591789 GCA_039105355.1 Benthosema pterotum
GTTCTGTTGCTCAAAACTCTCTCGCTCTGCAACTCAAATCTAAGGCCAGGATGCAGGGTCCATTTGGTTGTTGTTATTATAAAAACTCTCCATCATTTAGCTGAATGGCTGGGGGACCACACCTGGCTGGAACCCTTTCAAATTTACAGACAGAGCCACACATTTATACGGAGTAAAACGCGTGCTATAAATAGGCCTATATACAGTATATCTTTATCTAATATTCTAAGGGAAAGGGGTGTCCGTGACGGCCAAATATATCCTAATAACAGACAGAAAAATAAAACAAGCTCAGTCACAGAATCACAGTGACGTTGTGTGTCAGCTTTTTTTCGCCTGTAATGTTCTCTCAGATCAATCATTCCTGTGTTGGTTTGATTGATTTCAAGGAATCCCTTTTTATATAAGTAGTTTCTTCGAGTATAGTCTGTAAGGGAAGGGACGGAGTGCTTTATAAAGGGAATTAATAAAGTCCAGCTCAATGTCCAATGTGTTCATATAGTGCCGAGAGACAGGATTTAATGAACCCAAACAATGCATCGGTGTTGAAAGGCTCCTTGTTTCCATTAGGCTCCTTTGTATTGTGCTCAATTCATCTAATGCATCGTTTTAAAAGCTCTTTAGCTAGAAGGATAGTCGATGTGGCAGTGACAGTGTCCTAACGAATCTACATTAAAACAAAAACGATCTACAAGATCCACGACGCCTTGGACAAGCCTGTCGAGTGGAGATTGGGCCTATTGCTAAAATAAATGTGGAATTAAAAAAATATATATAAAAAATAATAATTTTGAATAGAACAATGATTTACAATTTAACCCCAATTCTACTGGTGTGTTGAGAGATTACATATCGAGATTTTCTCAGCCTCTCTATGAGTTTATAACAAGCTTTTTTTTTTTTTTTTTTTTTTTTTTTTTAACAAGGTTTTATGAGCTTGTAGATTTTTTTGTTTTGGCAAAATGTTCTCAAAAGCACATGCAGGTTTATTCATAAAAGGATAACATATGAAGGGCGTTTATAAAACAAAGTTTAAGTTCCGTACAGAATTGTAGAGAACTGAACGTTAGCCTAACAGGCAGCTGCACTTGTTAGTTGTTGCTTGAAGAAGCACTGTTTTAAGGTTTTATAGACATTTTTGCCAAATAACTCCGATATGCAATAGAATAGGATAGAATAGAGTAGAATAGAATAGAATAGAACAGCATTTAGTTTTATTTCCTGAATAATTCCACGTGGCAGTACAGTGTTATAACAAACCGCCGTTTATTTTATGGATCTATTGATGTGAAGACGTCAATCTCGCAGTAGGCTGTAGCTTATATTCAATATTAGTAGGCCTAGTATTTACCCGAAGAAATCCATCTTGTAGTATAGGCCTATAGTTTAGGCCTATAGTTTATTGTTTTAGTTTGTAGATGTCATTTACCTGAAGATGTCCACCATCGCACCTACATAATTTCGTTTATTTAAACAGGGCTTAGGGGTTTACCTCTGTGGTTTTCAACCAGTGGTCCGGGGACCACCAGTGGTCCTTGAGACGAATTCAGGTGGTCCCCAGCTATAAATGATGGACAGTTGGTATAACCTAATGGACCCTTATAGAGCTGTAATCTTGAGATCGTTAAATGAAACGATCTCAAGAGTTAATTTATATTAAAACATCTGAATGGCTTTAATTTTCAAGAATGCACACATTTAGAAAATGTAGAGGAATTGTTATTTTGGACAACATTTTGCCATGTTTATCTCCTAAATTGTGTATACCCAAACACTTGAAAATACTAATTAGTTTTGGATCAGAGAGAACTGAACTTCCAACATCAAATGCCCCCCCAAAAAATACTGGGCCCTGGTATATATGGAAAAAAGGTATGGGGGGAAAACCCTCATAGTTAGGTATTTTTTTACCTGAAGAAGTCCATCTTGCAGTAGAGTTTCCCGTCGCGGCTGAAGCAGCGGTCCGTGAGCGCCGAGCTGCAGTCCGCGCACTGCACGCACTGCGCGTGCCAGGCGCGGTCCAGCACGTGCAGCATCCAGCGTTCCGTGATGGGCCGCGCGCAGCCCGCGCACTGGACCGTCATGACGACGATGATGGACGAAGAAGAACAAGAGTTTGTGGTGGTGGTGGTGGTCCCCGGGAACCCCAGCACGAACGGGGGTCCCAAACCCAACCCAACCAACCCCACCGGGGCGAGATGTTGTTGATGTTGTTGTTGTAGTCCCAGAAAAAACGCACCGATGCGCGTCGGAAAAAACTCCCTTCTCCAACCGATGAACTGGATGCTTGGGAGCATCGGAGAGCACCGCTGAAATGTTGTTTCCTTGAGTAAAAAAAAAATCAACAACCAAAAAACAAACAGATAAATAAATTCCCTGCTCCAAGCCTCCAGGGTATAAGATGAAATGTTTACACCGCAAATCACGCAACCGGTGCTCGGGCCAGACGCACTGCTGAAAGGATGTGTTCCTTCCTTGTTGGGGTGTGGATGATGAATAAGAAACCAAACCCTACACAGTCAGCCACCACTGTTGCTCCAACTACTACAACAACAGCAGCAGCAGCAGGAGGAACCTGATGAAATGTTTACCCCGCAGATTACGCGCTGGTTCTTGCGGGGAAGCAGCGAGCGGAGAAAGCAACCGCTGGATCATGGAAAGAAACGCCACCAGCAGCACTACTGTTACTCCAACAACAACAACCAGCAGCACCAGCTGCCGCTGCCGCTGCTGCTGCTTACCCACCCCCAAATTACGCACCGATGCTCGGCCGAGAACTAGAGGAGGTGTTCCCTCCCATAGGGAGAAACCAAACCACTGTTACACTCCCTCCTCTCCCGTTCTCTCTCTTCTCCTCTTTTCTGACGAAATAAGAACAACCAGCAACTGGTTCTGGATGGAATTTTAATTCACCCGAGGAGGAACTGAGAATGCTTCCCGCAAACCACACGCCTATGCCCGGCCTGGCAGGCACAGCGAGGACAGCAGCCGCTGGTATTTGTTTTTGTTGATGTTGTTGTTGTTACTCCGGTACGTTAGTCGGGGTGAGAGCGAGAGAAAAGGAGATCACAATTCAAATTAAGAAAAAAAAAAGAAAAAAAAAAAGAACAAAAATATAGCTCCTTAAAGACGAAACACCTGAGAGGAATAATGAATAAATCCCTGGAATGATCCCTATAAGGTCCTCATATTACTTCTTTTCCAGGTAGGACTTGTTGTCAGTCACCGTCCGGGAGGATTCTTCTGATCGTAGAAGAAAAAAAAAAAAAAAACAATTACGCACCGTTGATTTCGAAACCTATATACGTATATTCCCTCCTATTATTAAAAAAAGAATCCTATAGAATGTTATGGAAACGTCATGCTTTTTGGAGGGACCCATGTATGCGCTCTTCTCCTAAGGTGGTCGCGAAAGGCATGTCGCCACTTTGCATGATGGGCCGTGGTGAGGGGTCCAGTCCGACCAGTCCCTTCAGTGCAGGGCTTAGGGTTTTTAGGGTTTGTTGTCACCACGCACGGCGTGCGTGCTTGTGTGTGTGTGTATGCAGGGGCGTTTTTGCCATTAGGCGGACTAGGCAGATGTCTAGGGCGCCATGAGGGGAAGGGGCGACCACCAGACATGCTTTAAATTAAAAGGATCCCAGGCGAATAAGACTAATATGTATAAATACATTATATATACATTATATATAATGTATTTATATATAATGTATATAATGTATTTAAAAAACACCTATACTATTTTCTATAATATGAGATTTTACCATTTGGTAAGGGGGGCTCCAGGGAAAATCTTGCCTAGGGCTCCAAATTGCTTAAAAACGCCACTGACTGTGTGTGTGTGTGTGTGTGTGTGTGTGTGTGTGTGTGTGTGTGTGTGTGTGTGTGTGTGTGTGTGTGTGTGTGTGTGTGTGTGTGTGTGTGTGTGTGCTCGTGCTGGAGGTGGGGACACTTGCACGGGCATCATGTCTCTCCCTACCATGCAGCGTTGCCAGATTGTGTTGACAGAAATAAGCAAAGGTCTGCTATTTTTTTCCCTCAAAAATTATATTGGGGGGAAGTAGTGCAATTTAACAATACAGATCTGGCATGTTTAAAATTATTAAATGATATACATTAGAAAAATATGAGCTTCTACTGTAGTCTTTCTGTGGTTCAGTAATCTCACTTAATTAAATTATTGTCTCCACCGTAAGACTATGGTGACTATGTTTCGTACCCTGTCCCTCTGTCCGTCCACACGTCTGTCCGTGCACGTGTCTGTCCGTGCATGTGTCCGTCCGTGCACGCGCATGTTACATCACCCACAGGGTGACGTAACAGCATGGTTCAAGGTTCAAGGTTTCTTTTATTTGCCATTTCAACAAGTTGAAATGGAATTTGTCTTGCTCATATGGGGGGATACCCAGGCTGTACTGAATGTGTCGTGCAGTGCAGTGCCAACATAATACAGGCTGGGCGGGGTGGGGGCTGAAGGAGAACACAAGGGAGAGATTCAAAAAAGCATGCAACATCACGTGTCATTAGTCTTGGGCGGTATTGATTTTTTAATATCGGTATTGATAATGTCTTAATTAGCTATATTCGATATTACCGGTATTGACGGCAATCAGAGTTGGAACGCTCCACAGTCACCTAGTTCTCAGAATTTGCGACTTTGAGGGGTCAGAAACTGAGCGCTCTGCTGTTAAAGCAGCCTAAATAGGGAAAAACTGGAGTTGGAAATACATTGTTTCCAAAAAGCCTAGCCCAAATAAGGGCCAGTTTAGGCATGTGTGTAACATGAAAATTGTTTGTATAGTTACAATTAAGTCTCATTGCTCATATTTTAATAGAATACAGTATAATGTCGGTATTTCATGATATCCGGTATTCGATATTTTTCACAGACCCAACGATATTACTCGGTATTGATTTCCAATATCGCGATAAACAGTAATACCGGTATATTGCCCAAGACTACGTGTCATATATACTCATGGAATTGAAGTCATAACAAGGACGTGGCAATACAAAAAACACCTCCAAAACACAAGACAAGTTACAGCAGAGGGGGGAGGGAGGGGGTAGGAGGCAGCATGTGTAGTTAGTAGTGACGTAACAGCATGGTGGTGATTATGTTTACAGATATACAATATTACCATTTCTCTCAAACATTGTTTACAAATCGGTCTAAATGTGTGATAGTGAGCACTTCTGCTTTGCTGAGACAATCCATCCCACCTCACAGGTGTGCCACATCAAGATGCAGATGTGACATCATGATTAGTGCACAGGTGTGCCTTAGTCTGTTCAAAATAAAAGGCCACCATGAAATTAGCATTTCCTTTTTGCTTTATTGGGGGTCTGGGGATTCCGAACCAGTCAGTATCTGGTGTGACCACCATTGTCTCATGCAGTGCACGACATCCTCGCATAGAGTTTATCAGATTGTCAATTGTGGCCTGTGGAATGTTGGTCCACTCCTCTTCAATGGCTGTGAAGTTGCTGGATATTAGTGGGAACTGTTGAAATGGCAATAACACATTATTTCAACAGCATATACCAGTTCCCACTAATATCCTGCAACTTTGCACAGCCATTGAATAGGAGTGGGCCGACATTCCACCGGCCACAATTGACAATCTTGATAAACTCTATGCGAAGATGTGTTGCACTGCATGGGGCAAATGGTGGTCATTCGTCCTAAAAGTCTCATGGTGTCACCCACCCCCAATTAAATCTTTGTGGTGAGTTGTGCTTGAAGTGTAGGCCTACTGTAATTCTGGAGGGAAACATCATAAACAAGAAGCCCAAAGTGAGGCCACTTACAATAAAACCAGACATGGCAACCACGCTCTTCATCTCTGATTGGATGACGCCGCCGCCGTTGATTCCCGTGGCCCGGGCAGCCAATGGGAGCGCCCCCGGCCCGTAACCATGGTTACGCGTTTTTATAGCCGCATCCATCCAGTACTTGAAGCCCCCAACCTATGAGGACACAGGACCGATATACCAGTCCATATAACGGACAGGGGCCATGGTATTATAACAACAACAATAATACTCCACAAATAAATAATGTTTTTTAGAGCATGTGGTGATAGCCTGTGATGTGATCCTGCATGATTTGTGTAGAGTCATTTTTAGACTACTAGAAGCTGAAACCTCCCTTTTTCATGTCAAGGACTCTTGCATGGAGAATGTTTATTTATTTATCTGCATGACAGAGACATTCAACTGAAATACTAATAATAATACAATGGTGTGCCAGGGAGGTGTAGGAGCTCCCCCAAAGCAATTTGAGTTGTTCCAATACTGGCTAGAAAACATAAAACCATCATATACTTTATTGTTGTGTGCAGGTGTAGGTAGTTGTAATAAGGTGTGGTTTGGTCTGACTTATTCTGTCAGACATTACAATGCAGCAGAAGCAGCCAGGGGCGGATCTAGGCATGGGCATGGGGGGGCAATGTCCCCCTAAATACCCTGACTGCCCCACCAAACGCATTCAACACAACCCAAGACATTTCAAATTAAAGTGCCTTAAAATGATTTGAAACACTACTACTGCTACTAACTAACTACAGCTGTGTCACCACTAAACCAACAGCATTTCCTCATTGAGAACATAAAACTCTCTGTGTCAGACCTTTAGCTTTATGCATGCTGCGTGTCTGTTGCAATTTCAACAACAACTGATGTTATTATTGATGCTTTACTTGACTAATAGAAGTCCTGTCATCCCCATACCATTTTCTCCTGCCTTCCCAATTGGGAAATGTTACATCCGCCCTTGGCAGCAGCATAAAAAGAAAGAAAGAAAGAAAGAAAGAAAGAAAGAAAGAAAGAAAGAAAGAAAGAAAGAAAGACATTTTGAAGAAAGAAAGAAAGAAAGAAAGAAAGAAAGAAAGAAAGAAAGAAAGAAAGAAAGAAAGAAAGACATTTTGCAGAATATCTTGAATCTATTGTATATTCAATATATTTGTTAAAATTGTAGGCTACATGTGCAAATAATCGTATTTATATTATTCAACATCTACTCTATTTTGCTTGCAAAATCCAGCCTGGAATTGTGGACAAAAACAAAAGAAATCTCTTCATTTTGGGTCTGGGGGTGAAAATGTTGTCAAATGGTCGTCCGTGGCGCAAATGCTGAATAAATAATGGGCCCTGGGATCAAAAAGGTGAAATCCACGGTATTGGATTGGACCATTGGTTCTCAACCATTTCATACTGAAGCACCACCACAGAAAGCATTTGTCTCTTCAGCTACCACCACTAATAACTGACACTAAAATCCAGACCTGCTCTTTTTTTGTTCCATTAAGTCAAAAATGATGCTGCTGAAAAGTGTCTAATCACTACTCAGCACAACTCGATTACTAAAGTAATGAATGCGTTCTCAAATCTTCTATTAACGGCTAGGTGTGCCGTCGTGCTCATTTTGAGCACGTCTGGAGAGCCTGTTTCAACCAATTGCTTGGTCTGAAGAGCTACCGGTATATCGCTAATAACATGAATACTTTGTTCCACTTTTGTCTCTTTTTTTGGGGTGACTCACAGAAGAGTAGGGGGGGCAAGAGTAGGGGGGGGCAAGAGAAAATGGTATGGGGGCGGCCTCATCGCCCGTGTCGCTTCGCGCCACGGGCGATGAAGTCGCACCCATACCATTTTCGGTTACAGGACTTTTATTAGTCAAGTAAAGCATCAATAATAACATCAGTTGTTGTTGAAGTTGCAACAGACACGCAGCATGCATAAAGCTTAAAGGTCTGACTCAGAGAGTTTTCTGTTTTCAATGATGAAATGCTTTTGGTGACACAGCTGTAGTTCGTTAGTAGCAGTAGTAGTGTTTCAAATCATTTTAAATATAAGCACTTTAATTTGAAATATCTTGGGTTGTTTTACATGGCATCGTGTTTGGGGGGCAGACTGGGTATTTAAGGGGGCATTGCCCCGCCATATACCCATGCCTAGATCCGCCCCTGGTGGCGTCCAGTATCAGCAGCGGAGACTAGTACCACTGGGGCGGCAGTGGCTCACGGGTTCGAACCGCAAGATTGCCAGTTTGAACCCGGGTTCCTCCAGAGTTAGTGTCGATGTGTCCCTGAGCAAGGCATTGAACCCCTAATTGCTCCTGATGCACTGGTGAGAGTGTAAAAATGAAACCAAATGGACCCGCCAGGGTCCATTTGGTTTCATTTTTACGTTCTCAAGAGTTACACCTGGTTAAACAACCTAGCTGGGGACCATCTGGAACCCTCTCAAGGACCACTGGTGGTCCCCGGACCACCTGTTGAAAACCCCTGACTTACTTCATGTTACGATATGATATTGATATCATATCAAATGCCAAATAAATTTTATTGCACTTTATATTGCAATCTTAATTTTGTTGTGATTCGATTCTATATATCGCTATATTGAGATATAGATAGATTTCCCACAAATTACTTTGCTTTTATTATTAGATGTTTTTAAATTTCTTTAAAAAAAATCCCAAAACAATATACAATGAAAAGTTCAATCGTACACTTGAATGTAGCCAGATAAACTTAACTCATTCTTTCTGACATGAAAAAAAAAACAAAAAAAAAAAAACATAAATGCATGAATGAATATACTCACTCAAACAGTATCACAATATACTGTTTTGTTTCCCAAATCCAGCCTGGAATTGTGGACAAAAAACAATCTTTAGTTTTGGGGTCTGTGTGGAGCTAAAATGTCCTCAAATGGTGGTCCGTAAGCTCAAATTCTGAATAAATAGTGGGCCCTGGTATATGAAAAAGGTTGAAAACCACTGCCCTATACGAGTCCATTATACGGTATAGGTTCCATTCGCAGGCTATAGCTATAGGCTATACACTCTCTCATGCAGAGTTAATGGGGGTCCGTGTCTCCGCCATTGTAGCAGACTGGGGGGGTCCTCCAAATGGAAACCACGGTGAGAACCCACTGGCTAATTATGACCAAATCCCCCCCTTTTGGCTGCATGCCTGAGGGCTGAAGGGGAGAGTGGAGAGAGGTGTGTGTGTGTGTGTGTGTGTGTGTGGGGGGGGGGGGGGGGGGGGGGTCTCATTTCTTTTCTCATGTAGAATTCTATTTACAGGGAAATGCATTGGATTAACTCTTCATTCGTCAATACAAGGAGAACAAGAACAGTCTGGAACTCGGTGCAGTGTGTGTGTGTGTGTGTGTGTGTGTGTGTGTGTGTGTGTGTGTGTGTGTGTGTGTGTGTGTGTGTGTGTGTGTGTGTGTGCTTGCTCCCTGCTGCTTTGACAATCCCCGACAATCTCAATATTTACTCACAACTTGGGTTTTTTTTGTATGTGTGTGTGTGTGTGTGTGTGTGTGTGTGTGTGTGTGTGTGTGTGTGTGTGTGTGTGTGTGTGTGTGTGTGTGTGTGTGTGTGTGTGTGTGTGTGTGTGTGTGTGTGCGTGTTGTTTTGGGGCAAAAAGCAAACATCACCCTCATTTGTGTTTGAAGAGACTCGCAGAAGCACGCACCATGTTTTTTCCCCTCAACGCTTAGTGTGTGTGTGTGTGTGTGTGTGTGTGTGTGTGTGTGTGTGTGTGTGTGTGTGTGTGTGTGTGTGTGTGTGTGTGTGTGTGTGCGTGTGTGTGTGTGTGTGTGCGCGCGCGTGCGTGCGCGTGCATGAGATATAAGCTCAACGGGCAATTAATTAGCACAATAAGATAACAAATATACAGCAAAAACATTTTCCCCATAATTGGCTCAACATGTAAAGCCTGCATGCATAACCAATTCCATTGACATCTCTTATAATGGCTTTAAAATGCAAATTGGTGTAAAGTGAAATACGCTGTAACATACTGTACATGCTTGAAGACCTCGCATGATGACGAAAGAGAAATTAATCTCAACAAATTGCAGAGAGGAAATGTCATTTATAATCAGTGTTTTTTTTTTTTAATTCAACCAGTGGTGGTAACCGAATGGACGCCCAATAGATCTTGACATTGTACAATTGGAGGCATTGGAGGTCTATTTGTTTTCATATATACCCCAAGAGAAACAAAAGCTAAATATTCTTTAGTTTTGTGTCTAAAGGACTATATCATATGTGACGTATATCTCGTGTGCAGGTATATTTGTAATAGATTATCTGCATGTAATTCTTTTTCCAAGTGCCGATTGCCTCCCAAGTCCAACACTTTTATTTACTGAGAGAAAGTAGCTCATAAAATGTCTACTGTGTGGCCAAATAAACGCTTAGAAAGAGGATAATTCAACCTTTCCATACGGCTGCAATGTTGGTGAATTTATGCTGCTTAATACAAGCAAATCTCAGATTTGTTTGTATTAAACAGGGAAGTCGATGGACCGGATTGCAACTCTAGATTCAGACCCATTATAAAAGAATGTAGAGTTGCATTGCTGTGGCTAAGTTGTCATAAGGCCTAACCTATTCTTGCAGACAGTACAATGCAACAGCCTATAAGAAAGAAAAGAAAGAAAGAAGAAAGAAAGAAAGAAAGAAAGAAAGAAAGAAAGAAAGAGAAAGAAAGAAAGAAAGAAAGAAAAAAAGAAAGAAAGAAAGAAAGAAAGAAAGAAAGAAAGAAAGAAAGAAATGTACATTTTTGACGAATATCTTTTCTCCTTTCAAAATAGACCTGCGCAGTGACGTCACCAGCCCTGTTCCACTAGTGGATTCCTCATTCATTTTCCTCATAGACTTTTCGAAAATGGTTAATAAAAACATGATTGCGCCGCGGCCAAAGCCAACTCGGGTCGTGACAAATCATGACAACAAACACAATATCGTCATATAATATATAATTAGGAAGAAGTAGAAAACGGCATGATACAAGACTTTTTGTTTCGTTTTTCATCTTAGAAATGATTTGATTGTCCCAAAAGTTTGTGTGTGTCATCATGATTCGTCACGACTCGAGTTGGCTTTGTCCGCGGCGTAATCGTCTTTACATAAATTATTTCCGAAAAGTCTATGCGAAAAATGAATGGGGAATCCATTTCTGGAACAGGGGCGGTGACGTCACTGCGCAGGTCTATACAGGATAGATAACCCCACCCCCGTCAAATGGTTTGTCCCAATCACCACACCCACGCCTATATAAGGAACACTGTGGTCATGTGGTACTCTTTTCACTTCCTCAGACCAGGAAGTGGATCATATAATGGCAAGTATACAACCGGTGTTTGTTTGGTCATGATATGATGTGTTGAGAGGAATAAAAGGTGTTTGTTTTCAACCAAACAGTTTGTTTGATAATGGATGCTAAAACTGTAGTGCACTGAGTCAAGGTCAACATCATAACCTTAATTTATTTATACTCAGAGGTAGGCAAGTCCTAGCTGCAGTTTGAAACTATTTTTTACTGCTTGTATTAAACATTAAACTCACCAACATTGATCTGCTTGCATTAAGCAACATTAAACTCACCAACATTGATCTGCTTGTATTAAACAACAGTAAACTCACCAACATTGATCTGCTTGTGTTAAACAACATTAAACTCACCAACATTGATCTGCTTGTATTAAACAACATTAAACTCACCAACATTGATCTGCTTGTATTAAACAACATTAAACTCACCAACATTGATCTGCTTGTGTTAAACATTAAACTCACCAACATTGATCTGCTTGCATTAAGCAACATTAAACTCACCAACATTGATCTGCTTGTATTAAACAACATTAAACTCACCAACATTGATCTGCTTGTATTAAACAACATTAAACTCACCAACATTGATCTGCTTGTATTAAACAACATTAAACTCACCAACATTGATCTGCTTGTATTAAACAACATTAAACTCACCAACATTGATCTGCTTGTATTAAACAACATTAAAGGGGAATTCACCCATTTTCAACATTTTTCTGAGAGCGTACAAATGCAACCAAATGAACCCTAACGGGTTCATTTGGTTCCAATTGTACGCTCTCAGAAAAACAAAACGTCTAAAGAAATCCATTAACATGGTGAAAATACATCTTGATGATGTCATCAAGATGTTTCACCATGTTAGTGGCTTTCTTCAGACCTCCATTTCTTGGGTACACGTTGGGGGAACTTTTTTTTATCATGTCCACCCAGCACCTCGAAGGTGCATCAATGACATAGTAAAATGTTGAAAATGGGTGGAGTTCCCCTTTAAGTATAAGCAGTTTAATTTGAAATATTGAAGGTTGTTTGTATGCTATCATGTTTGGTGGGGCAGTCAGGGCATTTAGGGCCCCCCCCATGCCCATGCCTCGATCCGCCCCTGCTTCAAGCACGTCGAGTCCTTGATTTAGCTTTGCACAATCCAATTGTACTAACTTATCCCTGTGGCCAGTGGGTTTTTATCCTTGTCGGACGCATCTTTAAGGCCGTTTGGGTTATTTCCAACATGTTTTTTGTATCCTCAATGTTTTCCTCTTAAGGTCATCACTTTTCCTTGGTATGAGTTGCAATCTGCAGTGAGCGACAGTCGGTAGTACACTCAGTGAAATGTGAACAATACAGACAAGTTGTGTATGGTATGGCAGGGCCGCCCCGCACATAATTACAGTACATCACAGTGACGAAAATACGTTTCAACATTGTTATAATAAGATGTGATCACAAAGTATGAAATAATAAGCATGAGCAAAGTTTGAACAGGTTGAACTTAAAATGAATATTGTGAACTTGTAGAACTGTACAAGCCCTTAGTTTGGCGTTGTTTATTTGCAAAGCCAATCCGTGCTCCATCTCTCCATCCCCTGAAGTTCGCAACCTAGGGGTCATCCTGGACTCCACCCTCTCCTTCCAATCCCACATCAAAGCCGTCACCAAATCCGCCTTCTTCCACCTCAAAAACATCTCCAGACTCCGCCCATCACTCCCTGACTCAGTTGCCGAAACCCTCATCCACTCCTTCATTTCCTCCCGGCTGGATTATTGCAACGGTGTCCTGTCTGGCCTCCCCAACAAACTCATCGACCGCCTACAATACGTTCAGAATTCAGCTGCCAGAGTCCTCACCCGCACCAAACGCTGGCAGCACATCACCCCCACTCTCAAAAGGCTCCACTGGCTCCCGGTTAAGTTCCGCATCACCTACAAACTCCTACTGCTCACCTACAAATCGCTCCATACTCTCGCCCCTCAATATTTGACTGACCTCCTCGAGGACTACACCCCAGAGCGGAACCTTAGGTCTGCGGACAAGGAACTCCTCTCCATCCGTCACGCAAAGAGGCGAACCCTCGGTGATAGAGCCTTCTGCGTGGCTGCTCCAGCCCACTGGAACTCTCTCCCTCTGGAGATCCGCCAGTCTCCAACACTGGACTCATTCAAGTCAGCTCTGAAGAGACATTTGTTTACTCTGGCTTTTGGCATTTAGTTGTTTATTCTTGTTATGTTATGTAAAGCGCCTTGGGTTTCTTGAAAGGCGCTATATAAATCCAAGTTATTATTATATTATTATTATTGTCCGATTGAATAATCAGACCGATGCCGATCAATGAAACAAACAAATAGCCCATACCGATGTGTTTGCTGATTAATCTATACCATCACTGATAATGACTCAATTGACACAGGAGCACTAGCCGGTAAGTCAATTGGATGCGTTTTTTTGGAGTTCATTCCAAATTGTTGGACTGCTGACAAAGAATGGAGGAATTAAATTACCTCAGGGAACGCTGTCTTGTCTTATTGGTGTAAATACCAAGTTACCAACCGTGATTAAAGGAACTATAGGCAACTTCAGTGTGTACAAATTCTGTGTTTGTAAACAGATTTGAATCTGCCTCCACGTCACCTCCATTCTATTGGCTCATTATGAAACTGCTGGAGACTGCTGTGCTGTGGTTGGCCACCAATGGAACCACAATTTTGTTCATTTTGTCCGGTAGAGGCGACTATATGCTCTATATACGGTACCAACAGTCATTAAGTCCATGCGAGTGGTCGTATCGTCTTAATGACTGTTGGTATTATAGGGCATGTCGCATTTTGGTGCAGGGCATAGGAGTGAAAATAATCAAGTCCCTTAATTGTTTGTGCCAAATCTGGGTTAACCACATGGAAAGAAAATATATGTATTGCCCCCTACATATATGAAATTCCCCCTCTACATATATGAACCTATATGTTTTAATTAATATATGCCACAAATTGAAATTGCCCCCCTACAGACAGTACAGTATATGCATATCCACATATATGCACATATATGTACCTGTCCTGATTATTGCATACTTGCAGAATGCATATATGGTGCATATATTGGCATATATGTACATATATTTCATTTCCATGTGGGAATATTACACATGGTAAATTTATCGAGAGCCTAAACTGTAAATTATTTAAAGGTCCAGTGAATTGAAAAATACGTTTAGACCACATCTGCGGCAATTGTATGCCCCATACCTGGCAATACATGCCAAAGAAATTGAACATTTTCACTTGTGTGTGTATTTTAACATCAAAACTCCAAAAAAAAAAAAAAAAAAAAAAAGATTTTGAATTACTTCCCATAAATGAAAATGTTCTGTGTGATGTATAATAAAATCAATAAAAGCCAATACAATTCAAGCTGACCTTTATTTATTTATTTTATACCATTTCTGAATTGTCCTCCACAAACACACGCGGCTTTGATTACGGTCAGAAACTTGTTTTAATTAGAATCCCATTCTGGCATTCTACTCAAAACTCAATCATCGCGGATAACGCTTTATACGGTAGAAATAAGACACATAGCCATAAAGTGGCAGAGTTGAGCGACATTTTTAAACAAACATTCCATGCGTCGCGTGTAGTAAAGTCGTCCCTCGCGCTATGCCATCCCATCCCATTGGTTACCTCTGTGCATAGACGTGCATACATAGACGTCAAGGGGGGTTTGAGCACCCCCTAGTGGCCCTCTCTGGACCAACATGCCCTTTTTAAAAGAGCAAAAAGATGCTGAAATGCTGTTTTCTATGCGTTTTTAACCCCCCAAAACTCAATTTTCCGCGTTTTAGAGTGCCCTCCTGGTTACCTTT
>CM076985.1:7596789-7639289 GCA_039105355.1 Benthosema pterotum
CAGGGTAAGGGATTGACACTATGGTGAATATACCAGTCTAACCAGTGATCAGACACAGTGGTAAGGGGTTGACACTATGGTGAATATACCAGTCTAACCAGTGATCAGACACAGGGGTAAGGGGTTGACACTATGGTGAATATACCAGTCTAACCAGTGATCAGACACAGGGGTAAGGGGTTGACACTATGGTGAATATACCAGTCTAACCAGTGATCAGACACAGTGGTAAGGGGTCGACACTATGGTGAATATGCCAGTCTAACCAGTGATCAGACACAGGGGTAAGGGGTTGACACTATGGTGAATATACCAGTCTAACCAGCGATCAGACACAGGGGTAAGGGGTTGACACTATGGTGAATATACCAGTCTAACCAGCGATCAGACACAGGGGTAAGGGGTTGACACTATGGTAAATATACCAGTATAACCAGTGATCAGACACAGGGGTAAGGGGTTGACACTATGGTGAATATACCAGTCTAACCAGTGATCAGACACAGGGGTAAGGGGTTGACACTATGGTGAATATACCAGTCTAACCAGTGATCAGACACAGGGGTAAGGGGTTGACACTATGGTGAATATACCAGTATAACCAGTGATCAGACACAGGGGTAAGGGGTTGACACTATGGTGAATATACCAGTCTAACCAGTGATCAGACACAGGGGTAAGGGGTTGACACTATGGTGAATATACCAGTCTAACCAGTGATCAGACACAGGGGTAAGGGGTTGACACTATGGTGAATATGCCAGTCTAACCAGTGATCAGACACAGGGGTAAGGGGTTGACACTATGGTGAATATACCAGTCTAACCAGTGATCAGACACAGGGGTAAGGGGTTGACACTATGGTGAATATGCCAGTCTAACCAGTGATCAGACACAGGGGTAAGGGGTTGACACTATGGTGAATATACCAGTCTAACCAGTGATCAGACACAGGGGTAAGGGGTTGACACTATGGTGAATATACCAGTCTAACCAGTGATCAGACACAGGGGTAAGGGATTGACACTATGGTGAATATGCCAGTCTAACCAGTGATCAGACACAGGGGTAAGGGGTTGACACTGTGGTGAATATACCAGTCTATAACCAGTGATCAGACACAGGGGTAAGGGGTTGACACTATGGTGAATATACCAGTCTAACCAGTGATCAGACACAGGGGTAAGGGGTCGACACTATGGTGAATATACCAGTCTAACCAGTGATCAGACACAGGGGTAAGGGGTTGACACTATGGTGAATATACCAGTCTAACCAGTGATCAGACACAGGGGTAAGGGGTTGACACTATGGTGAATATACCAGTCTAACCAGTGATCAGACACGGGGGTAAGGGGTTGACACTATGGTGAATATACCAGTCTAACCAGTGATCAGACACAGGGGTAAGGGGTTGACACTATGGTGAATATACCAGTCTAACCAGTGATCAGACACAGGGGTAAGGGGTTGACACTATGGCAGGTAAATAAAATGTTGTGGAATTTGCTTTAGAGTTGCCCAAGTGCACATTTGAGTGAGGAGTTCTAGTCTGCTATATTATTCTGCTATTTAGTGGACTTAATATGAGATATTTTTTAAATATTTTGTATTATATATATTTATTCTTTGGTATCAGAATTTGGTATCGGTATCGGCTGTAACAGGCAAAGCATGCATAAAGCGAGAGTTTTTTTTTTTTTTTTTTTTTTTTTGAACAATGAAATGGTGTTGGTTTGGCGGTGCCAAGTTAGTTAGTAGTGTAGTGTTTCAAAATCATTTAAAATATACTGTAAGCACTTTAATTTGAAATATCTTTGGAAATTTGGCTTGTTTTGCATGCAGCCATCATGGTTTGGGGGGGGGGGGGGCATGCCAATGCCCATGCCCATGCCTAGGTCTGGCCTTGCTGACAGACAGACAGTGCTGGACTGGGTGAAAAAGATCGGCCAGGACATTTTAGCTAGCGTGATTTGGCCTAGACCAGCCCACCACATCCAGTGCGTGATGGACCTGTTCTACCTGGTGTAGTTGGTTAACAAAGATGTAACTCTTCGAGAGCGTAAACATGGACCCGCAAGGGTCTATTTGGTTTCAAGTTTCTAACTACAAAATATAGAAGATTAATGGTCATTTTGATCTGTATGTTGGACTGTTTTCTTTCCCCAAAAATCCAGCCTGGAATTGTGGACCAAAAAAGCAAAATAAAGCTTTAGTTTTGGGGGGTTCTGTTGGGGCTAAAATGTCATCAAATAATGGTCCTCCTCCGTGACTCAAAATTCTGAATGAATAGTGGGTCCCTGGGATCAAAAAGGTTGAAAACCAGAGCTTTTAATCGTACCGTGATGATACCACTGGCCCCCTCCCACGGCTCGTGGCCCAGACGGGAGACCTCCCTGTAAGCCCGATGGTCAATCCAACCCTGCAGACAGACAGACAGGCATACAGACAGACAGACAGACAGACACGGCGTGTCCCCCCCCACTACGCCTCATCTCAGTAGTGTGACTCCGTAATGAGACAGCTCACCTTTGGCCGCGGACCGTCCTATAATGACATAATGAACGGGGTGGGGAGGAGGAAGGGGGTGTGTTAACACCTCTGCCCCCTCACCTACTCTATTAATCAGAGGTGGGTCACATCACCCCCCCCCCCCCCTCATCATCTGTGATGCACTAATGGACCCGGCCACAGTGGATGTGCAGGAGGCTTTTTAGTCCTGTTAAAGACATCAAGGAGAGGAGAGCAAGCTCACGCGCCATATATAGGCATGGGAGAATTGCCTTATAGGCGTATTGCCCTATATGCCCTGACTGCCCCACCAAACACGATGGCATGCAAACCCACCCAAGTTTCAAAGATGTTTCAAATTAAAGTGCTTATATTTAAAATGATTTGAAACACTACTACTGCTACTGACGAACTACAGCTGTGTCACCACTAAACCAACAGCATTTCATCATTGAGAACAGAAAACTCTGAGTCAGACCTCTAGTGTTATGCATGGTACCTTTAGTGTTTTTGTCAATTGTTTGAGATTTGTGTCAATTGTATCTTCTTCTTGTGTTTTGGTCTTACCTGGAGAATCCCTGACTAGAAAAGCCTCATCCTGATAAGTCTAACACACACACACACACCACACACACACACACACACACACACACACACACACACACACACACACACACACACACACACACACACACACACACACACACACACACACACACACACACGGCTGTGTGTACAGCAATGAGTTGCACAGGTTGTGTCTACAATGTGAAGTACACAGAATTTCTATCGTGTGTGTGTGTGTGTGTGTGACTGTGTGTGTGTGTGTGCGTGCGTGCGTGCGTGTGTGCGTGCGTGCGTGCGTCCAGAAGGGTGATCCCTTTGTGATTTAACTACGGTTAATACGGTTTTAAAGCTTGAGGCTGATACTACGAATGCCTTCTAGACATTTTGCCAGATTGATATAGGACATGTGTGACGCGCTGTGAGCTTTTAGATCTGCTTTTTTTGATACCTCAAACCCTGTGACAACGTATTTGGCTCAGTTTGGTTGCATCTAATCTCCTCCATGCAGTGTTAAATGATCGTTAAACAACTTGTACTTGTGAACGAGGCTTGTTAATTGACGTTAAAGCTAGAGCGCTGCCCGCTGGCCACTGACCAACTTGGAATGGCATGTAGGAAATGCAGGCCCCAAAACCAGACATTTTCTCTCTGAGTGTCCCTTTTTATACCCCAGATATGGTGGAGTTCTGGGTCAGACATGTTTTTGCCTGGCTTCCATAGTAAGGGCTCACTGCAATTACAAAACGTCTAGACACGACAAACATCTAAACACAACCCGTGTTTAGAGACGAGTTGTCGTGTAATATGCGCTAGTAGTATAAGGGCTGAATGCAGCCGCCAAAAATGCAAATTTGTCCAATAGGATTGTTGTTTATTTTTTAATCTTTGATTACTAGGAAATCGGCATTCGGCATGCACCCTGTAATGAGTTTGTCATTCATTCATCCATGAAAATTGTATTGTAATTGTTTTGTATTGCAATTTCAATTAGCTGTGTGACCCACAACTTTTTCTTGTACAGGACTTATATTGGGCAATAAGCGTCAATAATAACATCAGTTGTTGTTGAAGTTGCAACAGACACGCAGCATGCATAAAGCTAAAGGTCTGTCTCGGAGAGTTTTCGGTTTTCAATGATGAAATGCTGTTGGTTTAGTGGTGCCACAGCTGTAGTTGGTTAGTAGCAGTAGTAGTGTTTCAAATCATTTTAAATATAAGCACTTTAATTTGGAATATCTTTGAAGTTTGGGTTGTTTGCAAGCCATGTGTTTGGTGGGGCAGTCAGGGCAGTTAGAAAGGCATGCCCATACCTACATCCGACCCTGTCTAGGCTACTAGTATTGGCTTCGGTTAAATGAATGCATTACAGACGGTGTTACCGTAATTTCCGGACTATAAGCTGCTACTTTTTTCACATGCTTTTGACCCTGCGGAAACGTAAACATGAAAACATGAAACCATGAAACCAATGTACCCTAGCGGGTCCATTTGGTTTCATGTTTACGCTCTCAAGAGTTATCTACCATCTACCATCTAAATTAGCACCATTTAATTAAGAAGTCATAAGTCATGTTCATTTTGGTCTAATTTTGATGTTTTGCCTCTATTGTTTGCGAAAATCCATCCTGGAATTGTGAGCAAAACCAAAAGGAATCTTTAGTTTTGGGGTCTGTGGGGTGAAGATGTTGTTAAATTGTGAAAAAGTTGAAAACCACTGCTCTAACATGAAGCACCTGACTATAAGCCTGGTGCGGCTTATACAAGGGGAAAAAAATCAGTATTTTGCCCCAAATTTAGCTGGTGTGGCTTATATTCAGGTGCGGTTTATAATCCGGAAATTATGGTAAATGAATTCTGAAAAACACAAAAGACGTGGCTCAAAAGAAACGCTGGATTGAATAGTAACGGACATTGGCGCGGGGATGGGGCGGGGGTTCATTGTGCCACTGGCGTGTTCCACGTGCACGTGAGCCGCATGGAACACTCCCTCCCTCCCTCCCGTATGTATGTAAGGAAGCAGAAGGCCTATATAGCATGTTTAATCCGGTGTTATGTATGTGCGGCAGCATCCTCGCCGGCCGGTCCCCGTGGCTAACCGCGCCGGCGGCCACTTGAATTAGCAGCCGCGGATTAGCACTGTGTGTGTGTGTGTGTGTGTGTGTGTGTGTGTGTGTGTGTGTGTGTGTGTGTGTGTGTGTGTGTGTGTGTGTGTGTGTGTGTGTGTGTGTGTGTGTGTGTGGTCATTAAGCTGGGCAACAAACATCAGCCAGCAGTGTGAATATTTGCTCCCAGAAATTGAAAAGATTAAGTCCTATTTGACGATGACTGGCACCAGCCTCCGCGTTAGAGCGGGAAGAGGGGCTACTGTTAAATATTCACGGAACGTCCCTCCGTCCGCACGCACACGCCATACGAATGGCGAACACGTTCGGTCGCACGTGTGTGTGTGTGTGTGTGTGTGTGTGTGTGTGTGTGTGTGTGTGTGTGTGTGTGTCACTTGTCACTTGTTTCAATTTTTTCCCTTAAAGTCTATAGGTGGCACAAATACGTTTTTTAAAAATCGACAGTCATAGAATACACTAGATAACACAACAACACACACTCGATTAGCTGTTTCGTTGGGGGGCGGCTTCATCGCCGAAGCCACACCCATACCATTTTCAGTTACAGGACTTATATTGGGCATAGGTAAAGCATCAATAATAACATCAGCTGTTGTTGAAGTTGCAACAGACACGCAGCATGCATAAAGCTAAAGGTCTGACTCAGAGAGTTTTCTGTTTTCAATAATGAAATGCTGTTGTTTAGTGGTGCCACAGCTGTAGGTAGTTAGCAGCAATAGTACTAGTGTTCGAAATACTTTTATATATAAGCACTGAATGCCCATGCCTGTGCTGTGATTGGCTAAAACGCTGCCTCACCCATACGCAACCCGCCTCCCCCTCACACATTAGCCGCGCCCGTCATGAACCCGAAGAATGTTTTGTTTTCATGGTTGGTTGGTTGGTTGTGGATCATCTGCAAGACGAAGCAAGTGTCTGTCTGCAGGTAAACAGCTGCAGCATCAAAGAAACAGACGTAGAAACAACGTAGAGGGGAAAAACAATGTAGCTATATATCTATTTTGATTTTTGGCTAAAAAGTATTCTTTATTAATTTAACACAAAATAAATCTCTCAATCAGAAACAACTAAATACATAACACGCAACAGGTGACCATCAAGGCAATTCCAGTCAAGCAGGCACTGGCTAGACTCATTTGCTACAGTAAGTGACATACAGAAGTTGAATGTTGCAACAGAGGCTGGATTCCAACAGGGGCGGATCTAGCATTGGCCAGCCAATCGGAATCCGTTTTAGAAAGCGCGTTTTTAATCGACTGAAACATAGATATATATAAGAAAGCTTTAGATGGCTTGATCGAGGCGGAGCCTCTGACGTCGTTCACGGCGGCCATCTTGTGAGAGGACTCAATACAGTATGCCCTATGGTAGCCCAAACAAAAACAGCTAGAACTCGCTCAAAACTTGACAGATTTACAAACGGATTGCATTATTATGAACATTATCAACAAGGCTAAATTTTATTTCTTTTCCAAAAACATCCTATAAGGGCTCATTATGTGGCCGTCTCGGACGTTTACAACAAACCAATCCGTTTGAAAATCAATTGAAAAATAAGCGAGTTTAAAAAGTATATGCTCATAGACACAATGTTATGCTATCCTCTCACAAGATGGCCGCCACGTAACGACGTCACTCCCCATTGGCCATCTTCTTATATATCTATGGACTGAACAACCCAACAGCTCTCCCTGTCCTCCAAATCTCTATATCTTGTAAAACACTCTTCTACGTTTTGTCGCGTTCACATGAGCAGTGACATCACGGATCACGCCCTTTCTCCTTGGCATTTCAGCCTGGCAGGAGATTCAGCAAATACACCTGCTAGAGCAGTGGCGTTTCTAAGCAATTTGGAGCCCCAGGCAAGATTTTGGGTCCATTTGGTAAGGTGCAGGGGGGGCTCCAGGGAAAATCTCCTGTGCCGTCATACCTATGACAGGCACAGTAAAACGGCCCCCCCCCCCCCCAAGGGATAAAATTCTGATATTATATTATGGGCTCCATTTTCGTTACCGCTATACCCCTTATCCCTTAACTTCTTTGCCTTTTTAAACTATTAAAAAAAACATTTCTCAGTAGTTCAAATGGCCAGTCTACTAGCTCACAACGTGTTAATAGATTGACATGTTGAAATAGTCCAAAAAAGTTTTTCAAAATAGTGAAAATGAAATAAGGGATATGGCATAAGGGGTTTAGCATGTAACGAAAATCTCACCCTATGTGTTTTAAATGTTCAATTCTAGCTATAGAGGGCAAGTATAAATGTACTGTATTTATCCCTATGAGGCTTATTAGCCTGGGATCCTTTTCAAAACATGCCTGGTGGTCCCCCCGGTGCCCCTCTCCCCTCATGGCACCCCAGGTAACTCCCTGGTTTGCATAAGGGCAAAAACGCCCCTGTGAGCGAGCGAGAGAGAGAGAGAGAGAGTGGTACACCGCTAATGTTTTCCCTTCTGCAGGAGATCAATATGTTTGAGAGGCGGACACACACACACACACGCACGCACGCACGCACGCACGCACGCACGCACGCACACACACACACACACACACACACACACGCACACACGCACACATGCACACACGCACACACAGACGCGTGCCAGTGGGAGTGTGACAGATGTACACACAGAGAGAGTCAACAGCCAGCGTTTCTCCAGAGTCAACACGGCACACAATCAACCACATCTACAGACCCCCCCCCTCCACACACACACACACACACACACACACACAACACACACACACACACACACACACACACACACACACACACACACACACACACACACACACACACACACACACACACCACTGGGTGCAGAATGCGCAGAGCTACAAGCTTTCGCCACACATTTGCGGGGCGGCTATAGCGGTGATCGTTCAACACAAGGGAGTCAGAGCCTAGGCAGGGGCGGATCTAGGCATGGGCATGGGGTGGCAATGCCCCCCTAAATACCCAGCCTGCCCCCCCAAACATGATGCCATGCAAAACAACCCAAGATATTTCGAATTAAAGTGCTTATATTTAAAATGATTTGAAATACGACTACTGCTATTAACTAACTACAGCTGTGTCACCACTAAACCAACAGTATTTCATCATTGAAAACGGAAAACTCTCTGAGTCAGACCTTTAGCTTTATGCATGCTGCGTGTCTGTTGTAACTTCACAACTGACTGTTATCATTGATGCTTTACTTGACCAATAAAAGTCCTGTAAGTGAAAATGGTATGGGGGCGACTTCATCGCCCGTGGCGAGAAGCGACACGGGCGATGAAGCCACCCCCATACCATTTTCTCTTGCCCCTCCAACATGTTTTCTTGTCCCCCCAAATGGGACATGTTACATCCGCCCCTGGTCAGAGGAAGCGAGGAGACAAACGGCTGTTGACGACGGTCAATGGTCGCGGCAGATATTCATGTTCGCGTCTCCAGCGTCCAAAAATAAAACTGTCACGGTGTTGATTCGGTGGTCATCTGCGTTCACACCGGTTTGGACACAGCTGGAGCAGGGGCGGATGTAACATGTCCCATTTGGGGGGGGGGGGGGCAAGATAACATGTTGGAGGGGCAAGAGAAAATGGTATGGGGGCGGCTTCATCGCCCGTGTCGCTTCACGCCACTGGCGATGAAGCCGCACCCATACCATTTTCAGTTACAGGACATTTATTAGTCAAGTAAAGCATCAATAATAACATCAGTTGTTGTTGAAGTTGCAACAGACACGCAGCATGCATAAAGCTAAAAGTCTGACTCAGAGTTTTCTGTTTTCAATGATGAAATGCTGTTGGTTTAGTGGTGACACAGCTGTAGTTAGTAGTAGCAGTAGTAGTGTTTCAAATCATTTTAAATATAGGCACTTTAATTTGAAATATCTTGGGTTGTTTTGCATGCCATCGTGTTTGGTGGGGCAGACTGGGCATTTAGGGGGGCATTGCCCCCCCATGCCCATGCCTAGATCCGTCCCTGTTGGACAGGCACACACGTACACATGTTTAGCTCAACAAAACAGAAAAACCCAACAAACCTCTAGTCGAATCCACAACATTTCCACCTTTAATGCAGAGACGAATAATAAGAGTAGAGTTTCCAGGAGGCAGAACAATGCTTCATGCTAAAGCTAACAGTCAACAACAACAGCAAGCCGTCCCAGACAGAGCAAACACTGACGACCAGACTAAACCAACAACACAACACACACACACACATACACAGAGACACACACACACACACACACACACACACACACACACACACACACACACACACACACACACACGGACCCACGCAGGGTGGTGCTTACATGGTGCTCTGCAGGGGCGTGCATAGTGTGTTAGAAAGGCAGGAGCTGAAATACAGTAAGAGGGCACTATTCAGGCCCCTATGCAACTTTACCCAATGGGTGGGGGGGGGGGGGGGGGGGGGGGGGGGGGGGGGGGGGGGGGGGGGCGGCTTCATTGCTGTGTCGCTTCGCGCCAATGGCGATGAAGATGCCCTCCTACCAATTTCATTAAAAATTAACCCCAAACCACTACACTAAGTAGATAACTATGTGTTTTTGTCATATTTATAGTGTCTGTACTGTAGTCTATTTTATATATTTTCTTATTTCCTTATTTCTTTATATATCTTCTAGTTCTGTGACCCAGATTTATATCTTGAAAAGGACTTATTATATTAGGCGAATAAGCATCAATAATTACAAATGTTTTCAATTGTAATTGTTGGGATGTAATATAAGCACTAGCACTTTGATTTGAAATATTATCTTGTTTGGCTTGTTTGCATGCCATGAAGTTTGGTGGGACATTTAGCATGCCTAGATCCGGCACTATTGATTAAAAAAACAACGAAAATAGCAGAACCCAGCACTTTTCTTTTTTTTTTTTTTCTTTTTTTTTTTTATCCCACGATTTTGTTACCCATTTTTTCATCCAGTGCCAATTCCTAATGTGATCCTGGGCTCTACACACCCTCCACCAACCTGGGGAGGCAGCAGACTGGGCTCATGCTTCCTTCAAGGCATGAGGAGTCGCGCCGCCTTCTTTTCACCCGACAGGGGGGAGTTTCCCTGGTTGGACGTAGCGCGTAGAAGGAACACGTTATTCCAACCAGTTCCTGTCCCCTCCATCAGGCGCCCCGGCTGGCCAGGGGGAGGCAGTTTAGAGTCCAGGATTACTGGATGTTTTTGTGAGGGTATCTACCCTAGGGGACACAGGGAGAACATGCAAACTCCACACAGAAAGGCCCTTTCACCAACCCCGCCTCGGGTATGGGCACTGATGACGCGGAGGAGCAGACACGCCGCCAGCACCCACAGCAGCGCCCCCAGCGGGAATCGAACCCAGGACCTTCTAGCCTCGACACCCAGGCTTTCATTTTCGTTCGCCTTGCGCGAAAACGGAAAGCCTGGACTAACGCACGTTGGAAAGTGGCCTTCAAGTGGGAGTGGGCGTCGCTCTAAATGATGTGACGTAGAACAGCAGTGGACGGGCGGGGGAGGGGCCGGGGATGACGACACGTTAGTGAGATCAAATCAGAGCGCAGCACTTCCGCCGTGTGGATCCCACGACACCCCCGGCCCCCAAGGCCAAAATCATTGAGGGCTAGACCAGGCTAAGGACCTTCTAGCTGTGAGGCGACAGCACTAACCACTGTGCCACCGTGCACCACCCCCACCCAGCACTTTTCTTTTCTTTTCTTTTCCATTTAGAATACACTAGTATATTTCCAGCTCCTGCTGTATACAACCTCTAATACTTCCAGACAGGGCTGGATCAGGGGGGTCAACGCCCCCCTAAATGCCCTGACTCCCCCACCAAACATAATGGCATGCAAACAACCCAAATTTCAAAGGTATTTGAAACACTACTACTGCTACTAACGAACTATACAGCTGCCTCCACTAAACCAACAGCATTTCATCATTGAAAACAGAAAACTCTCTGAGTCAGACCTTTAGCTTTATGCATGCTGCGTGTCTGTTGCAACTTCAACAACAACAACCGATGTTATTATCGATGCTTGTACTTGCCTAATAAGTCCTGTAGGAGATATAAATCTTGTCGGTCACAGAACTAAAGAATTTAAATGAAAATGGCATGGGTGCGGCTTCATCGCCCGTGACGCTTCGCGCCACGGGCGAGGAAGCCGCACCCATACCATTTTCCAGCTCCTACTGTACACAACCTGTAATAATTCCAGAGGATGATTAGATTTATAAATCATATTTCCAGGTTATGTCTATACTTACAGGTTGTGGTTCTACACTGTAATACTTCCAGAGTGTGATATTATTAGATTCATACGTCGTGTCTCGTGTGTATGTGCAGAGGAAAAACACAACAGCTTACTGTAAGATGTATTTCATTATCAGCACTGTGTTCTGTTTGACGCGAAGCGATAAAGAGAATCGTGGAAAAGGAGCAGCAGATATCTAGGTGCGTGTGTGTGTGTGCCTACATATTAGGTTTCAGGACTGAAAAATGACAGATGTACAAGCTCTCAACTTGTAGATCTTGGCTTTAGGCTCAAAATATTGCATATATAAAACGCCCAGAGTGTGTGTGTGTGTGTGTGTGTGTGTGTGTGTGTGTGTGTGTGTGTGTGTGTGTGTGTGTGTGTGTGTGTGTGTGTGTGTGTGTGTGTGTGTGTGTGTGTGTGTGTGTGTGTGTGTGGCGCACGCGTGTTCGCATGGGTGCACGCTCTCTTGAATGCTTGCTCGTTTTGCTCTGCACTATGTAGATAACACACACACTGGGTCTTATCAGTGGCATCGGGGGTGGGCGAGGGGTGTGTGTGTGTGTGTGTGTGTGTGTGTGTGCCCGCGCGCGCGCCTCATAATCCCAGCATGCATTGCTCTGAGTCGGATGCACGGGTCGGGCACTAGAGCCGTCGCCAGTGTTGCCAACTGCCAGAATCCAAAATGCACTAGTGCTGTCGCCTCAAAGCTAGAAGGTCCTGGGTTCGATTCCCGCTAGGGACACCCCTGTGCATGCTGGCGGCGTGTCTGCTCCTCCACGTCATCAGTGCCATACCAGAGGCGGGGTTGGTTGAAAGTGGAGTTTGCATGTTTTCCATGTGTCCCCTAGGGTAGATACCCTCACAAAAACATGCTGTAGTCCTGGACTCTAAACTGCCTCCCCCTGGCCAGCCGGGGCGCCTGATGGAGGGGACAGGAACTGGTTGGAATAACGTGTTCCTTCCACGCGCTACGTCCAACCATGGGAAACTCCCCCCTGTCAGGTGAAAAGAAGGCAGCTTGGACTCCTCATGCATTGAAGGAAGTATGAGGCAAGTCCGCTGCCTCCCCAGGTTGGCGGAGGTGTGGAACCCAGGATCACATTAGGACTTGACACTGGGTGAAAAAATGGGTTACAAAGTCATGGGATAAATATTATATATTAAAAAAAAATGTTGTAACCTGGCGAGTTTTATCTTCTTACTGAATATTTGATCGGTCGAAAAAATGGTTTGTGTGTGTCAGGGGCGGATGTCACATTTCCCAATTGGGGGGTAGAAAAAAATTATATGGGGGCATCGCGCCATGGGCGATGGAGCCGCACCCATACCATTTTCCATTACAGGGCTTTTATTAGGCAAGTAAAGCATTATTAGGCAAGTTTGTGTGTGTGTCAGGGGCGGATGTCACATTTCCCAATTGGGGGGTAGGAAAAAATGATATGGGGGCATCGCGCCATGGGCGATGGAGCCACACCCATACCATTTTCCATTACAGGGCTTTTATTAGGCAAGTAAAGCATCAATAATAACATCATTTGTTGTTGAAGTTGCTACAGACACGCAGCATGCATAAAGCTAAAGGTCTGACTCAGAGAGTTTTCTGTTTTCAATGATGAAATGCTGTTGGTTTAGTGGTGCCACAAAGTTAGTTAGTAGCAGTAGTAGTGTTTCAAATCATTTTAAATATAAGCACTTTCATTTGAAATATCTGGGGTTGTTTTGCATGCCATCGTGTTTGGTGGGGCAGACTGGGCATTTAGAGGGGGCATTATTCCCCCCCCCCCCCATGCCTAGATCCGCCCCGGGTGTGTGTTTGTATGTTGTCATGATTTGTCGCGGCTTGATCTCAGCTCCATAGGCCTTATATAGCACAGGCACAAGACCTCCCATGCACCCCCCAAAAAACCATCACTCCCCCCCCAAACACCCCTGTACCCCAACCCACACCCACTCAACACACACTACCCGCCCCCCATTCACAGCCCTCTGGATAATTAGCTCCATTTCTCAGACGGGAAGAACAGGGCGGATGTAACATTTCACAATGGGGGGGGCAGGAGAAAATGGTATGGGCGGGGCTTCATGCGATGAAGCCACGCCCATACCATTTTATTAGAAATATTATAGCCACCATGGTGGGGCAGTCAGCCCCCCTCATACCCAGGCCTAGATCCGCCCCTGGGGAGGAAGCATTATGGAGACACCACGAAACACACACCATGATTACACCTCCTTATTGCCATGAAAACCAGAGAGAGAGAGAGAGAGAGAGAGAGAGAGAGAGAGAGAGAGAGAGAGAGAGAGAGAGAGAAATGACTTTCTTCCTCGACTGGAGCCTTTGAAGTCGAGCTGTGTGTGTGTGTGTGCGTGTGCGCGTGCATGTGCACGTGCATGCGTGTGCGTGTGTGTGTGTTCTTTTGGGAAGGCGGGGGGAGGGAGAGAGGGGGGGTGAGAGAGGTATAGTGTTAACGAGGCGTCCTCTAAAGACGAATTAAATGGCGGGAGAAAAGGAATACGATCCTTCATCTTATAGAGTCTCTCTCTCTCTCTCTCTCTCTCTCTCTCTCTCTCTCTCTCTCTATCCACACATTCCTCCATAAGCTCATCTATACAAAAAGGCTTGGAGTGCAGTGTGTGTGTGTGTGTGTGTGTGTGTGTGTGTGTGTGTGTGTGTGTGTGTGTGTGTGTGTGTGTGTGTGTGTGTGTGTGTGCGTGTGCGTGTGCGTGTGTGCGAGTCGGGCAGAAACCTTGGAGTCGGGCAGAAACCTTGGATCTTCCATATTTCTTGCATTTTTCCTCCCAGTACATTTTTCCTTTTCACTTTTCTTTTTCGCTTTTTCACTTTGGTTTCCGTGTTTTCATCACGGTTTAGGCCTAAATTTCAAAAATTGGACCTAAAAATTACAAAAATCAACGGCCAGTTTCCCAATTTCCAGGTCATCAGAGTGGTCCAATTTCACAGAAAGGTCCCTGAGAGCCAATAAAGCCCCCTCTGGATGGGTAGCGGGTACATACATGGGCCCAAGTTGAGGATAAATTTGGCCTCCCCGTAGCTAGTATAGATCTGAAAGGTTTTGGGACAAGTCTGATATAGTACAATCGAACGTAATTGACATTTTGTAGTTAAACTACCAATAGAGCTAAAAGTCTGTTTGTTTTCATCACGTCACTTTGTGACGGGGGAGGGCGTGGCTTTATCAAACCCGGAGGTGCAATTTCACCACGGCCGTTTCAGGCTGGATGAGTTTACTGTTTTGCATCTATTACAATTCAGGGGTGGCCAACCTGTGGCTCGCGAGCCGCATGCGGCTCTTCAGCTGGTTACATGCGGCTCTTAACACTCCCAGTGCCAGCCCTTTTTCATATTTTTTGAGGTAGCCAGTGCCTGCGATTTTCATCTAAAAGTCATATTTCATATTTCGGTCCATGTTTCCCCACGGACAAGTTAGTTGCCGAGCAGTGTTGGGACATGTGCACTACGTAACTCAATATATTACATAATATATTACCAAAATGCAGTAACTTGTAATATAAATATATTACTTAACAAAAACAATCTAATATATTATACTTTTCTTTCTGCATTACTGCATTACTTTCAATATTACTTTCTGTCAATCTGTCTCGTTGAAAATGTTCTTGTGAAATTATCTTGACAACTGCAGAAGTTAAATAATTACTTATTTACTATAATTTGTCATCAAATTATTTATTCAGGAGGACGTTTTTTCAAGTTGATTTCATATGGATTTCCCAGATAGCCAAGTGCGCATTCTTTATTGTAGCTATGCCACTGGCCTACGCAATATTTGATTAATAGTGACACTAAATATTTAATTAATTAATTTTGTACAACATTTTTCTTTTAAGTAATATGTAATAGTAATACTAATATATTACACTTGCTCAGACAGCAATATTGTAATACAATATATTGCTTTAAAATGAAGGTAATAAGTAATAAGTAATACATTAACAAGGTATAGTAATATTCCCAACACTGTTGGCGACACACACTTCCGGTTTCCGGTTTGGTCCGTCCCTTATTATGGTCTATCAATAGTATATGCGGTCGCTGCACGCTGCTGTTAGCATGGGGATCGTATCAAACCGGCGCGGTAAGTAACGATCAAAGGCGTAGCTCAACGGCAGCGGCATCAGTCGTTACTGTAAATCATAATGATAACGGGAGACGTAGATCTATTTCCACGGCACGAAAACTGTTAAAGGGCTTCCACATGAAACCGTGGAAAAAAACGCTCGGCCTGTTTCATTGCGGTGATCCGACTCAATGTTTTGAAATCGATACAGTAATTACGGTATTTAAAATACACTGGCATAATTTTAACCAAGTATTGAAGCTCTTCTGAGCTTCCACATGAAACCGTGAAAAACGCTTGGCCTGGCACAGTCATTCATTCCCTATACAGTGCTGCCCAACCCTCGACCAACACTCGAAGTAGAGAGGGGACACTTCTCACCTTTAAGATATTTTTTGTGCAAAAATATGTTTTTTGACTTGTCATATACTTTTTTTGGATTGTAAACCCTGTTTCTAAATACATGTCTATATGTTTTAATGTCTTTTGCATTGCGCACTTGCACACAAATGCACGTGTCTTATGGCAGGAGAGGAAAAAATGACAGTGACGGCCAACGCGGCGGTTTTATAACCATCGTGACCGTTTGTTGTGGCTTTTTGCAGTAACACAGTGAAAAACGTGGCTCTTAGTCTCGGACTGGTTGGGATTACATCATAACTCGGACAGAGCTGAGTTCGGTTTATAGCGAACTTGGTATGAAGCTCAGCAGGGCGACTCAGTCGGCTCGCTCCTCCTTCGGTATAATATAGTAGTAATATGAATATTAGTAATGAGTAATTTAGTAATATTATTAGTATATTCACCGTGAATGAATTATCTTCGCCCTGCGTGGGATCATATTTAATTACTATTGGAACTGGTCCTCTGATATATTGATGATATTTAATTACTATTAGAACTGGTCCTCTGATATATTGATTATATTTAATTACTATTAGAACTGGTCTTCTGGTATATTGATGTTTAATTACTATTAGAACTGGTCCTCTGATATATTGATGATATTTAATTACTAATAGAACTTCATGGTCCTCTGGACTGTTAATATTTAATTGCTATTAATGGTCCTCTGGTAAATTGATATTGAATTTATATGAAATATGAAATAAATTCTTAAAACCGTAAGAGTCCACGGAAGACATGTAAATATGAAATAAATGCTTAAACATGTATCTATAGGTGTAATGTTAGAGCCAGCAAAAGTGAACCTTTCAGGCGTGTTCTCTCAAATCTCTGTTCCTCTGCTACAGACAATGGGTGCAATTCCCAATCGCTGTGGTGTAGCCAGGTATGGTGTAAGTCCTCTCATTGGCTGCATGGCAGCAAATCAGATTTGGGGCCGTGCTCATTGGCTGCATGGCAGCAAATCAGGTCTGGGGCCTTGAGGTAGGCCCGAAAGCCTATACCACCAGGCCTGGGCCTGGGCCTACCAAATAATTATCCATAATAATTAAAACCAGTCATCAAGAGCTTCAACTCATGATGAACAAAGCCAGGGAGTACAGTAATATTTTTAATTGGGGGGTCAGGTGATTTCTGGACCTTTTGACTTGCAGGTTTTAATTATTCTGGGTAATTATTTGGTAAGCTCAGGCCCAGGGCTGGTGGTATAGGCTCTCGGCCTACCCCAAGGCCGCAGACCTGATTTGCTGCCATGCAGCCAATGAGAATACTTACACCATACCTGCTACACCACAGCGATTGGGAATTGCACCCATTGGCTACTCTATCTCCCAAAACTAGTGGTTCAAACCGAAAAAAAAAAAGAAAAAAAAAATCCCCCTTCCATGTGACATAAAATAAAACAACAACAACAAAAAGAATGAAACAAATTCTCCAAAGACTTAGCCCCGGTCGCAAGCGGTCACCTATATCGCGTGAGATTGGATTGTTTGAGATTTACACGGTTTCCACAGGGGCATATATAACATTTACCATTTGGGGGGGGGGGCAAGAGAAAATACCGGTAGTATGGGGTTACAGGATACCATTTTCGGTTACAGGATTTTTACTTTAGGCAAGTAACGCATCAATACTAACATCAGTTGTTGTTGAAGTTGCAACAGACACGCAGCATGCATAAAGCTAAAGGTCTGACTCAGAGAGTTTTCTGTTTTCAATGATGAAATGCTGTCGGTCTAGTGGTGACACAGCTGTAGTTAGTTAGTAGTAGTAGTGTTTGAAATCATTTTAAATAGAAGCAATTTGAAAGATCTTGGGTACTTCTGCATGCCATTGTCTTTGGTGGGGCAGTCAGGGCATTTAGGGGGGCATTGCCCCAGCCCCCCCCCCAACCCGTGCCTAGATCCGCCCCTGTCACACACACACACATACACACACCGGGGTCACCGACCCATTTTTCCCTATATATAGACGATGTACTACTACTACTACTATATCCCCTTCAAAAGGAACATGGGTGGGTGGGGTTGGGGAGGTCAGGGACTTACGGGGGGGTCAGAAGTGGGCACGGGGATTACACGTCTTGGCCCGTAAGCCCCCCTTACACCTCGACTACAACACAACAGCTCCCCTTCCCCTCCCCTTGTCCCCTTGTGTTTTCATCCAACCGACCCACGCATGTTTGTCGTTTTTTGTTTTGTCTTGTGTGTGTGTGTGTGTCTGTGAGAGCAGGGGCGGATGTAACATGTCCCATTTGGGGGGGGGGGGGGGGCAAGAGAACATGTTGGAGGGGCAAGAGAAAATGGTCTCCATTTTCAGTTACAGGACTTTCATTACGCATCAATGATAACATCAGTTGTTGTTGAAGTTGCAACAGGCACGCAGCATGCATAAAGCTAAAGGTCTGACTCGGAGAGTTTTCTGTTTTCAACGATAAAATGCTGTTGGCTTAGTGGTGACACAGCTGTAGTTAGTTAGTAGCAGTAGTAGTAGTGTTTCACATCATTTTAAATAGAAGCACTTTAAGTTCTTGGGTATCTTGGGTTGTTTTGCATACATCATGTTTGGGGAAGTCAGGGCATTTAGGGGGGGCATTGCCCCCCCATGCCCATGCCTAGATCCGCCCCTGTGTGAGAGTGAGAGAGAGAGAGAGGCACGGTGCAGCCAAAGAGCAGGGCGAGAGCCTTGAGAAGAAAAGGGGGAAAAAGGGGGAATTAGTGTAAACCTCGGCGTGGATGAATGGAGAACGACTTATTCACACCTACTCTTGTCGACACAAGAGGAGGAGGAGGGCTTGTTTCTCAGCTTGTACACCTCCCTGTGTGTTTGCGTGTGTGTGTGTGTGTGCGCGTGTGTGTGCGTGTGTTCTTTTGCGTGTCCGCATAATTGCATTCAGCTATACTTGCGAGCACTAGCTCCTTTCTTGATCTTCAACGATGGCGGCTTCAACGGCGATGAAGCCGCCCCATTCCCTTTTTTCTCCTACACCTCCCTGTGTGTGTGTGTGTGTGTGTGTGTGTGTGTGTGTGTGTGTGTGTGTGTGTGTGTGTGTGTGTGTGTGTGTGTGTGTGTGTGTGTGTGTGTGTGTGTGTGTGTGTGTGTGTGTGTGTGTGCCTGTGCGTGTGTGTGTGTGCCTGTGCGTGTGTGTGTGCCTGTGCGTGTGTGTGTGTGTGTGTGTGTGCATGTGCATGTGCGCGTGCGTGCTCTTTCGCGTGTCTGCATGATTGCATTCAGCTATTCAGCTAAAAATGTTTGCTTCGGAAATAACACATATTCAAAGATTTGCACCACGTTTTCAGGATTTTTCAAAAATAGCAGAGATACAAGCTCATAGCGCGCCACTCGGTGGTGCGCTATGAGCTTGTAGATTTGCTATTTTTCAATAGCTAAAGCCAAAACGCGTTCAGTACACTAAGGGTGAAAGGAATTGTGAGGTTTAAACCGGAAATAACATGAAACTCAGATTTCATTTTTTGTGTGTTTTTGCTGCTCCCATGTGTGTTTTGTATCCCCACAAATGATCTAGTTTGAACAATCACTCTTTCGTATGGGGCGGCTGTGGCTCAGGAGGTAGAGCAGGTCGTCCAATGACCCATGGGTCGGCGGTTCGAATCCCGGCTCCTCCTGTCTATGTGTCGAAGTGTCCTTGGGCAAGACACTGAACCCCAAATGAGTTGGTCGGTGTGAGCTGGCCACCATTGGTGTGTGAATGTGGGAAGTTGGGGACGCTGGCGTCGACTGTTCGCCGCTCTACTTCCCAATGTATGAATGAATGGACCATTGTAAAGCGCTTTGAGCACTTGGAAAAGCGCTATAAAAATGCAATCCATTATTATTATTATTCGTATCATGGAGGAGCTTTAATTGATTTTGGCCTCATAATGTTGTCACCAATGAATCCTGCTTTGTATAATTCCTGCTCTCCTACAGTCTTCAGTTCCAAATTTTCCATTTGCACTTTGTTTATGACGTCCACCGTTGTTGATTTTCCAAGTTGACATGGAATGTAAACACGCCTGGTTTTATCTAGCATCGGTATTATAATGACTATACTATAAAATATCCTGCATATCAGCGCCCCCACCACCTCAGGACATTGTGGTACTGCAGCTAAACTGTCCATAAAGAAATGACAAGGACTGGTTATATCAATGGTGATTGAGGCTCAAACCATTAGAAATATAGGCTACAGTACATGTACAATATGATATTCAATATTAAAAACAATTTTAGGAATCCATGTTATTTGTGCTTTAAAAGGGGGGGGCTGTAAATTTTCACATTCCAGTCCATCTTTTGTGACCTGGTGGTTTTCTGGCTCAAACAAGTGTCTCTGATGTTCCTGCTCTTTGTGATGTCGCAGCCTGCGAATCTAGCCAATCATACGAGAAAAAAATTCCGGAAGATTGCTTATCATGTCGATCTCGTCACATCTCGTCACAAGCTGCGAGCCGACTGAGTTGATAACATATAGGTAACCCTCAACATAACAGCATGACAGCATAACTAGCATGTCACAGTATGGACACAGAGCTTAAAACAAGGTCAATATCTACTAAAACGACTAGCCTCCTCTAACCCTCACCCTCAACATAACCGCCAGCATGTCACAGTGTGGACACAGGGCTTAAAACAAGGTCAATATCTACTAAAACCACTAGCCTCCTCTAACCCTCACCCTCAACATAACCGCCAGCATGTCACAGTGTGGACACAGGGCTTAAAATAAGGTCAATTATACCAAAACGACTAGCCTCCTCTAACCCTCACCGTCAACATAACCGCCAGCTGTGTGGTGGTAGCCATTTGTATGGTTTGTAATGCACTTTGTGAAGGCAAATGTGTAAATGTGCCATTTATCATTTATCAATTAAAGATGAATTAAACGACCACTTTTCAACCATTCTTCATATAATAGGTCCTCCACATGATAACATACCACTATTCTTTCTAAACAATATTAAAAAAAAATGTATACTTGTATCATCGGGCTTCCGTTTTCACATTGCAACTCTTCTCGATTAGAAAGCCTGCAGTTTCTATTAGCTTGGATTTCCTGATGATGTCATTGGAAGATGCCATTTCAGAAACCAGTCTGTGTCTCACAGGAGGAGGGCTGCGGGCAGTTCAGAAACCCAACAGCCCTCCTATGAGACACAGACCTGAAAAAAATAGTGGAATTTTATCAGGTTTAAAAGTGGTGAAGTGGTCCTTTAACCCATGGTGTCCTGATCAGATTCTAGTTTCTGATGCTAGGTTCTAGTTCATAGCGCTAGATTCTAGTTTCCGACGCTAGATTCTAGTTCCTCATGCTAGATTCTAGTCCCCAACGGTAGATTCTAGTTCCCCTCAGTACATTGTAGTATCTGAAGTTAGATTCCAGTTTCTGATACTAGATTCTAGTTCCCGACACTAGATTCTAGTCCATGACACTAAATTCTAGTTTGTGATACTAAATTCTAGTCCCTGGCTCGAGGTTCTAGTTTTTCTGGAAACATCTCTTTGTGTCATATTTCATAGGAAGGGCTCCCAGAAATGTCTATTTAGCTATACAGAACCTCATCTAAAAACATGTTGTTCTAGGGATCCCCCAGAAGCAAAGATTTGAGTTAAACATGTTTGCTTTCTGAAATAATGTATTTAAAGATTCGCACCACATTTTCACAATTTTTTTCAAAAATAGCAGAGATACAAGCTCATATCGCGCCACTCGGTGGCGCGATATGAGCTTGTAGATCTGCTATTTTTCAACAACTAAAACACCAAAAGGCGTTCATCACACAAAAGTGGTTGAGTCCTTTTAATATGAAAAAAAATGCCAAAAGAAAATGGCCTCACGGGAATAGTCAAACAAAACGGCGTTCTGTGCCGCCTGCACGCTTCGCTGTTTGCGACTGTGTGCGTGCGTGTGTGCGTGTGCCCCCTCGTTTGTCGCGTTTTGTACGTGGGTCTGGGGGTGAAAGCAGCGCGTTGTGTGGTGGTGGAGGTGGTGGTGGCGGTGGGCTTGGGATTTAGTGCGGTCTTTTGTGCGGGGACATAAAAGCGTGACTCCCCTCCTGGGTGCTTTCAAGGCAACAAGACAAGAGACAAGGAGGGATTTATTGGGGGGGGGGGGGGGGGGGGGATTTTGGTGTGTGTGTGTGTGTGTGGGGGGTGGGGGGGGGGGGGCAGGGGCGGATCTAGGCATGGGCATTGGGGGGGGGGCAATAATACCCTGACTGCCCTGCCAAACATGATCATGCACAACAACCCAAAGATATTTCAGTGATTGTATTTACGAACTAACTACAATCGTCTCACCACTAAAACCATTAAAAGCATTTTCATTGTCGAAAACAGAACACTCTCTGAGTCGGACCTGAGTCAGCTTTATGCAGGCTGCGTGTCTGTTGCAACTTTATAACGATAACTGATGTTATTATTGGTGCTTTACTTTCCTAATAAAAGTCAATCATCAGTGCTCCCTCTGACAAGAATGAGCTACAAAAGACGACAGAAATTTTTCCTCTGCCCTCCATGCATGGGTCAATTCAGGGAAATAATACAATTACAAGTGCGAGTAAGGGTCCTGGGAATTAAGTAATTACTGTCTACCTCTGTCTTAATAATAATAATAATAATAATAATAATCTTTATTTGTATAGCACCTTTCATGACATGAAATGCAGCTCAAAGTGCTTTACATTGCAATAGAGAAGAAGACAAAAAATAGTGGGAATGAATTAAAATGATCATTAAAATACACCAAAGAAGCAGCACAGTGAGGACCCGAAATGAGGCATGAAATATAAAATCATAAAATAAAAAATCACAGAGAATCAGTTAAAAAGCAAGTGCATATAGAAGCACGTCTTGAGCTGTGCTTTAACAATGTCTACAGAGGCTGCCCGTCGAATGTATAATGGGAGTTTGTTCTACGCCGTCGGTCCATAGAAGCAAAAGGCTGCTTTTGCTTTATTCTGTTATGATGTTGTTGATGTTGTGTTTTGTCTTATGTACTGTACATTCGGCTACATTGAAAATGAGGGAATGCCCCTCAATTGTACCCCGAATTGAAACAAAGGTTATGATGAAAAGTCCTTCAGCCGAAAATGGTATGGGTGCGGCTTCATCGAAGCCGCCCCCCCCCCATTCCATTTTTTCTCCTGCCCCCCCCCACCCACCCAGGGGGGCGGATTGGCACATATTTTCCCACCGGGACAATTTTGCCTTTGCCAGGCCACTGGTTAACCAGATGTAACTCTTTGAGAGCGTAAAAATGAAACCAAATGGACCCTTGCGGGTCCATTTGGTTTCATTTTTACACCCTCAAGAGTTAAAATATTCATGTGAATTAGCCCAACTTAGTCTACACAACTAGAGAATGTAGAAGATCTCTCCTACTTGAAGGCTCTGTTGTAGGACACCTTTTCTTTAAAAAAAAAAAAAAAAAAAAACTGTCCAGGCCACTAGGTGGCGCAGGCCACCGGGAAAACTCCCTGTACTCCAGATGGCCAATCCGCCCCTGCACCCACCCAATTGGGAAATGTTATATCCGCCCCTGCTAGGGTGGTGGTGGTGGGGGGTGCGAGGACGCCCGCCGTGCAACCCACACCGCTATGCATGCGCCCACGGCCCCTCCAGCTTTGATTGGACAACAGCAGGAGGGTCCCCCCATGCATCTTGAGGATGATTAAGCCTTGTTTAGGCGCGCGCGTGTGTATGTGTGTGTGTGTGTGTGTGTGTGTGTGTGTGCGTGTGTGCGTGTGTGCGTGTGTGCGTGTGTGTGTGTGTGGCACCCAGAAATAAATAGCACCTGCACCCCCCCCCCCCACCACCACCCATCCCCTCCCCTAAATCCCCATGCACCGGGCCTGCACCCCTATGCTTCTCCACCGTCATATAGATTTGGATTGTTTGTCGTCATTAATTAGGCGTTGTTACGTCGACTTATACACTGTAAAACCAAGTGTTTGGGTTTAAACACGTATGTGTAAGTCTTTTAAAGTGCAAAAAATGTCAACTATAAACACGATGAAGCAACTTCCGGGCCCCTAGAACTACTACTTTTATAATGCATTGTTAAGACTTGTTAAAGTTGTTAAACCCCCTGTGAGGTTAATTTGGTTTGGACGAGTGATATGTCGGACAGAACGCATGCACCCAGTTGAGGCTTTCCATAGGTCAAGACTAGGGCAAGTACTACTGCAAGTGGCTGTGGACTAAGATGGAGTATGAAGAGGTCTGTTTTCAGATTGCTGTGGAATACTGGAAGTGAATCTGCAGTTCTGACTGCAATGGCATGTTAATTGCATAGTTTCGACTTGGAGTGAATCTGCAGTTCTGACTGAAATGGGCAGTTCATTCCATAGTTTAGATTGGGGGTGATTCTGCAGTTCTGGGTAGTCTTGGGCGGTATTGATTTTTTAATATCGGTATTGATAATGTCTTAATTAGCTCGATATTCGATATTACCGGTATTGACGCAATCAGAGTTGGAACGCTCCACCAGTCACCTAGTTCTCAGAATTTGCGACTTTGAGGGGTCAGAAACTGAGCGCTCTGCTGTTAAAGCAGCCTAAATAGGGAAAAACTGGAGTTGGAAATACATTGTTTCTAAAAAGCCTAGCCCAAATAAGGGCTAGTTTAGGCATGTGTGTAACATGAAAATTGTTTGTATAGTTACAATTAAGTCTCATTGCTCATATTTTAATAAAATACAGTATAATGTCGGTATTTGACGATATTCGGTATTCGATATTTTTCACAGACCCAACGATATTACTCTGTATTGATTTCCAATATCGCGATAAACGGTAATACCGGTATATTGCCCAAGACTAGTTCTGGGTGCAATGGGAAGTCCATTCCATAGTTTAGACTGGGAGTGAATCTCCAGTTCGACTGCAATTGGGAAGTTCATAGTTTAGATTGGGAGTCTGCAGTTCTGACTGCAATGGGAAGTTCATTCCTTAGTTTTGGGGCCATAAGGGAAAAGCGTTTAGGGCGTGTGGAGAGCTATCCAGGTGTTTTAGCGAGGGTACTTCCAGCTTCCTTGTGTAAGCAGATCTGGGTGCCAGGCTTGCTAGTGCCAATGCCATATTGGTTGCTTTGAAGGCCAGCATCAGAGCATCAGTTTTGTACTCTGTGCATGCACCGATCGGGAGCCAATGGAGGGAGAGGAGAAGAGGGGTGACATGTGAGAATTTCGGCTGGTTAACACTTAGACCGACAGACAAAAACAGCACAGGCGCAGGATTGCCGATTTGTACACCTTTGTCACCAAGGCCACACCTGCGTGGACATAGTAGTTATATACATACGCGAGTGGCCAACTCACCATTAGCAGTTGCTAGGCAGATTAGTATTGTTCGTCTCCTATGCCATAATGTCTTCTGCCTCTCCATAGGAATCCATTAAAAAAAAACTTCCCACGCTATTTTCTCGAAATAATCCTTTATTTTGAATGTGATGTTTGATGCATCGTGGGGATTTTTAGCGTGATTTGGCCTAGACCGGCCCACCACAACCAGCGCATGATGGACCTATTCTACCTGGTATAGTTGGTTAACCAGACGTAACTCTTTGAGAGCGTAAACATGAAACCAAATGGACCCTTGCGGGTCCATTTGGTTCCATTTTAACACTCTCAAGAGTTAAAATATCTAAATTGGCCCAAGAAAATGTTGAATATTAATGCTCATTACCCTTGAATCTGTATGTTTGACTGGTTTGTTTCCCAAATCCAGCCTGGAATTGTGGACCAAAAAAACAAAATAAAGCTTTAGTTTTGGGGTCTGTTGGGGTTAAAATGGTGGTCCGTGGCTTAAAATTCTGAATGAATAGTGGGCCCTGTGATCAAAAAGGTTGAAAACCAGCAAGTGTGTTTCTTCATACCATGATACCATCGGCCCCTTACAGGTCGTGGCCCACCAGGAGACCTCCCTGTATACGCCCAATAATGGTCAATCCGACCCTGCCCGAAACCCATACACTCATGGAATCCCAAGTGTGCTCATACCCACAGATAGAGGCGCATGGAGGGACAGGCGAAGATTGAGGAGGGGTAGATGAGATAAACACAGATGGGTGGGGTGGGTCCGGGGTGGGGTGGGGTGGTGCAGGAGCAGGGGAGGGGGAGCGCAGCGACAATAAATCAAGTTCCAGACTAATCTATTTAGCGTGCTCCCACCATTAGCCTGTCAGTGGAACGGCTAATTAATTAACTCCCACTCCCCGCGATGAAGAGGGTTTTATTTTTTTCTTTCTGAGCGAGGCCCCCGTTCGGATAATTAGTAACAAGGAGCCGATCGGACCTGTCATTTACTGTCCGCCTGTCTGTCTGTCTGTCTGTCTGTCTGTCTGTCTGTCTGTCTGTCTGTCTGTCTGTCTGTCTGTCTGTCTGTCTGCTGCTTCCAAATGCACTGGCAGCTGCCTTCAATCTGATCAATCAATCAATCAATCAATCAGTACATGAATCAATCAGGGCTTTTCAACCATTTTCCTCCCAGGGCCCATTTATTTTGCATTTTAGCGGTGCTAAACTCTACTCTACCGAGTGCTGAACTAGTTACTTGTATTGGTATATTGAATCATGTCTCCCTTATTTTTTTACTTATTTTGTTTTTGCCGCTAGTGACCGGTAGTCATTCCTGCCAGCTCCCACCTGATGTTGTGTGGGAGTCCGGACTGATCCTGATCATACTGAGTAGCTGCTATCTTACACAACGTCTTCAGACTGGGATTGAAGTCCAAGACAGACAGTTTGTTGCTATCTCTGAAAAATAGCAAACGATCCCCCACCTTGCAACAGCACATCCTGTAGTTCTCAGACAGCCCTTTCCCCTTAGGCTCAACCTTCTTCCAGGAGAATGTCTCTATATTAAATCTCCAAAGATCGTTGATTTTTTCCTGACGGTAAGAAATGTTCCAACCACCGAATATGTACAGCTCTCCATTGTAGTTAAAGGCTGAATGATTACGGCGTCCTATTGGACGAGGCTTTACAGAAGGTGTGGTCAGCCAGAGTTTGCTCTCTGTGTCAAACACTCTGATGTAGTCGCAATAGTGTCCGAACCCCCTCCCCCCAAACACAAACATCTTTGTTCCGATGATGGTGGCAGAGTGACCATATAAAGGTTGTGAGTCCCTGGTGTTAACCAAAGTCCAGACCATTGTGGAGGTGTCCAACTTGTAGATCTCATTAGTGGAGAAAGTCTTCCAGCTGGATCCTCCATAGATAATCATGTTCTTCCTCAACACGCAGGCTGAGTGTTCATCTCTCGCCTCCGGAACAGTTCCAGAGACGCCTGGTTTGGACCATGTGTGGGCATCAATGTCAAAGGCATAAAGCACGTTGCGATAAGGAATTCCTCCCCAGATGTAGATCATGTCATCAACCAGCACAGCCGTGTGACCACGCAGCGACGGGCCCTCCTCTCCTCGTCCAGCGGTCCCTGTGCTTAACTTCCTCCACCTCAAAGACACCGTGTTGAAGATGTGCACCTCCATCGGGGCCATGTTGCCACGCGGTCCTCCAAAGAAAAACAGCTTGTGCTCCACAGCGACGGCAGCGGAGCCGCGTGTGGCCCGTGCTCCATTCACACAGACCGACCAGCAGGACATTTTTCACACTGGAAATCTATTTGGAATTCTTCTCCTGGTATGCAGAACGATGTCCTAATGGGATGCAGGACTGTGCCTCATCACTCAATACAGCTGCTATCGCATGCAATGTTTGATTCCGTAAAGCCAATCCCTTGGGTCAACCAACACATGTGGCCAATGACCGTTGATCTCCTAATATGGCAAATGCATTGGTGACTGTCTTGGTCCTGGGGTGTTGATGAAGATGCTCTAATCGGCTGGATTACAGACTTCCGGAAGACTGCACTCTTGTGTGTACAGGTTTCAGATACACTCGACATTACCATTGTTTAACATCAATGAAGTTTTAAACAGCCACCAAACAATTGAAGTCATTAAAGCTTTAATCTAGCATTGATCTGTTAAAATAGGCAATTCCAAATATATACTGAGTACCCAAAATGACCGAATGCTCTAATTATTATGAGTTATACAACTGGTATATTTTTAACTTCTCTCTTACCTGCACATAGTCCGCTGTTGTTTGGTGCAGTCAATAATATGAGAGTTGAAACCAGTCATCCAGAGTCAATCATTGTGGAGTGGATTTGTGGACATCCACAGTGTCCGCAAGTACGTTGTAAATTAAAAAATAAAATTGAATTGTTTTCTTTAGATATTGTGTAGTCCCTATAGTAGGTCATGTTTCTTCTTAGTCATTATCCCACTGTTGTGTGGTAATAAAAAATAATGTTTCACATAGTCAACTAATTGTTATAAAGGTGGTCTCCGGTACATCACTCATGCGTATGCGTATTAGCCTGTTCACGCACGAGTAGTACTTGTGTTTAATGCGCGAGTTTCCACTCTACCAAGTGCTCATCTAGTTAGTGGGGTTGCCATGGGGAACCCCACTACTGTTATTGTGATGGCTGTAAACTTTCTTCCCTAAACTTTACATTTATTTTCAACTAATATATATTTTGTAATCGTTCAGCCAATGAGAATCCACTGTCCTAGATGACTTAACTAAAGCATGTTTCAAAATTGGTAGGTCATTGAGGGACACTGTATCGGCTGAGAATGTGTGTACGAGAATGTGTACTGTGAATTTAGATTCATAAATTTGGTGAATGTTTTACTGTACATCATTAATGGCATGAGCAGAATTGAATAAAATGTGAATTTCACAAGATGTTTGTATTTTTTATTTTATTTTTTTTCATATTAATTCAAAACACAATCTTTCATCATGGGCAAAATACCTTGAGGACTGAAAACACTAGTGACTGTTATGTCACCCTGTGGGTGACGTAACAGTCACTGGTGGCGACTATGGTTCACACCTGCAGGCAACTGTTACGTCACCCTGCGTGTGATGTAACAGCGGACAGACAGACGGACGGGACGGACAGACGGACAGGGGATGAAACATAGTCACCACCTTACGGCGGCAGTAAGCCTGGCAGAAGAGAATATATGACAGGATATGAAACGAAATAAAGAGAAAGAGAGTCGATGAAAAAAATATAAAATGAGGGAACGACCTCAAACAGGGAGAATGGTACAATATCATCAAGGCAACCCCACTTTGGAATTGTAAAATTGCATTAATTCTAGTTAGTATTGTGTTCGTTGTTGCTATCTGTGTCGTATGTGCACACAGTAGCACTTCCTGCCTTGCTGAAGTCACGTGACTCCAGGCTCATCTCCCATTAGCAGGAGGAGAAAAAAGGGGGGGCATGATCTGCGGCAGCCAATCACCGGATCAGCTCGGGATTTGGGGATAAACCAAGTTTTGACACACCCAGAGACCGGACCAAGCTTACCCGGTGCCAACTTTCTTACCCGGTGCCAACTTTCTTATCGCGCAAAAGTAGGCCATGGCCCACTTTTGCAAGAGCAGAGTGAGCGACCAGAAAGCAAGTAATGCTCGTGACAATACTTATGTGACCATCAGTGTTGTGAATAACGCCCTTACAAGTAACGCCCTTACAGTAAGGGATTACTTTTTTCAGTAACTTCTAACGTAACTCCTTACATTTCTCAAATTCCTAACGACGTTATGATTAGTGTGCCATCGTTACTGTCGTTACTCCGCGGCGGCGGCAGGACTCGCTGCACTGTGTGCTGTCTGTCTTCTTCAGCTCGCTTCTTCACAGTCTAACATAGAGTATATTGAATAGAGAAGGCACCGAACGAAAGTTCCCCTCTCGTCCACTTGCATTGTTTCCTCCGGATGCCTGTTCTAGTTTTAATATATCTATGTGTGTAACGTGATAAGTATAAGCCAATCAGAGCCAGTCTTATTCGTCGAGCAGAGCACAGCCATCTAGTAGAACAGCTGCGACATTGAGGGGCAGAAAAAAATGCTTATGATCCCATAGACTTAAATGCATTCGGTAACCTCGGTTGTCCCAATTAAATAGAAGTGTATATAGATGAGCCGCCATTGAAGTGGCCCCATGAAGTGAACAGAGTTTTCATGTAACTAAAGGCTCTGGCCTCTTGTAAGGAAACAGACACAACCAGGAGTGTTGCTGCGCACACACACACTAGCATTTGAGCTGCGGTAAAATACGCTCTCAGACGCAATGATACGAGGACGACAGCGTGACTGGAGCCTTTGCAGCGCGGAAATATAAACACTATTTTACATTCTTGCTGGTAAAGCAGGGGTTTTCAACAGGTGGTCCGGGGAGGATTCCAGGTGGTCCTCACACTAAATGATGGAAAGTTGGTTAACCAGATGCAATTCTTTGAGAGTGTAAACATGAAACCAAATGGACCCTTGCGGGTCCATTTGGTTTCATGTTTACAAGAGTTAAAATAATCATCATCTGAATTAGCCCAAGTCTACACAAGTAGAGAATGTAGAAGTTTAATGGTTCTTTATATCTGTATGTTTGACTGTTTTGTTTTTTAAATCCATCCTGATATTGTGGACAAAAGAAAATAAATCTTTAGTTTTGGGGTCTGTGAGGCCAAAATGTCCTCAAATGGTGGTCCGTGGCTAAATGCAGAATAAACAGTGGGCCCTGGTATGAAAAAGGTTGAGAACGACCGTGGTATAGGACGTGGACGAAAACAAAAACATTGAGGTGAAGTGTAGACAGCAAGCATTGTCCTCAGCAAAGAAAATCTTAATACAGCCCATGCTCAGCATGCTGCCATTAAAGGGGAATTCCACCCCTTTTCAAAAAAAGGTCCTAAAAGAAAAATCATTAACATGGCGAAACACAACCTCCATTTCTAGTAAACACAGAATGGGGAGATCTTTGTCTTGTCCACGCAACATCTCTAAGGCATATTAATGTCAGTAAAATGTTGAAAATGGGAAGAATTTCACTTTAAACTTGTAAGCACGAATACTACAGAAAAACACCCCTTTTTTTGTATGTTTTTTTTTTTTTTTTTTTAAAGTAAAGTAAAGTAACGCCCTTACTTTCATAATTTAGTAAGGAATAAAGTAACTAGTTACTTTTTCAGGGAAGTAACTATAACTATAATGCCCTTACTTTTTAAAAGTAACTTCCCCAACACTGGTGACCATTATATCATCATCTAAACCAACCAATCGGACTGGTTGGTTAGCGGTCGATGACCGCAAACAATTGCTTAACTTGTAAGTACTTGCGGAGCGATCAGTGTGCGATCGGTGTCAGGGTACACCTCTCTGCTCGCTCCCTCCGCTCACATGGACTACTTGTGTGCAACATGCAAGTTTGCACTCTACCGAGTGCTGAACTCGTTACTTGTATTCATTGGTATATTGAATCATGTCTCCCTTATTTTTTACTTATTTTGTTTTTGCCGTTAGTGACCGGTAGTCATTCCTGCCAGCTCCCACCTGATGTTGTGTGGGAGTCCGGAGTGATCCAGAGCATACTGAATAACTGCTATCTTACACAAAGTCTTCAGGCTGGGATTGAAGTCTAAGACAGACAGTTCAATGAGTTTGTTGCTATCTCCGAAAAATAGCAAACGATCCCCCACCTTGCAACAGCACATCTTGTAGTTCTCAGAGGGGTCTTTCCCCTTAGGCTCAACCTTCTTCCAGGAGAATGTCTCTATATTGAATCTCCACAGATCATTGATCTGTGATTTTTCCTGACTGTGGGAAAGGTTCCAGCCACCAAATATGTACAGCTCTCCATTGTGGTTAAAGGCTGAATGCCAAAGGCGTCCTATTGGACAAGGCTCTACAGAAGGCGTGGTCAGCCATAGGTTTCTCTCTGTGTCAAACACCCTGATGTCGTCGTAGTACTTTCCGTACCAGTAGCCCCCGAAAACAAACATCTTTGTTCCGATGATGGTGGCAGAGTGACCGTATAAAGGTTGCGATAATCTGGTGTTAATTAAAGTCCAGACCATTGTGGAGGTGTCCAACTTGTAGATCTCATTAGTGTTGTAAATCTTCAAGCAGAATCCTCCATAGATAATCATGTCCTTCCTCAACACGCAGGCTGAGTGGTCGTCTCTCGCCTCCGGAACAGTTCCAGAGACGCCTGGTTTGGACCATGTGTGGGCATCGACGTCAAAGGCATAAAGAACATTGCAATAAGGTTTCCCTCCCCAGATGTAGATAATGTCATCAACCAGCACAGCCGTGTGACCACGCACTGGCCGGTCCTGAGGGTGGCACTCCTCTCCTCGTCCGGCCGTCCCTGTGCTCAACTTCCTCCACCTCAAAGACACCGTGTTGAAGATGTGCACCTCCATCGGGGCCATGTTGCCACGCGGTCCTCCAAAGAAAAACAGCTTGTGCTCCACAGCGACGGCAGCGGAGCCACATGTGGCCCGCGCCCCATTCACACAGACCGACCAGCAGGACATTTTTCACACTGGAAATCTATTTGGAATTCTTCTCCTGGTATGCAGAACGATGTCCTAATGGGATGCAGGACTGTGCATCATCACTCAATACAGCTGCTATCGCATGCAATGTTTGATTCCGTAAAGCCAATCCCTTGGGTCAACCAACACATGTGGCCAATGACCTTTGATCTCCTTATATGGCAAATGCATTTGTGACTGTCTTGGTCATGGGGTGTTGATGAAGATGCTCTAATCGGCTAGATTACAGACTTCCGGAAGGGTGCACTCTTCCGAGTGTACAGATTTCAGATACACTCGACATTACCATTGTTTAACATCAATGAAGTTTTAAAGATGGAGTGCCATGAATTTTTTCTACCATAAAACATGATCATCAGGTATTAATGTTATATGAAAAGTAAGATTTTTCCTCAAAAAGTGTACAGTGTTTGTTAAACTGTCGTTTTTATGATTCCACCATACCAGTTCATTAAGGCCACCCACCAGGCCTGGTTTGCCTGGTGGGTGGTGATGGTTGGAGATCCACCTGGACTGAAGCCACACCCACAGCTTTAGTTGCATGATAAAGGGCAAGGAGTTAGGGGAGGGGCTGAACACGTGATGTCACTACATTGCAGTTTTTTTTTTTTTTTCATTTGCACGTTTAACTGCAGGAAAGGTTCAGCCCCCAGGAAGAAACCCTAAATACAAAGGGAAGACATCATTGCACATAAAAAACACACAAAGTGGTCTATTTACATACTGTCACCTCTTAAACATGTACAAAATTGGAAAAAAGACAAAAATCACGGCACCCCCTCTTTAAGCAGTTTTAACCACCAAACAATTCATGTCATTTAAACTTTTTTCCAGCATTGATCTGTTAAAATGAGCAATTGCAATATATATTGTTCAGTCTCTGCATTCATACCTTCAACACATTCAAAGCACCTACTATATGGCATTAAAAAAACAGATCTTCCCAATACCTAAGACAGGACACATCTCATTTTAGAGGAATATCCTTATTTGTGGAGATTCAATATAGAGACAACATTGAATGCTGCATTTGCACAGCATTCAACATTGTTTGAATATCCACAAATCATTGATTTTTTTTCTGACTGTGGAAAACGTTCCAGCCACCATAGAGTAATAAAAAATAGAAAGTGAACGGGAGTGATAGCCCCGCCCTCTTGCCGTTCATTTCAATACAAGTTGCTCAGTCTACTTCTGCATTGGACACCAAATACTTCCTTCCGCATTTGGACACCAAAATTTGGTCTCCAAATGTGGAAGTACTTCCTCCATGAACACGCACATGAACGAGCGAGCGCCCAATGTTAAACTTCGGGGGCACGGGGTTTTCCCAGTCATGAATTCACAGCCTGCCTTCAGTTCACACAATAACCACTAGGGTCGACCGCTTCAACATTGGAGAGGCTCTCTGGGGACACATGGGGTGCACGCATAGAGTAATAAAATAACAGAGACCTGACTGGAGCGACAGCCCCGCCCCCTTGCCGTTCATTTCAATGCAAGTTGCTCATTGGCGCATGAAGCACCCGGAAGACCGCCGGAAGTGCGCCTATTTCCGCATTTGACCACCAAAATTTGGTGGTCAAATGCGGAAGTATTTCTCCATGAACGCGCCCGACGCAAGGGATTATGGGAACCATGAACGAGCGCCGTCGCGCACGAGCAAAGGAAAAAAAACATCAAAAAGCATCAAAAACAAGCTTTTGGGTTTGCATTGAGCTTATTATCTGTCATATAATACATACGTTATGTTTTGAGAGGTAGTATATGACGTGAGGACCGCTGGTTTATTCAGAAAACAACTTAAATACAAACTGCCCTGTCCGCGTGCACAAAGCAAACCAGCGTGCGTGCTCTCCGGCGGTCGTGCATGAATTCCACCCGCCTGCAGTACCAGACTTGACCACCAGGGCCCCCCCTGCTTCAAGCCTAGAGCCACTGACTGGCGGTGTGGGTGCACGCAGTAGCACTTCCTGCCTTGGCTAAGTCACGTGACTCCAGGCTCATCTCCCAGTGGCAGGAAAAAAGGGGGGGGGGGGCGGCTAATCACTGGGCCAGCTAGGGATTTGGGGATAACCCAAGGTCTGACATACTGTACCTAGAGACCGGACCAAGCTTACCCGGATGTCACTTCTTGTGAGCAGAGCCGGCTGCGGGTCGGTGTGGATCCCCGTTTCTTTTCTTAGGATCTCGGGGATACCCTAAGACCTCTAATCCACATAACAGATTTGACAAGAAACTGGTATTTTTTCTATGTGGGTTATGGCATTCTTGGCCCATTTCAAAGGGGGAAAAATTATAAAATTAAAAAGCGTGCAGCCTTTTGGAAGCGAGAGATAGCATTATCTGTAATCTGTGGTTTATGACTCAGCGTGGAATAGAACTAGATCTGCATGCAGCAGAGTGCCAACTTGCTTATTGCGCACAAGTAGGCCATGGCCTACTTTTGCATGAGTCCAGCGAGCGACCACAGAGCAAGTAATACTCATGACAATACTTATGTCACCATTACATCATCACCTAAACCAACCGGAATACTTTGAGGGACGTAACCGAACGCTTAAAGGAGTGCTTCACCGGTACGGAATGCCTTTAAATGCTGTACAACGGTATCGAAATATGTGAAAAAAAATATATACATGTAAAAAAAGGCCACACGGTGGCGCCAGAGAAAGTATATTCTGTGCGTGGCTTGCTGCTCTCCCCTGCCTCCTTTACAGTATAGGCCCTCATTTATCAACGTGTTGTACACCCAAAAATGGACGTAGAGCGTGCGTAGACCAGAATTCCCACATTGTTCGACATTTATCATTCCCACCATGAACTTGAAGTTGATCCTACGTCTGCACAAAACCCACGTCAGGTCGGGAGCTGTCGTAGGATTTGTCCTTGCCTGTTTTTCTGACCTAAACAAGTGGAGCAGCATTGTCTGAACTGCTGAAAGGCATCTAAAGTTATCTATTCATTCACTCCTAACAGCTTTGGAAAGGCATACTGTATATACAGTAGGCTATGCGAGAAGACATGCCTAATCCCGGTGGGGAAAAAAAGAAGAATTAAATAAACACCACTTTTATTTGCAGTTACAAATACATGCACAGCCTGACTATTTACAATAATGCCACGTTAGGTGCTTATATCGATCCCAAGGCTGCTTGCGAGAGCAATTTCGGGAGTCGTGATCGGGGATCAGTGGGAGATTGCACCGCTGTGGAGTTACAGTAGCCTACCCTGGTTTGTATTGTACAATGGTCTGCACGAAGGATAGAAAGATTGCAAATCAGCATCATCACACTAATATGTAACACCTGCACTCCTGCAGTCATGTGCATGCCATCGATTCATTTATTAATCACCAATCACACCATAACGTTGATATGAGTTCATGAACTGTCACTGTTGGCAGTTATCTATCTTTTATGATTTAGGCTACGTGGTCACTCACAGGCAGCAGTCCGACTCACGGGGGAGAGAGAGGGGGGGGGCTGCGCTCTTCCTAAAAATGCATGGATTTAATCCTACACTACAGAATACTAACCTGTAGACTATTCCATTCACAGCGATGTAATAAAAACTGCAGGTCCTATAGGCCAGTAGTTTTCAATGTGGTCCGAGGACCACCAGTGGTTCTTGAGAGGGTTCCAGGTGGTCCCCAGGCTAAGTTGGTTAACCAGATGAAAAGTTGGTTTAGCCAGATGTAACTCTTGAGAGTGTAAACTAAAAATAAAACCAAATGGACCCTTGCTGGTCCAAATGCCATGCTAATAGCCTATTTAAGATTGGTAGAACGTCCAACCTATGACGCCAGTAATGAATTGCTCTGTGCTCGATACATAAGCCTCGCGGCCGTCCTACCCTCTCCTACAACGGCAGAACGCAGCTTTTGGCGTCGTGTTACAACGTGGACGAGAGCTACGCTGTAGAAGGGCGTCACCATGGAAACCAGAGATGCCAGTGGAAGAGGTGGATCCAGCCGGCGTCGCCTGCTTTCTTAACTATGTTGGGCTTCTGTTGCAACGGCGACGGACCATGCCTACTGCTCTCGTCCTGTCCAAGGCCTAGACACAGAAACTTAAATACCCTATTATTTTACTTAACAAACAACAGCGAACGGGGTTGGGTGTGTGTACTTGAAACAGCGGGGAGGTCGGGGGCTGGCGCGCCGCAGCAAGCAGCGCAGTCGGTGGAAAGTTTTTATTTTATTTTCCCCCATCACCATGGTTGCTGGTCGTATTGCAGCTGTTCATGTCACAAAGAAACGGAGGCGTGGCCCGTTTCTAAGGGCGTGTCAGTTTGATTTCTGCCGTCACATTTATCATTGTAGGAAGGAAATTAGGAAGGAATCAGCTGTGTGCCATCGCTTGATATATGCCGTGTGGACTTGTGTGCACTCCAAAACCCACAGTGGAATTTGGGGATGAATTTGCACTCCTTTGATAAATGAGGGCCTTAGTGTTCAGTGCTCTGGGAAACGTTTACCACCTACGTCACTTTTAGGGCAGTGACGTAGGTGGTAAACAGTCTGGAACCCCCTCCTCTGGTGTTCCACTACAGTATGCGCTGAGACACGGACACAGAGGCACGGATGCACAATAGTATAACCATACAGACGAGGTTTAATTTCGGCGAAGTATCCCTTTAACTTGTAATTACTTGTGCAAGTGAAGTGGGTGCAAGTTAAGCGATCGGTGTGCGGTCGCCGGTCATTGTCAGGGTACTTGCTCTATGCTCACTCACTCCGCTCACACACAAGTGCGCAACATGCAAGTTTCCACTCTACCGAGAGCCGAAGTAGTTCATGTATTGATTGGTACATCGATTCATGTTTCTCTTATATTTACTTATTTTGTTTTTGCCGTTGGTGACCGGTAGTCATGGCGTTAGTGACCGGTAGTCATTCCTGCCAGCTCCCACCTGATGTTGTGTGGGAGTCCGGACTGATCCTGATCATACTGAATAACTGCTATCTTACACAACGTCTTCAGACTGGGATTCAAGTCCAAGACAGACAGTTCAATGGGTTTGTCGTTTCCTCTGAAAAATAGGAAACGATCCCCCACCTTGCAACAGCGCGTCCTGTAGTTCGCAGACTGACACTGTCACTCGGACTGTGACAGTGCCTCCCCCTTAAGGCATGGATTCAAGACATGCCTCAAAGACATGCCTCAACAAAGTCCAGAACATCAAGAAGGGTGGGCGGCAGGGGGCCCGGCGGAGGGCAACAGAGTCACAAGACCAGAACAGAAGGGGTCTGAGAACACGGGCCAAACATATGCAACATATGCACAGCAAAAGTCTGGTGGCCGGCCTGGACGATGGGCAGAGACAGAGCCGGCAACCTCTGGTGGCCGGCCTGGACGATGGGCTGAGACAGAGCCGGCAACATCTGGTGGTTGGCCTGGACGATGGGCTGAGACAGGGCCGGCGACATCTGGTGGCTGGCCTGGATGGAACCGGGACCCAGGAGAAGTTGCCACATCCGGCGGACAGCCGGTAGGCCGAGACGAGGCGCCATCTGAAGGAGCAACTACAATCTCCAGAGGTGGGATGGCAGGCGGGGCTGCGGACTCTGGAGGTGGGGCTGCGGACTCCGTAGGCGCCATAGGGGTTGCTGCAGGCGGCGTGTAACTTGGGAGGCTGGGCAGCAAGGAGCCGAGCAGCAGAGAGCCAGGCGAGCTGGGCGGCGAGCAGCCGGGCAGCAGAGAGCCAGGCTGGCTGGGCGGCAAGCAGGCGGGCAGCAGAGAGCCAGGCGGGCTGGGCGGCGAGCAGGCGGGCAGCATAGAGCCAGGCTGGCTGGGCGGCGAGCAGGCGGGCAGCAGAGAGCCAGGCGAGCTGGGCGGCGAGCAGGCGGGCAGCAGAGAGCCAGGCGGGCTGGGCGGCGAGCAGGCGGGCAGCAGAGAGCCAGGCGAGCCTGGCGGCGAGCAGGCGGGCAGCAGAGAGCCAGGCAGGCTGGGTGGCGACAAGCTGGGTGGAGAAGTAGTGGACTGAAGAGCAGGGGAGGCTGGTGGAACTGCCTTCTGAGATGGCAATTGTGGAAAAATCGCACCCCGACGCTCCCATCTGAAAAATGCCATATACCGAGCAAATACTGGGTCCTGCCTCCAATATTTATCCAGCTGAAGAAGGAATTGGGGATCCTCAAAAAAGACATCCACTGACACACCAAAATCCTTCGGTGAAAAAGGAAGGCTGGGCTGGTGGCTAGGAGCCATGGTAGACAGCCTCAGCAGCATGACAAAAATCAAAAATCAAACCTCTGTGGCCTTGTCCGCTGGGTCCAAACTGGTCAGATCATTCTGTCACAATGCGCAAGGCAGGAGGGTTAGGACCCAAACGCAGGACAGAGGCAGAGAGGCAAAGTGCTGGAATCTCTAGGTTTATTCACGAAAATCCAAAATGCGAGGGGAACAGGAACAAAACACTGGTGACATGAACAATGATCTGACAAAGAACTGAACAACCAGGGGAGTATAAATACACAGGTACACAGGTGAACTAATTAGAAAATCAACACAAGGATTGGCTGAGACGGTAACAAGACAAGGTGGAGACACTAGGCAATCAAGAGTACTGGGGAGTCAACACAGAAAACATGAGCAACACAGGAAGGACTAACAAACTACAAAGTAAAAGCACACAACTGTTAAACTGAGAACAAGGAACACCACACAAAACATGAGTTACACTGACACTGTCACTCGGACTGTGACAGTGCCATGAATTTTTTCTACCATAAAACATGATCATCAGGTATTAATGTTATATGAAAAGTAAGATTTTTCCTCAAAAAGTGTACAGTTAAACTTACCAGTTCATTAAGGCCACCCACCAGGCCTGGTTTGCCTGGTGGGTGGTGATGGTTGGAGATCCACCTGGACTGAAGCCACACCCACAGCTTTAGTTGCATGATAAAGGGCAAGGAGTTAGGGGAGGGGCTGAACACGTGATGTCACTACATTGCATTTTTTTTTTTTTTCATTTGCACGTTTAACTGGAAAGGTTCAGCCCCCAGGAAGAAACCCTAAATACAAAGGGAAGACATCATTGCACATAAAAAACACACAAAGTGGTCTATTTACATACTGTCACCTCTTAAACATGTACAAAATTGGAAAAAAGACAAAAATCACGGCACCCCCTCTTTAAGCAGTTTTAACCACCTTCCAGCATTGATCTGTTAAAATGAGCAATTGCAATATACATTGTTCAGTCTCTGCATTCATACCTTCAACACATTCAAAGCACCTACTATATGGCATTAAAAAAACAGATCTTCCCAATACCTAAGACAGGACACATCTCATTTTAGAGGAATATCCTTATTTGTGGAGATTCAATACAGAGACAACATTTGCAGCATTCAAGGTTGTCTCTATTTTGAATATCCACAAATCATTGTTTTTTTTTTCTGACTGTGGAAAACGTTCCAGCCACCAAATATGTACAGCTCTCCATTGTGAGTTGTGTGTGCACGCCATAGAGTAACAACAGTTGTGCCCCTACGGGGCACAGGTCTCCACCGTCCGGCTCAGCTATGAGATCTATGACGTCATCATTACATCACACACGGGACGGAATGACGGGGTACAGACACGGGACGGAATGACGGGGTACAGACACGGGCGGAATGACGGGGTACAGACACGGGCGGAATGACGGGGTGCGTTCCATAGTCACCACCTTACGGTGGTGACTATGGTGGGTGGTGCGGGAGCACAGGACATGAAATAGAGTTGTGCCCCTACAGGGTATAGGTCTCCACCGTCCGGCTCAGCTATGAGATCTATGACGTCATCATTACATCACAAACGGGACGGAATGAGGGGGTACACTGGGACGGAATGACGGGGTACAGACACGGGCGGAATGACGGGGTGCGTTCCATAGTCACCACCTTACGGTGGAGACAACAATTACGGTGGAGACAACAACAAGAGTTGTGCCCCTACGGGGCACAGGTCTCCACCGTCCGGCTCAGCTATGAGATCTATGACGTCATCATTACATCACACACGGGACGGAATGACGGGGACGGAATGACGGGGTACAGACACGGGCGGAATGACGGGGTGCGTTCCATAGTCACCACCTTACGGTGGAGACAATAAAAAATAGAAAGTGAACGGGAGTCATAGCCCCGCCCCCTTGCTGTTCATTTCAAAACAAGTTTCTCAGTCTACTTCTGCATTGGACACCAAATACTTCTGCATTTGGACACCAAAATTTGGTCTCCAAATGTGGAAGTATTTCCTCCATGAACGCGCACATGAACGAGCGCCCAATGTTAAACTTCGGGGGCACAGGGTTTCCCAGTCATGAATTCACAGCCTGCCTTCAGTTCACACAATAACCACTAGGGTCGACCGCTTCTCCCTGTTTCTTTTTTTAGGATCTCGGGGATACCCTAAGACCTCTAATCCACATAACAGAGTTGACAAGAAACTGGTATTTTTTCTATGTGGGTTATGGCATTCTTGTCTCATTTCAAAGGGGAAAAAAATAATAAAATTAAAATGCGTGCAGCCTTTTGGAAGCGAGAGATAGCAGATAATGCTATCTCTTGCTGAGTTCCACGCTGAGTCATAAACCACAGATTACAGATAATGTAATCTGTGGTTTATGACTCAGCGTGGAACTAGATCTGCATGCAGCAAAGTGCCAACTTGCTTATTGCGCACAAGTAGGCCATGGCCTACTTTTGCATGAGCCCAGCGAGCGACCAGAAGGCAAGTAATACTCATGACAATACTTATGTCACCATTACATCATCACCTAAACCAACCGGAATACTTTGAGGGACATAACCAACCGCTTAAAGGAGTGCTTCGCCGGTACGGAATGCCTTTAAATGCTGTACAACGGCATCGAAATATGTGAAAAAAATATATACATGTAAAAAAAAGGCCACACGGTGGCGCCAGAGAAAGTATATTCTGTGCGTGGCTTGCTGCTCTCCCCTGCCTCCTTTATAGGCCCTCATTTATCAACGTGGTGTACACCCAAAAATGGACGTAGAGCGTGCGTAGACCAGAATTCCCACATTGTTCGACATTTATCATTCCCACCATGAACTTGAAGTTGATCCTACTTCCGCACAAAACCCACGTCAGGTCGGGAGCTGTCGTAGGATTTGTCCTTGCCTGTTTTTCTGACCTAAACAAGTGGAGCAGCATTGTCTGAACTGCTGAAAGGCATCTAAAGTTATCTATTCATTCACTCCTAATAGCTTTGGAAAGGCATACTGTATATAGGCTCTGCGAGATGACATGCCTAATCCCGGTGGGAAAAAAAAGAAGAATTAAATAAACACCACTTTTATTTGCAGTTACAAATACATGCACAGCCTGACTATTTACAATAATGCTACGTTAGGTGCTTATATCGATCCCAAGGCTGCTTGCGAGAGCAATTTAGGGAGTCGTGAGTTACAGTAGCCTACCCTGGTTTGTATTGTACAACGGTCTGCACGAAGGATAGAAAGATTGCAAATCCAGCCTGTTTCTAAGGGTGTGTCAGGTTGATTTCTGCCCTCACATTTATCATTGTAGGAAGGAAATTAGGAAGGAATCAGCTGTGTGCGACTGCTTGATATATGCCGTGTGGACTTGTGTGCACTCCAAAACCCACGGTGGAATTTGGGGACGAATTTGCGCTCCTTTGATAAATGAGGGCCTTATAGTGTTCAGTGCTCTGGGAAACGTTTACTACCTACGTCACTTTTAGGGCAGTGACGTAGGTGGTGAACAGTCTGGAACCCCCCCCTCTGGTGTTCCACTACAGTATACGCTGAGACACGGACACAGAGGCATGGATGCACGATAGTACCATACAGACGAGGTTTAATTTCGGCGAAGTATCCCTTTAACTTGTAATTACTTGTGCAAGTGAAGTGGGCGCAAGTTAAGCCATCAGTGTGCGGTCGGCGGTCATTGTCAGGGTACTTGCTCTCTGCTCACTCACTCCGCTCACACACAAGTGCGGAACATGCAAGTTTCCACTCTACCGAGAGCCGAATTAGTTCATGTATTGATTGGTACATCGATTCATGTTTCTCTTATATTTACTTATTTTGTTTTTGCCGTTAGTGACCGGTAGTCATGGTTGCCAGCTCCCACCTGATGTTGT
>CM076985.1:7644289-7654004 GCA_039105355.1 Benthosema pterotum
GGGGGGGTCCGTCGTGGTGGTTCTCCGAGGGGGGTCGGGGATCAAATGGTGCCGCTATATGCCGGCGCAGTGCTTATAGAAAACACATCGCGAGGCTACGCATGGCGCATGTGGCAAGCTTATGAAAACAATATTGGCACAGCGCAGCACAACGTCCACTATGGCCAGCCATAAAAACACAGCAACACAGCAATACACAGCAGCCCACACGTTAGAACGCAACAGAAGACATGCTCGTTCTAACAGCGGCCACATTATCAGAATACTATCCATTTACATGTAGCCGCCGCCTCCTCCTCCACCACCACCACCACCATCATATCGCGTTGCCTTTCTTTTCTGATCCATTCAGCAAATTAATGAGAACGACGCGGACAGAAGCATGCATCCCATGCGTACTGCGTAGCCTAATCATAGCCTAATGCGAAACGAGGAACAAGACGGTCACTGACTGTACAGGGAGGTGTTGGTTGATGAAGTTCTGTATTCCTCTTACACTGTTAGCTGTTCGATCTGATCCGTGTACGTAATGATCAGCTGGAACGCCGCGCGCCCAGAGCGCAAGAGCGCAGCTGCATAAGATTGGTAAGCCTAAATTAAAGCTTAACTCCGATAGAGTTGCAAAGGAAACTTCAAAGGAGACTTCTGTCCGTGAGTGACAGTAACCAATATTACAGTTGAATTATATACACACAAGGTTCAAGGTTCAAGGTTACTTTATTTAGTCTCGTTCGAGAAATTTGTCTTGGACATACAGACTTGCAGCAACAAGTAAGACAATACAGGACAATACAGTACAGTACATACAGTACAATAGTAGTGACTGGTACACCTCATCAGGCTTACATACCACCTCCCAAAGTAGTGCTTAGTTAAGTAGTCATAGAAAGAATATAAATATAAATAGAATAAATACAACAGTACCAAGACTAGTGCAGTTCTAGCAGCATCATACGACAATCACAGTCTTCTCCTCCCTCCCCTTGCCCCCTCAGCAAGAGAGTTATTGAGGAGTGAAATGGACATTGGTACAAAGGAGTATTTAAATCTATTATATCTCCATTTTGGAGCCTCGTACCTCCTACCTGACGGCAGTAACCTAAACTCAGGGTACAGTATATGAGAGGGATCAGACACAGTTTTCTTTGCCTGCCCTAGTGTGGCTTGCTCGAAGATGGTCTGCGGGGTGTTGGGAGGTGTTGACATCCCCATAATCTTCCCGGCCGTCTTTACCAATCTCAGGATTTCTGATTTAAACTTAACCGTCAGGTTTCCAAACCAATTGGCGATACCATATCTCACAATTGACTCAATACTAGCTCTGTAGAATATCAGCATTATGTTCGTACTTACTCCAAATAGTCTTAGTCTTCTAAGAAAGTGCAGGCGTTGGTGTATTCTAGTACAAAGATTTTCAACATGAGTGTGCCAGCTCATTTCACCATCAATTTGTACACCCAGGTACTTATATGAGGTGACCTGTTTGATATCATGACCATGTATCCTGATCATGGTATGGTCACCTATGGATCTAGGATCCACAACAATCTCTTCTGTCTTTTTCGTATTGATTTGTAGGTAATGGTTGTCACACCATCCTACAAACCTGTCTACTCCATCAGTGTAGCTACCTATGCTACAGTCTTTTTTGAGTAGACTAAGAACAACAGTGTCATCAGAGAACTTAATGACGTAATGATTTGGTTGTGAGCTGACACAATCATTTGTATACAGGGTGAACAAGAGAGATGAACTAACTGTCCCTTGAGGGGCCCCTGTACTGCTCACTGCCTTGTCAGAGAGCACAGAGTTGAATCGCACTTGTTGTTCTCTTTTAGAGAGAAAAGAAAAATACCACCTTATCAAGAATGGGTTTACCTTCATACTTTTTAGCTTCTCTAAGAGAATGTCAGGATGTATTGAATTAAAAGCAGAGCTAAAGTCGACAAAGAGAAGCCTCGCGTAAGTTCCATCACCCTCTAGGTGCTTTAAAACCCGGTAAGTTAAGGTGGAGATTGCGTCACTAGTTCCACGATTTCTCGCATAAGCAAATTGATATGGATCCAATGATGGCTCAGTGTCTTTTCTGAGCTCTTCTAAGAGTATTCTCTCCAGGGATTTCACCACGTTTGAGGTTAATGCTACTGGTCTATAGTCGTTGTTTTCTAACGGACACGGCTTTTTAGGCACTGGAACTATAATTGACTTCTTCCAGATATCAGGCACTGTATGTGTGTCAATTGACATCTGGAACAGACTGTGCCATGCAGGCGTTAATTCCACCGCACACGTTTTTAAAAGAAATGCATCCATCCCATCAGGACCTGCCGCTTTGCTGGTCTGCAAGGCTCTAAACACTTTAGTAACAGAATCCGGTGCAATAATTATTCTATCATTGAACACATTACAGGGTACAGAGTTGATCACATCATTGCATTCCTTTTCACGATCAATCTCAAATCTCAGAAAGAAGTTATTTAACTCGTTTGCCTTTGAGCTCTCGTTCTGAGCAACCATCAGCTTCTTTGTGGACTCTGTGTTGGTCATTTTCCTGATCGAGTCCCACAGTTTTTTGGTATTTGAGTTTGCCAACTCCTGCTCAGCACGCTCTGCGTGCTGTCTCCTGGACTCTCTCAGCTGCCTAGAGAGTTCTTTCTCTGCAGCCCTTAAGGCTACAGAGTCCCCAGCCCTGAAGGCTGCCTTCTTCCTCCTGATGCAGTCCTTTACTCCCCTTGTGATGTAGGGTTTATTGTTTGGGTATTTTGTGAACGTTTTCTTGGGTAGTATGGACTCCACACAGAAGCTGATGTAAGCGGTTATTGTTTCTGTGGCTAAGTTAATATCTGCATCATAAAAGAAAACCTCCCAATCAGTACACAGAAAACACCCTTTCAGCTCCTCCACTGCATCATCAGACCAAACATGTATTGTCTTTGTGACCGCGTCGCACATATAGAGAAAGAAAAAAGGGGAAAACAAAGGTAAATGTTTAATTCCTCCTCTTTACTCCTTTCCCTCGGAGGAAGGGAAAAAACAACTTATCGACTCGGGCTTTTTGGAGTCGACTCGTGTTATGCAAATCCATGCATCGATGTATCGATTTTTTGGTTAAAGCCCTAGGCTACACCAGCCTGTTTTAATTGACACAAAAATGCTTCTTGGGTCAAATATTGGTATGCGATTAATTGAGATTAATGAATTACAAGGCTTCAAATTAATTAGATCAAAAAAATAATAATCGAGTCCCACCCCTACTAAATATGTTTTCTATTGGAAGGTGATGGGGGCGTTACAGCGTACACAGTGGCGTTTCGAAGCAAGTTGGTGCCCCAGGCAAGATTGTCCCTGGCGCCCCCCTTACGGCTCCATTTGGTAAAAAGGGCGCTAGGGAAAATCTCCTGTGATGTCATACCTATGACAGGCACAGTAAAATGGCGCCCCCCAAGGGATAGAAATATGAACTATTTTCTAAACTAACTGATCTATTTTCTAAACCAGGAGTTGTGTAGATTAGGACTAATTCGCATGATGAATATTTTAACTCTTGAGAGTGTAAAAGTGAAACCAAATGGACCCGCCAGGGTCCATTTGGTTTCATTTTTACGTTCTCAAGAGTTACATCTGGTTAAACAACTTAGCTGGGGACCACCTGGAACCCTCTCAAGGACCACTGGTGGACCCCGGAGCACCGGCTGAAAACCCCCTGTTCTAAACACATTTTATATGTGTTTTAAATGTTGAATTCTAGTTATAGACGTATAATGTATTTATCCATATGAGGCTTATGAGCCTGGGATCCTTTTAAAGCATGCCTGGTGGTCGGTCAAATTTTAAAAAATATTTTTTTAAAATTGATTGTACAGCCTGGGTCCGGGTATTCATATAGGCGAATCTTGATCGATATGAAACTGAAAGACTAAAAATAAAACAATGAACGTCAATCATGATGTTTACGTCAAAAAATATCCGACGAATACATGAACGGAATAGTCTGTCTTATTGGGGTCTGTCTGTCTGTCTGTCTGTCTGTCTGTCTGTCTGTCTGTCTGTCTGTCTGTCTGTCTGTCTGTCTGTCTGTCTGTCTGCCCATTCTCCATCACTCCATATAAAACACCCCCACCCCCTCTAGTCTATCACACACACACACACACACACACACACACACACACACACACACACACACACACACACACACACACACACACACACACACACACACACACACACACACACACAGATTTGCGTAACAATAAGTGGTTCTGCCCAAGGTCAGATAAGAGAGAGAGAGAGAGAGAGAGAGAGAGAGAGAGAGAGAGAGAGAGAGAGAGAGAGAGAGAGAGAGAGAGAGAGCACATCCACTCTTCCTTTCATCTCTCTCTCTCTCTCTCTCTCTCTCTCTCTCTCTCTCTCTCTCTCTCTCTCTCTCTCTCTCTCCTCACAGCTTTTGAATTATCTCTCGCCCGCTCACATAATAATAATTACTGAGAGGAACCCGCCATGCCGAGATAAGACAGGCTAGGAGGGACAGACAGACAGACAGACAGACAGACAGACAGACAGACAGACAGACAGACAGACAGACAGACAGACAGACAGACAGACAGACAGACAGACAGATGCTAGAAGTCTACTACAGTGAGTAGGCCAACGTCATGATATTTGATTTTCATACTGTATTTGTTTCATTCATCCTGTGTGTAATGCTTTGGCAAGGGAAGAATGCTTGGTCAATTGCCAATAAAGCACACAGAGAGGCATGGGGAGGTCAAAACATCATGGGATAAAGAAGAGTTGAAACAGCTACTTTTAAAAATGGCATGCCATGTTTTGGTTTGGTTTGGTTTGGTTTGGTTTGGTTTGGTTTGGTTTGGTTTGGTTTGGTTTTGGTTTGGTTTGGGTCATCAGGTATGGTTATATAAAGAGGAGGATCATGTGTACAGTAATTGGCTGGTATTCTCTATCGCTGTGGTGTACACCGACGGTTTTCAACCCTTTTCATCCCAGGGCCCAACATTTATTCAGCATTTGAGCCACGGACCACCATTTGAGGATATTTCTTTAGACCCACATACCCCAAAACTAAAGATTTATTTTGCTTCTGTCCATGACCATTAATCTTCTAGTTGTGTAGACTTGGACTAATTTGCATGATGAATATTTTAACTCTTGAGAGTGTAAAAATGAAACCAAATGGACCCTGGCGGGTCCATTTGGTTTCATTTTTACGCTCTCAAGAGTTACATCTGGTTAGCTGGGGACCACCTGGAACCCTCTCAAGGACCACTGGTGGTCCCCGGACCACCTGTTGAAAACCGGGTCTGGGGCCTTCTGGTAGGCATCAACACCAGTTGTTGAAATTGCAACAGACACACAACATGCATGAAGCTAAAGGTAGAAGCAGTAGTAGTAGTAGTAGTAGTAGTAGTAGTAGTAGTAGTAGTAGTAGTAGTAGTAGTAGTGTTTCAAATCATTCTAAATAGGGGGTGCCGTGATTTTTGTATTTTTTCCATGTACATGTTTCAGAGGTGATATTATGTAAATAGACCCCTTGGTGTGTTTTTTATGTGCAATGATGTCTTCCCTTTGTATTTAGGGTTTCTTCCTGGGGGCTGAACCTTTCCAGTCAAACGTGCCAATGAAAAAAAACTTCAATATAGTGACATCATGTGCTCAGCCCCTCCCCTAACTCCTCCCCCTTTATCATGCAACTAAAGCTGTGGGTGTGGCTTCAGTTCAGGTGGATCTCCACCCATCACCACCCACCAGGCAAACCAGGCATACTTAAAGTGGGGGTGCCGTGATTTTTGTATTTTTTCCAATTTTGTACATGTTTTAGAGGTGGCAGTATGTAAATAGACCCCTTGGTGTGTTTTTTTATGTGCAATGATGTCTTCCCTTTGTATTTAGGGTTTCTTCCTGGGGGCTGAACCTTTCCAGTCAAACATGTCAATGAAAAAAACTTCATTATAGTGACATCATGAGCTCAGCCCCTCCCCTAACTCCTCCCCCTTTATCATGCAACTAAAGCTGTGGGTGTGGCTTCAGTTCAGGTGGATCTCCACCCATCACCACCCACCAGGCAAACCAGGCATACTTAATGAACTGGCTGGGTGGAATCATAAAAATGACAGTTTAACAAACACTGTACACTTTTTGGGAAAAAATCTTACTTTTCATATAACATTAATACCTGATGATCATGTTTTAGGGTAGAAAAAATTCACGGCACTCCATCTTTAATGAACTGGTAGGGTGGAATCATAAAAATGACAGTTTAACAAACACTGTACACTTTTTGGGACAATAATACCTGATGATCATGTTTTAGGGTAGAAACAATTCATGGCACTCTATCTTTAAATACAAGCACTTTAATTTGAAATAATATCTTGTGGTGTTTTGCATGCCATCGTGTTTGGTGGGGCAGACTGGGCATTTAGGGGGGCATCCCCCCCCCCCCCCCATATGCCCATGCCTAGCTCCGCCCCTGACACACACACACACACACACACACACACACACACACACACACACACACACACACACACAACACACACACACACACACACACACACACACACACACACACTCTCCGCTCCTGTGTTGCCGTGTCTATACCTCCATGTGCTGCGACCTCCCATATCTCAGGGTCATGCGCTAAGCCTCCTACATTCCCTGAGCTACTGAATACACACACAGACACACCCACACACACACACACACACGTATGCACGCACGCACACGTGCACACTCACACGCATGCGCGTGCACATACACGCATGCACACACACATACACACATTTGCACTTTAAAATACATTTATTGTAAGTCTACTGACTTGCACTACTACTGTAGACTACTGTATCATGTTTTTTTATTATGGAATACAAGAATACTATAGCATTATGAAGGTGGGCCTAAAATCTATACTAACCAGTAGGGCCGCGTCGGGCCTCTGGCTCCATGAAAAAAAATATATATTGAATTATTATTATTATTTTTTTTTTAAACAATAGTTATTTTTGCTATTTACCTATTATTAAAGGGGAATTCCACCCATTTTCAAAAAATTCCTGAGAGGATACAAATGTGAACCAAATGGACCCTAGCGGGTCCATTTGGTTCCATTTGTACCCTCTCAGGAAAAAAGGAGTCTGAAAGAAAAATGTTGAAATACATCTTGATGATGTCATCAGATGTATTTCACCATGTTAATGCTTTTTTTCAGACCTCCATTTTTAGGGAATACAGAATTTTGGGAACTTTTTTTTTTAATCATGTCCACACAACATCTCTAAGGTATATTAATGACATTAAAATGTTGAAAATGTGTTGAGTTCTCCTTTAAGATGGTGCTGATTGGCATTTCAATTTTACTCTGTGGAAAATTCTCAAATTCTGCCCAAACCTGACAGTTTAGGGTTGGGCCGGGCCTAAAATCTATTCCATTTAATCAGGCCGAACTCGTCCTTGATCAGTTAGGGTCCGGTTAGGGCCTGGCCATAATTTTCAGGCCATGTTCTGCACTGTTCAAATATTTAAAGCAATTTCTGACCTGACTATACTTGTGTCAGAGCCTTAGAAATAGACAGAGTTGCGCCAACTCCATTCACTTCATGGATCCAGTCTACCTCTACTGCAGGGGTTTTACCACAAGTGGTCCTTGAGAGGGTTCCAGGTGGTCCCCAGGCTAAATGATGGAAAGTTGGTTAACCAGATGTAACTCATGAGAGTGTAAAAATGAAACCAAATGGACCCTTGCGGGTCCATTTGGTTCCATTTTCACACCCTCAAGAGTTAAAATGTTCATCATCTGAATTAGCACCACTTAATTAAGAAGTCTACACTGTTTTGTTTGCAAAATCCAGCCTGGAATTATAGACAAAACGAAAGTCATTCTTTAGTTTTAGGTCTTTGGGTGATATTGTCGTCAAATGGTGGTCCGTGGCTCAAATGCTGAATAAATAGAGGTCCTGGTACCTAAAAATGTTGAAAACCATTGCTCTACTGGTTAGTGACAACGAATAGTGACAGCCGGAAGTTACTGAATACATTGGAGCCTATGGGCTCGCACGAGTACATGACCCATGTGGCCAGGATATTTTTCTGCCCCTCAATGTCACAACTCTGTATATTTCTAAAGCTCTGACTTGTGTATAGTAGGAACCTTTGTGACAGGCATTTGCGTGACACAGGGACCCTTTAATGGTTGCACCTCTGTTTAGATTTCAGCTGCATGGACAGTGGAAATAATAATGTATAATGTTACAAACTGTTGGACGATTGTATTATTAATCCAGACTGAAAAAAGGGAATTAGTCACTACCAAACATAGGTAAGACACAGCCTACATTTGTTTCTTATTACTTCTGCCGCTGTGCAGAAATGAGCAGTTTAATTTCTGTTTGTATTAAACAGCATTGAAACTCACCAACTTGCAGATGTAGGGAAAGCTTGAATTATGCTCTTTATAACTGCAAAGTGATTATTTGATTAAAATCCATCCTAGACATGTAATGAGCTACTTTCTGTCAATAAACAAAAGTGCTGTAGTTTGGAGGCACTTGCTGCCTCCTGAATTTTGCGCAAATGCTAAACAGGTGGCACACAGGGCCGTTCGGTGACTTACAACAAGTGCTTCCAAACTCCAGCACTTGGAAAAAAGAATCACCTGTTTTATCAAACAAACACTTTGTAGATAAAACGACGATAATTCAAGCTTTCCATACAGCTGCAGTGTTGGTGAGTTTAATGTTGTTTAATACAAGCAGATCAATGTTGGTGAGTTTAATGTTGTTTAATACAAGCAGATCAATGTTGGTGAGTTTAATGTTGTTTAATACAAGCAGATCAATGTTGGTGAGTTTATTGTTTAATACAAGCAGAACAATGTTGGTGAGTTTAATGTTGTTTAATACAAGCAGATCAATGTTGGTGAGTTTAATGTTGTTTAATACAAGCAGATCAATGTTGGTGAGTTTAATGTTGTTTAATACAAGCAGATCAATGTTGGTGAGTTTAATGCAGGGGCGGATGTAACATTTCCCAATGAGGGGGGGTGGTATGGGGGCGGCTACTCACCCGTACCATTTTCGGTTACAGGACCTTTATTAGTCAAATAAGGCATCAATAATATAACATCAGTTGAAGTTGCAACAGACACGCAGCATGCATAAAGCTAAAGGTCTGACTAAGAGAGTTTTCTGTTTTCAATGATGAAATGCTGTTGGTTTAGTGGTGACACAGTTGTAGTCAGTTAGTAGCAGTAGTAGTGTTTCTAATCATTTTAAATATATGCACTGAAATATCTTTGGTTGTTTTACATGCCATCGTGTTTGGTGGGGGGGCTGGGCATTTGAGGGGGGGGGGGGGGGGGGGGGGGGGGGGGGGGGGGGGGGGGGGGGGGGGGGGGGGGGGGGCATTGCTATGCCCATAGATCCGCCCCTGGTTTAATTTTAATGCAAGCAGATCAATGTTGTGAGTTTAAAATGTTGTTTAATACAAGCAGATCAATTTGGGTAGTTTAATGTTGTTTAATACAAGCAATCAATGTTGGTGAGTTAATGTTGTTTAATACAAGCAGATCAATGTTGGTGAGTTTAATGTTGTTTAATACAAGCAGATCAATGTTGTGAGTTAATGTTTTTAAACAAGTAAGCAGATCAAATGTTGGTGAGTTTAATGTTGTTAATACAAGCAGATCAATTTGGTGAGT
>CM076985.1:7654504-7664504 GCA_039105355.1 Benthosema pterotum
ACGTTCTGTTTAACATGTGAAAGAGTCCTGAAGTGAGTCTCCAAGAGCCCGGAGAACGCACAGCATAATACCCCCAGATTAATGTCTTTTAGACGAGCTGGTAATCAGAGCCACGCGTGCTCACGCACGCACACTCATACAGACCCACTGCGTGCAACACACACACACACACACACACACACACGCCAGGCGTTTTGTGAACGGGATCGTTTATGTTGTAAAATCACTAACGAACAGTGTTGGTCAATATTACTTAGGAAGTAACTTCTTTACTTTACTCGTTACCCCTTAGACAAAGTAATATCATTACTTTACTTATTACTGGAATCGAAGAGCAATATATTACATATTACGTTATTACTTTCCCAAGTTCTCAACTCCCACCTTTGGAAAAAATAGAGCTTTAGCGAGCTCTTTTTAGAACAGAATCCAATTTATTGGAATAATAATCCCTCCAATCCCACAAACTGCACCTGAAAACAAACATTGTAAATGTCTTTACAAAACAGACCTGCAACTAACAAAACCAGATTTTGAAATATTTGTCTCTTTGACTTTTTAAACTTGTTCACAATTGTTTTCAAAGACAATTGAGGTCTTGTATTTAAAAATACAAAATAAAGCAGCAAGCGATTTGTAGTGTACATAACTGCGCAGGATGCAGCGTGTGGACTGGATCTACAATCTACTGCACATCTCTGTTGTTACAGTACCTGTCGATAGCTTGTAAATCTGTTCTATTTTTGCATGCAACAACAAGCTCATTTTAAACAAGTAACTTGGCGTTACTTACAAAGTAATGCATTACTTACTACCCATTTTTGAGTAAGCTCGTTACTTTACTTTTTGGAGCAAAAGTAATAACAGTAATACAACAATACAGTAATATGTAATCTAAAATTAGTTACTGCCCAACACTGCTAACGACCAACTTAAAGGACAACTTTGTTGTTGTTTTTTCAACCCAGGTTCATGTTTTTAGGTTATTAGACAAAATGATGACAAGATGAGTCTGAATTGTTTTGATCCATTAAAACAAACAAGTTTGTATATTGTTAACCAATTTGCAAAATGTTAACGCAACATTCGTTGAACTCTGACCCGTCTATCACACGGAAGTATTTTCGTGCAGCATGTAGTGATATGTGCACAAAATTATGCTAGTTTCTATTGTGTCATTATAATAGTGATGCTAGATAAAACCAAGCTTGTTTCCCTTGAGTCATTATAATAGTGATGCTAGATAAAAGCGGGCCTGTATAGTGACAATCCTGGAATCAGTAACACTGCTTAACGGGTTGCATGCCCCTTTTTTATGTTGCTAAAACAGCAAATGGCTGGTATTCAATTAGGGCCAAAGATTTTGTAGATTTGCACTCTCATGAGATTTGTTAGTTAGTATTAGTCGATCCAGGAGCATCTTTTTCACTATTTTCGATCATTTGCATCCAGAGATGTGCGCAACATTATTAGTAACATTATTACTCTTCTCTGTAACAGTTTAATATAAACAGGAATTATACATCCTATACAAAACAGTAATGTTACTTCAGCTAATATTACTTGTTACTTTGGTCATGCTGCTGCTTCAACTGTATTGGATTAGAGAAGTGAGATGAGCTAATACCACTTTACTTTGAGCTAAATAAGTGTGATGAACAACAACCTGTTATTGTTAACTGTCAGACGTACAAAGACTAGTGTCAGGGTTGAGACATTGAAACATAAAGAAAGACCTTGTGTGTGTTTCTCCTTATATTAGCATTATAAAGATTTGTAAAGTGGGTGACTCTTATTCTAGACTAAAAACATTGTGTTGTTGTACTTACCTTTTTCGCGGGTGGGCTGATGCAAAAGTAACAAGTTACCTAAGTTAGGGGGTTTTCAACCTTTTTGACTCCAGGGACCACCATTTATTCAGTATCGAGCCACGGACCACCATTTGATTATACATTTTCACACCAAAGACCTAAAATTAAAGAATTATTTTGATTTTGTTCCACAATTCCAGGCTGTATTTTGCCAACAAAAATAATTAAGTGGTGCTAATTCAGATGATGAATATTTTAACTTTTGAGAGTGTAAAAATGAAACCAAATGGACCCGCAAGGTCCATTTGGTTTCATTTTTACGTTCTCACGAGTTACATCGGGTTAACCAACTTTCCATCATTTAGCCTGGGGACCACCTGGAACCTTCTCAAGAACCACTGGTGGTCTCCGGACCACCTGTTGAAAACCCCTGACCTAAGTAATTTAAAAAAATCTACGCATTTAGAGAACGTGGCAACCATTTAGAAACATGCACGTTCACATCCTAATGGTATGCCAACATCAACACAGGGACACATTATTTAGTTTGGGTCTGGAAGGCTAAATAAATGTCATCAAATGGTGGTTGTAGCTCAGAATAAATAATGGACCTTGATATGAAAAATCTTGAAAAAACACTCATGCTATACTACGAACAGATATTATAAATATACAATTAAAAAAATTATATACAATTAATCTAAGATTAACTACGGACAATCATGCGATTAATCGCGATGAAATATTTTAATAGACTGACAGCTCTAGTAATAAGTACTCTAATATCCGGTAATATTGCCCAACATTGTACCTACCTGTCTCCATTGACCAGCTGCTTGTTTTTTCTTGCCTCTAATGAGTTGATGGTTTTCCATCAGCTCAGGGTTTTTCAACCAGTGGTCCGGGGACCGCCTGTGGTCCCTGAGAGGATTCCAGGTGGTCCCCAGGCTAAAGGATGGAAAGCTGGTGAACCAGATGTAACTCTTTGAGAGCGTAAACATGTTACGCTCTCAAGAGTTAATAAATTCATCATGTATGTGAATTAGCCCCAAGTCGACACAACTAGAGAATGTAGAAGATTAATGGTCATTTATGATCTGTATGTTTGACTGTTTGTTTCCCAAATCCAGACTGGTGTTGTGGACAAAAGCAAAATAAATCTTAATTTTGGAGTCTGTGGGGCCTAAATGTCCTCAAATGCTGGTCCTCCGTGGCTCAAATGCTGAATAAATAGTGGGCCCTGGTATGAAAAAGGTTGAAAACCACTGCGTCAGATCACATCGTTCGTTCTACAGTCGTTTGAATCATGTTTGTAGCTGTGAGTACTGGAGTGATGCGTGTGTGTGTGTGTGTGTGTGTGTGTGTTGTGTGTGTGTGTGTGTGTGTGTGTGTGTGTGTGTGTGTGTGCGTGTGCGCGTGCGCGTGTGCGTGTGTGTGTCTCAGATCTCTTAGCGGTATGTTGGCTCGCTCCGCTTTTTGGGGCGCTTTTTTATTTATGGGTGTGTCAACTCTGTACCGCCGCGGAACAATGATCTACCAAATTGAAATATAGCAGAGTTTACTCTGCTGATTGAGAGACACACACACACACACACACACACACACACACACACACACACACACACACACACACACACACACACACTTTTGTGTGTGCCATGTAATTGGTATATGGATTAATGTGAGCATCAGTGACAGCTTCCTGTTTCTTCTGCAGGGACGTGCACACATGGACGTCAAGGGAGGGGGCTTCGGCCCTCTGCCCCTTTTACTGTACTCTGTCTGTAAAACAACTGTCCTTTAACCAATCCATGAATGCAGCATTTACTATGGTCTGTAAAACAACTGTCCTTTACTAAACTATGAATGAATGCATCATTTACTATGGTCAGTGAAACAACTATCCTTGCCTTTCCATGCCATACTGGAAGACAGCATTCAGTCTCCTGAACTTGAACGCAGCATTTTTGCGTTGAACAAAATGTATTTTTAAATCCGTGTCGTTACACTACATAAAGAGTGCTGGGTTGTGCCCCGAAAATATTTGTGAGTGCAGCATACGTCGCGACGGGTGACCAAACAGTCGTGCCTAATTTATTTTTCAACTTCTGTGAAATCGTTAAGTCAGAACATTTTTGCACCAACAGTCGTGACCGTTGGGGGTTAAGGTTAGGCATAGGTTTTACCGAGGTTATGTTTAGTTAGCGACCGTTGAGGAGTCGTCACGACCATTGGCCCAACAGCCGCGACCGATGGCCAACGTCCCACTAAGAGATCTATAGAGTCTATACAGGTTATGAAGGTTTTCAACCTTTTTGGCACCAGGCCCACTATTTCTTCAGCATTTGAGCTACGGAACACCATTTGAGGACATTTTAGCCCCACAGACCCCACAACTCAACATTTCTTTTGCTTTTGTCCACAATTCCAGGCTGGATTTGAGAAACAAAACAGTCAAACATACAGATCAAAAATGACCATTAATCTTTCTAAATTCTCTAGTTGTGTAGACTTGGGCTAATTTACATGATGAATATTTTAACTCTTGAGAGTGTAAACATGAAACTATTGATGTGACTGTGGTTACGTCATCACGCAGGATGCTTTTTTTACTGGAAGTAATTAAAAAGGTTTTTTTGGCAGATGTTTTGATATAAAAAAATACACAAAAGCGAAAATTTTAACTTTTTTGGAATGCATTGGCGAGTATTGACATTGACCACTGGTAACTGATCTTTTAAAAAACACCTTTTTGGGGATGGTAAAGATAACAGACCAAAATGTAAAATTCACGGTGACCCGTTTAAATCCACAGATTCATGCAAACCCAGTGTAAAATGGCTCATACTGGAGCTCATCTTATTTTTTTAATACATTGACACTACATTTAGTCCTAGTTTTAGTCATTATTGCTTCTTCACATAGTGTTCATCTTCGTTGTATAGTTTGAAGTCCTCTCCATGGAACCCACACAGTGTTAATATTCAACATGTGGTCTCAGATCATCTGACAGATGCATTTTCAGGCCAATTTGGACAGAAATCAGTGATTTGCATATTATAATGGATTCTGCTACTCTCATTCTCCACGGAGGATGTGTTCACCCCCACAGACCTTTTGGTATTCACTCATAAATATTCAGCTTAGAACAGATTTGCTCATACATGTTTATCTTTATAACATGTTGACTCGTAAACATTCAGTTCATATAACGTTGTTAGAATGTTACACTACACTGTAAATCTCTGGAACACGTTGACATGTTAAAAACTAAACACCAATCTTTACTTATTTTTTACTTATGGCCCCTTAGAAAAAGTAATACTATGACTTATCTTACTTCTTACTTATCTGTTGATAGCTTGTATATCTGTTCTATTCTCACATGCAACAGCAAGCTCAAAAGTAATAAGTAACCTGGCATGTTTTGGCAGAATAACATTACACATTTTTGGCAGAGTAATATCTTTACTTTTTCTGGAAAAAAGTAATAATATTACAGTAATATGTAATATTTAATTAGTTACTGCCCAACACTGGTAATAACTAAATACCAAATCATTATTTATGGATGTCAAATATGGTGAAATTCAATTAAATTCAGCTTTATTGGTATGAGAAAACAAAACTTTACATTGCCAAAGCAAATGCCACAAATACAATGCAATACAATAAAAACATTTGAAAATGGAAAAGGTATATTCAGTTGGAGGAGGTACAGAGTTTTGTAAACAGAGTTAGGTCACACTGCATTGTTTTATACATGTTATAACAGGCCATCTTTTAAAACAAATAGCATCAATGTTTTACCTCTTTGGGGCAAATGGCGACTTTTGGCGACGATATTCCCTCAAGATGGAGCAGCTCTGTTTACATGGGCACGGTCTATATCAGTGGTTTTCAACCTTTTTGATCTCAGGGACCACTATTTATTCAGCATTTGAGCCACTGACCACCATTTGAGGACATTTTAGCCCCACAGACACGAAAACTACGATTTATTTTGCTTTTGTCCACAATTCCAGGCTGGATTTGGGAAACAAAACATGCAAACATAGTTAACATACAGATCAAAATGACCCTCAATCTTCTATACTATAATTGTTAGACTTGGGCTAATTCACATGATGAATATTTTAACTCTTGAGCGTTAAAAAGAAATGGAGCCGCAAGGGTCCATTTGGTTTCATTTTTTTACGGTCTCAAAGACTCACATCTGGTTATCCAACTTTCCATCATTTAGCCTATAGCAGGGGTTTTCAACAGGTGGTCTGGGGACCACCAGTGGTCCCTGAGAGGGTTCCAGGTGGTCCCCAGCTAAGTTGGTTAACCAGATGTAACTCTTGAGAACGTAAAAATGAAACCAAATGGACCCTTGCGGGTCCATTTGGTTTCATTTTTACACCCTCAAGAGTTAAAATATTCATCATCTGAATTAGCTACACAAGTCTACACAACTAGAAGATGGACAAAAGCAAAAGGAATCTTTAGTTTTGAGGTCTGTGGGGCCAAAATGTCCTCAAATTGTGGTCCGTGGCTCAAATGCTGAATAAATGGTGGGCCCTGGGATCAAAAAGGTTGAAAACCCCTGGCCTATAGGAACCCTCTCAAGGACCACTGGTGGTCCAAGGACCACCTGTTGAAAAACCCTGGTCTAGAACGTACAGACAGTAGTCGTTAGGGTGGTTGTATTTCATTGGCCAATCTTCTTTAGTCACAACACAGTTCACAAATCTCGCTGCTGTGTTTGCACTTTGTTGTATTTCTTCCAATACATATGGCGTTTTTTCATCATTAGTCATAGTTTCAAACTCGACACTGACGTTTGCTGTGCTACTGAGGTTTAGGCTGAGGTATAGTTTTTGTTTGTGTCACCTCAAACTCCTCACCAGAACAGATAGTGTTTAAATGATTTTTTTTAAACCAATGAATATTGGTTAAAAAAAAATCATTTAAACACTAGGATGTTATTAGGCAAAATGAGAGATGGGTATTTAATTGTCTTACATTTGCAGTCGTACTAGACCTCAGGAAATTACACCTGGCTGCGAAAAATTACAGGATCTACTGAATGTGAAGGAGGCAGCACACCGCCGTGTACTCTACACTGTATAATAGGCTGTAATCATTTGTGGCCAGATGCAATTTCCTGGGGTTTATTAGGACATTAAAATTTTGTAGATACACCTAGGACCATGTACAAATGCCCCCGCCCCCCGGCCAAAAACAGCTAAAATCTCTAAAAACTAAAGAAAGCAACGAATTAAACAACCTAAAACATGAACCTTGGTTGAAAACAAAAAACAAACAAACAAAGCTGTGTTGACCATTGTAAACACTTATAGGAGTGGTTTTGATTGTAAATAGTAAAGGGTTACTGGCGATGACACATTTTCTAGTGCTTATCATCAAAACACTATGACACGCAGTGCAGAGAGAGAGAGAGGGGGAGAGAGAGAGAGAGAGAGAGAGAGAGACTGCAGAGACTACAGATGTCTCTTCTAAGCAGAGGAAACAGAGTTCTCTCTTAAGCGATCGTCCAATCTATTGAACTAATTTATTAAATGCAATTTGCCTCGTGTCATCGACCCCAACCCCCCCCCCCCCCCCCCCCCCCCCCCCCCCCCCCCCCCCCCGAGAGAGAGAGAGAGAGAGAGAGAGAGAGAGAGAGAGAGAGAGAGAGGGAGAAGTAGTTAGGTCAGGAGTGACTTCTTGTCGGTATCTATCTATCCCTGTTACAATGCGCTAGGACCCTGGGAGATGGATTGCTGAGGCGCCACGCCTACCATCAGCTCCCAGTACTTACCTGTGTTTGTTGTCATGATTTGTAACGATCCGAGCAATTTATGTGAATCATTTTGGAAATGTCTGTGCGAAAAATGAACGGGGATCTCATTTGATGCCACTGCGCCGAGTGTACTTGCTAGCGGTGTAACGATGTCGAAATATCGTTTTTAATTTTAAAGAGTCATGATTTTAAAGAGTCAAAATATATATATTTGCAATGGATACAAAGTCAAATGTTACAATGAATCTGACTGTACCCTGTACCAATTAAATTTATGTTTGACTGTACATGTCCCTATACCATGTACCGGTAAATACCTGTTTCTAGAAGTTATATCATGTAAATACCTGTTACTAGGAGTTATATCATGTAAATACATGTTTCTAGAAGTTATATCATGTAGATACCTGTTTCTGGAAGTTATATCATGTAGATACCTGTTTCTACAAGTTATATATTGTATGTTTCTAGAAGTTATCTCATGTAAATACCTGTTTCTAGAAGTGATATCATGTAGATACTTGTTTCTAGAAGTTATATATTGTAGATACCTGTTTCTGGAAGTTATATCATGTACTGTAGATATCTGTTTCTAGAAGTTATATCATGTAGATACCTGTTTCTAAGAGTTATATATTGTCGATACTTGTTCCTAGAAGTTATAGCAAACCTTTTTCTAGAAGCTATTGCAGGTAAATACCTTTTTCTAGAAGTTATATATTGTCGATACCTGTTCCTAGAAGTTATAGCAAACCCTTTTCTAGAAGGTCATAGCAGGTATAGCAGGTATAATGTAGATACCCGTGTCTAGAAGTTCTAGCATGTGGATACCTGTTTCTAGACGTTATAGCATGTTTCTATACGCATGCTTCTAGAACTTGTATTATGTAGATATGTGGTTATAGAAATTACATCACATAGAAATGTGGTTCTAGAAGCTATAGTGTGCTGATACCTGCTTCTAGAAGCTATACGTGGTTCTAGGAGTCATAGGATATAGATACGCGATTCTAGATACTATAGCATGTAGATACGTGATTCTAGAAGCCATAGCACGTAGATATACTCAGTTCTATAGGAGTTATAGCGTGATACGTGGTTGTGGGAGTTTTTAGCATGCAGATACGTGGTTGTCCCGTGCAGCCGTCCCACAGCAGTATATTTGTCGGGGCAGTCAGGAGTGTTAACGCCGTAGATTAGACGGCTCGATGTTTCATCATTTCAACCAATATTGTTTCACCATAAACCAATGTAGAAACCAAGCGGACCGGCAAGGAGCCGGCGACACGCCTCCGATCCCACCGCCCCCTCCGTGTGTGTGTGTGTGTGTGTGTGTGTGTGTGTGTGTGTGTGTGTGTGTGTGTGTGTGTGTGTGTGTGTGTGTGTGTGTGTGTGTGTGCGTGTGCGTGTGTGTGTGCGTGTGTGTCATGGTTATTAGGTCGGGTAATTTATTTTGTGTGTCAGAAAACAAGGCAGGCCCAGGGAAAAAAAAGAAAGAAATGCGAATCTCTGGATTTCTTTTCCATTACCCGACATTACAAGCTCATTTCCATCACTGCACCCTTAAGTAATTTGGAGAGAGAGAGAAAGAGTAGAGAATGAAAAAGGTGTGTTTTTGTGTGTGCGCGCGTGTGTGTGCGTGTGTAGTGTGTGTTTAAAAGCATTACTGTGCCTGTTAATCACACGGCGTAGCGGCACGGTGTCAGACTCCTGCTTCGTGGTCATGCATCTCCACTCGCCCCGTTCCCTCCGTTCCCGCCGTTCCACGGTTCCACCCCAGCGGGTGACCTTGAGGATGTTTGCTCTCCTAAACGCACCCCATCCCCCCCCCGTCACCCCACCCCCCCACACACACACACACACACACACACAACACCCAGTCCCCAAAGAAAAACTATATACATATACACGTTCACCAACCCATGCACACATATCCCCACTTTTCAAGCGATCTTCATATAATGTGTATGGTAAATTAAAAATACCACAGTTTTATATGAGCCGTACAGAAACCAGTCTGTGTCTCGTAGGAGGGCTTTGGACAGTTCAGAAACCAGTCTGTGTCTCGTAGGAGGGCTTTGGACAGTTCAGAAACCAGTCTGTGTCTCGTAGGAGGGCTGTGGACAGTTCAGAAACCAGTCTGTGTCTCGTAGGAGGGCTGTGGACAGTTCAGAAACCAGTCTGTGTCTCGTAGGAGGGTTTTGGACAGTCAGGGGTGGACTGGGAGCTCAAAACGTACCGGGCAATTTTGTCTCAGAGCGGCCCTCTGAAGATCCTTATTAGCGTTGCAATCAGGCGTGCAATCTTTGTGGGGGCTCCGGGGCCTGAGCCCCCATGAGAATTTAAGACATAAGGGGCTCTGGGGCTCGGGCTAACTAAAATTAGTTAGTTAGTTTTAGTT
>CM076985.1:7667004-7672004 GCA_039105355.1 Benthosema pterotum
AAAAAATGTACACCGAAGATTTAATAAATAAACTACTTTTTAATACATTAGCCACCCCTACCTGCCGTCCTGCCCGCCCCCTGTGCCAAACTTGAAGAACTCATCAGTTAATTGATTCCATTTTTCAATCCATCTTTTGATCCGAAAGTATTGTTTTTCCAATTGTTGTTTTGTTGCATTTCATTTGGGACAAGATGGGCACTGCCATTTTGGAAAAAAAAAAAAAAAAAATGCCCCTGCACCCATTTTATCCCATGCATTCGAATGGCATTATCTCATATTTGGCCCCTCAATGTCTGTGTTCTCAGCAAATCAGACAGCGGTAGACCCGGGACTCGTGACCCGGATGTTGCACAGATAAGATAAGAGGGTTAGAGGGCGGAAGAGACCGCTGTGCTGTGATTGGCCAAAACGCTGTCTCATTCCATACCTCCTCACAGATTAGCACCGCCTTCCCTGAGCCCGACGAATGTTTTGTGTTCATGGTTTGTTGACAACAAACAACAGAGTTCTGGACAGTCTGCAGGACGAAGCAAGTGTCTGTTTGCAGGGAAACATCTGCAGCATCAAAGTAAAAGCAGCGTAGAGGGGAAATAGGCAAAAAATTATACTGTAGCTATATACCTTATTGTCCTGAATATAAGACCCCAATTTTTCAAGACTAATTTGTGTAAAAAATAACGTTGAATGTCAAATAATGTAGTCCCTAAATATAAGACGACTCCATTTTCTTAGGATATTTGCATTAGGAAAAAAAAACACTGTCTTATATTCAGGACAATAAGGTATATACTGTATACCATACCTGGGGCATTATGCGGCGAGTGAGTTCCAGTTAAATATGGAAAGTTGGTTAACCAGATGTAACTCTTTTGAGAGCGTATAAATGAAACCAAATGGACCCTTGCGGGTCCATTTGGTTTCATTTTTACACTCTCAAGAGTTAAAATATTCATCATCTGAATTAGCCCGAAGTCTACACATTCAATCAGAGAATGTAAGAGAATGGTCATTTTTGTTATCCTGTTTTGTTTCCCAAATCCAGTCTGGAATTGTGGACAAAAACAAAATAAATCTTAAAGACATTTTTGGGATCTGTGGAGCTAAAATGTCATCAAATGGAGGTCTGTGGCTCAAATACTGACTAAACAGAGGGCCCTGGTGTCAAAATAGTTGGGCTTACGCTTACTTTTATCTTGAAATTAAATTATTATTACACAGACTTTAGTTCAGCCTTTAGTCTTGGCCCTCCACAATATTTTATGTATCTCATTTGGCCCCTTGGGAAAAATAATTGCCCACCCCTGCTGTATACAGTATATTGATTTTGGCTACAAAAAAGTTGCCTCTATTATCTTTGTAAAAAAACAATGCCTAAACCTAACCATAATTCTATCGGACCTTCCGCGTCCGATAGCATACGATAAAAAACAGTGGTCTCTTTTAGAGGGACCACTGATAAAAAAAGAGTGGTCCCTTTAAAATGTAAGGGTATGAGACCACCCCCCTCCCCTCCCCCCGCCCCCTCCACGGTGAGGCTCATTGCATGTGACGCTTCCATCTCCTTGCTTCCCCAGGAGCCGCACACGCACACGCACACACGCACGCACACACACACATACACACGCACACGCGCTGCTGAGCCGATCACAGCAGCAGCAGGTAATGGTTTATTTTCTGGCCTTGTGTGGTGTGATCTGATCCTCTCTAGGTTTTGGTTGAACTGAGACACAGGCAGAGAGAACAGAACAGAACCGACCTCTGCAGGGGCGGATCTAGGCATAGGCATGGGGGGGGGGGGGGTCTGTCCAGTCTGCCCCACCAAACATGATGGCATATGCAAAACAACCCAAGATATTTCAGTGCTTCCATTGAAACACTACTGAAATTGGTATGGTATGCCCCCTTACCATTTTTTTTTTTTTTTTTTTTTGGAGAAAAAATACATTTTATTAATAAATAAATACAGATACAGTACAATAATATACAGTATGAGAGACAATACCTTTCTTATAGAGAGAACACAAGAATGATAATCGGCAAAACATCTACCTATCTAACACCTACAACAAAGCATCTTTACCAGCATTGTCCTTATCATTATTATTCTTACCACTAGCCTTATTTATTATAATATTATTTTTCATCACAACATACTGAAACCATTACCATTTTCCTCTGCCCCCCCCCAATTGGGAAATTTTACATCCGCCCCTGATCCTCTGAGATCCTCGCTGGACCACACGTTACAAAACATCATTAGATCTGTATCATCTTTACGCTTTGCGGACAGTGTTGCCCCCCCCCCCCCCCCCCCCCCCCCCCAGCGCCAAAATTAGTGAAAAACTCCTGACGGAAAATCTAGTGCTTTTTTTTGCTGGTGAGTTGGGGCAAAATTTGTTGACAGGCGCCAGAGAAAACCCTTGTTTTTCACCATTTTTCCTCCTATATGGTATAAGTCCTGCTTCCTTCCTAGAAAGGACCATTGGTAACCAAATGGACCCTTATGGATCTGTAACTCTTGAGATCATAAAAGGAAACCAAATGGACCCTTATTTTACACTCTCAAGAGTTAAATTATATTTAAACATCTGAATTACTTAATTCTCAAGAATCTACACATTTAGAAAATGTAGAAGACTTTTGACCAAGATTTGCCAGTTATTTCTCCTAAATTAGTCCTGTTTGCGGTGACGTTGTTATATATTGGCGATCGTCGCGGCAGTTTTGGCCCCCTTTTTTTTTGCTAGTTGATTGATTGATCGATCATGACAACACATACTAAGTTATATATTATATATCAGAGATTTTTAACCTTTTGAAAGTGGAATATCCCTTTAATATGGCAGAATAAAGAATGCAAGGAATGTAAAACAATTAACACCCATCTTTTACTTTCTCTAATAACAACCTAAAGCATGAACCTTGGTTGAAAACTAAACTAAAATAAAGTTGTCCTTTAATGGCACATTAAAATGTAGATAACGGGTGGAATTCCCCTTTAAGAGCGATGCCGCGACACAATAAACTGCTGTTGTGTAAAAAAGAAAACATTAGTGCTGTTTATTTCGTCAACAATACGACGTGGATAAGCGAAACCCAGGATAATTGTTTATAAAGTGTTCTTAATGGAAATACTAACGACGGCGTTTCATGTTTATGGCGGTCCTAACGACGAACGACAGCGTTTCGGGGACCACCTAATGAAAATGAAGTGCGCTTTTCAAAGCATGTCAGCGTTTAATGTTTGTGGTCGTCAGGGCATGGTAATTGTCATAATGTTGTGTTATTATTATTACCGGCCTGTGTAAACAAGCGTCGTTAATCTTTAATTAAGAAAAAACGTTTGAATCGGTTTGACGTATAATTTTATAATGGAGGCGACGTTCATTTCAGGAGCTTTTGTACGTACTGCGGTGTTATCGCTCGTAGGGGAAAAGCGGTGCTCGACTGCGACGGCCATCGCAACTGTTTATCATAACAGTCGACTGTTATGATAAACAGTCGTGACTGTTATTCAAAGCGGTCAACTGTTTTGAATAACAGTCGACCGTTTTCAATATCAGTCGACTGTTTCGCATAACAGTCGACCATTTCGAATATCAGTCGACCATTTCGAATAGCAGTCGACCATTTCGAATAGCAGTCGACCATTTCGAATAGCAGTCGACCGTTTTGAATAACAGTCAACCGTTTTGAATAACACTCGACCGCTTTGCATAACACTCGACCGCTTTGAATAACAGTCACAACCGTTTTGCAACAGCTGCGGCGGTTTGGGTTTAGGACAAGTTTAGACATTTTACTGAGGTTATGTTTAGGTTTGTGGTATAGGACTTCAGTGTTTTGTATCTTACAACATTATGTATGAGTACAATACAGAGAATGTTTGCATTCACCATCTTTGTTGAAGAAGAGTCTATCTATGTCTGAGATAACTAATCTTACTTATCTTTCATAGTGGTTTAAGCCACGGCCGAGGATTGCTTTTGCTGGGTCTCCCTTTATGGAAAATATTTTATATGCGAACTCTTGAAAGTGGCACCTTTGAGAGAATATAGAAGAAAGTTAATATAAGATCCATAGCAATTTCTTTGTAAAGTGAAGACATATATAATATTGTGATTTATCAGAATTTGACATTCAAAAAAGATATAACATCCATAGATTTTTGTGTGAAGTGGAACATACTGTATATAATTTTGTAATTTATAAGAATAATATATGACATGCAAAACAGATACAAGATCCATAGTATTTTTCTCGTAAAGTGGCTCGTATAAAAGGTGCCACTTTCAAGAGTTCGCATATACATTTTTTTTCCATATGGGTCTTTGGATATAGTGGTGTCACACCTGAGTCCTGTGTAGGGAGTTCTGCTCTGTTTTTGGTGAATATTAAGTAGTTCTGCTCATTTTATGGAGGCCACTGGGGTCACGCAGTGAAGGTAAATGTATCCACAAAACTAACGTCATATTTGTATTGCTCAATTGTGTCCTCCAGAGATCTGGAGAATAACGTGTGGTTGTGGTGAGTTCATGCTCATCTGCGTCCATCCATTGGCTTCCGATCCAGTGGCGTTTCTAAGCGATTTGGAGCACCAGTAAAAAAGGCGCCCCCAAGGGATCAAAATAAAGAGCATATTACAACGTAATGTTCAATTCTAGTTATAGAGGAGTATATTGTATCTATCCATATAAGGCTTATTAGACTGGGACCCTTTTAAAGCATACCTGGGCATTATGCGGCCCGGGGGCCAAATGCGGCCCTTTGGCTGACTCTGACCGGCCCGGGGACCACCAGTGGTCCTTGAGAGAGTTCCAGTTAAATATGGAAAGTTGGTTAACCAGATGTAACTCTTTGAGAGCGCAAAAAATGAAACCAAATGGACCCTTGCGGGTCCATTTGGTTTCATTTTTACACTCTCAAGAGTTGAAATATTCATCTAGAGAATGTAGAAGATTAATGGTTATTTTGATCTGTATGTTTGACTGCTTTGT
>CM076985.1:7679504-7694504 GCA_039105355.1 Benthosema pterotum
TATGCCATGCCATGTTTATATTCAGTTTATGCCATGGTTTCTACAAGAGACAGAGAATGCAATACATTCAAACAATGCTCAAGAATGATAATGCAAATATGATTGACATAGCAAATGACAGGGAATAGCAATCATCAGGGAGTAGGTTATTATTTAGCAGATTTACATAACAATGCATGACCATATGACATATACCGCAAGGGCAACAGTTTAGTCCATGGCAGAATACAACAATTCAAGTCTTACATTGGTCAAGTACGCATGGCTGGTAGAAAGTTGTGGAGCTGCAGGTTCTGCTTGTTGCCTGTTTGAAGGCTGGAGACTGAGTGAGGGTGGTTGAAAAGGGAGCTGGTTATATGGTGGGGCACCTGGGCTGTGAATGGATAATGAGTGGAGTGGGGTGGAGTGATGGAAAATACAGGAGTCTCTTAAAGGCACAGAGGGTAGGGAATGTCCAGAGACTGGCAGACAGACAGCAGGCAGATAATTCACAACAATTATACTCTCGTCTATAACTAGAATTGAACATTGAAAACATGTATGTTCTTTAGTTTAAAAATTGTTCGTAATTTTATCCCTTGGGGGGGGGGGGGGGGGGGGGGGCATCACTCTTCCCCTTTCAAACATTTTATATCATCCACAGCACTTGAATAAACAGTATGCACGTTTCTTTGTCATTTCACAAAAATACAAGTTGAACACATGTAGGCTACTGCAATCAAAATCAAATTCCATGTAGGGCATTTGCCCTTGTCTTTCAGTCGGTTATAAACAGCTTTTTCCCTCCACACAGTAGTTAAATTGACATAATATTTAATATATATATATATATATATATATATATATATATATATATATATATATATATATATATATATATATATATATATTATTATTACTATTATTTCAGTTCAGGGTGAGTAACTATAGCGCCTCTGCTGAAACATTCCATTATAGCAGATCCTGTTTACACTGAGCATGTGCAAACCTCCGGAACCAGCCTGCGCCACGCCCCCGTGCTGTATCCTCTCTCTTTATCATAGGACTATACATATTGTCCTAGTAAGACCCTCAATGCACACGGAGGAGCGTGACACAAGGAATATATATATATAGGACACTAGGTAACTTAAATGGGAATTCCATTTTCAACTCGATTTTTGTGAGCGTGTACAAATGAAGCCAAATGGACTCTATAACTCTTTTTCCTGTGACAGGCTTATAATATTTGACCATTTATGATTGATCATTATGATTGGAAAATACCCACCGGTTTCATTGTGTTTTGCCTGGTGGGTGGTGATTGGTCCACCTCGACTGAAGCCACACCTACAGCTTTAGTTTTTATGGCTGATAATGTGATGTAAAATATATACAGTATATCGTGATATATTATTCTTTGATTCAATTAACAAGTGAAGTAATATTATTACTTGTTCAAAGGAGTCATGAGTAAAGTATTACTATTATATTACTCTTCTAAGTAATATTTCCCAACTCTGTTTACAAGTCACTGCAAAAAGTAGTCCCTCACGTAAGGGGGTTACTTGTAAGTTAGTCCCAATACTGACTATACTTTTTTTTTCCCACAATACTTTTGAATACATGGAGTACTGTATATCTGAGTAAATACTTTATCCGCCTGCACTGAAAGTCACACACACAAGTGTCTGTGACAGACCTTTCATAAAATTCATAAAACATTCTTCACAAATGACTGAACAACCAATTTTCTACCAATTTTCCTCATTATGCAAATGTGCAGAAAAAAAAATAAAATCACATTTAGGCCAATTAACGACACCGCGGCGCTTCCAAATGCAGGCATTTAATGTCGGTAATTGCAGAAACTATCAAATAATTTACTGTGGCTAATTGTGGATATTTGTGACAGATTCAACAAATTCCAGCACAAATTGCCTTTTATTGGTTTTTACGTCGAGGCGTTGGTGAAAAGGCCACCGTTATACTTAAATGAACTCCCAGAGGTTAATCTATGCTCGAGTCAGAGCTTGTTGTCACAATGTCAACAATGCATAAGTCCAGGACGGGCGGAATCATTTTTGCTATGTTTGCGACATTTTTTTTTTTTTTTGTTGAAAAGTTGCAGCTGTTTTCTATTACCATCGCATCTTTGCGTCAATGGTCGTGACGGTCGCACTGACCCTTTTTTAATCGGTCGCAACATTCATCAAAGGGAAGGTGACTGTTTTAACAAGGGCTGCTACCCTTTTAAAAAGGGTCCCGACCCTTTTTAAAAAGACCAAGGCTCATTGATACCTGGTACCGGATAAGACCAAAGCTTATTGATACCTGGTACTGGATAAGACCACCAGCTATATGGGCCTCTATGGCTCAGCCAGGCCTCATGACATCATGGCCTGGCAAGGCTACTTACTTACTGGATAAGACCAAAGCTTATTGATACCTGGTACTGGATAAGACCAAAGCTCATTGATACAGATAGGACCAATTAAAGCCTATTGATACCTGGTATCGGATAAGACCAAAGCATCTTCTTCAGGCCGTCCATACTTAGTGTGGAACGTGTGGAACGTCCTCGTGATCGATGCCAACGTGAAGGTTCCCACAGGACCAGCCTGCTGGCTGGGAGCTTGCGATGCCTGTGGCAGTGGCTGGCCAGTGGCCAGCCTCATCCTCCTAGCTGCTATCTTCTGGCTCTACCTGAGCAGTTGCACGCACAGATCCTTGTTGGTGATGTGGGTGTTCTGGTCCACATTCAGAACAGCTCTCAGCATTCTGGTATAGCACCTAGGGATCTGGTATGGCATCTAGGGATTTTCATTGATACCTGGTACTGGATAAGACCAAAGCTCATTGATAACTGGTATCTGATAAGACCAAGGTTCATTGATACCTGGTACCGGACAAGACCAAAGCTCATTGATACCTGATACCGGATAAGACCAAAGCTTATTGATACCTGGTACCGGATAAGACCAAAGCTTAGTGATACCTGGTACCGGATAAGACCAAAGCTTAGTGATACCTGGTACCGGATAAGACCAAAGCTTAGTGATACCTGGTACTGAATAAGACCAAAGCTCATTGATGTCCGGTACCTGATAAAATAAACATAGACACTCCTTCTGCCTTCAGCCTACGGGAGGGTGAGGGGGAGGTGGGGGGTGGGGGGGTAGCAGGTGGTCTTTCTGGTTCAATAGACAGAGACTGCAGTGTTCCTCTCCTCTCCATTGTAACGCTAACCCTCCCCTCTCTCCTCTCCTCTCACTAATTGTTGGACTGCGTTCACGCACACATTTCACTCTAATTTCACATTTACTATTCCACCAGTGGCCGAGACGCATGCACGCACACACGACACACACACGCACACACGCACGCGCGCGCGCGCGCACACACACACACACACACACACACACGACACACACACGCACACACACACGCACACATGCACGCACGTCACGGCCCATCAAGCAGGGTATTTTCTTTTCCCTGCTCTTTGATAAATGATCTGCTTTGTTTCATAATCAAGTGTCAGTGATTCAGTGTCTGGTTAGTGGTTCCGCACAGGACCTGCTAACAGACCAACAGCTGTTCCGTTAACGCGCAAATAACATGGATTCATAAAATTGTTTTTAATACTTAATATCATATTGTTTTTGTCCAATGAGCTTAGTTCTAATGGTTTGAGCCTCAATCCCCGCTGATAAGCAGTCCTTGGGTGGAATTCTGAATCGCCTTGGTGTAGCCAAGTATGGTGTAAGTCCTCTCATTGGCTGCATGGCAGCAAATCAGGTGTGGGTCCGTGCTCATTGGCTGCATGGCAGCGAATCAGGTCTGCGGCCTTGGGCTAGGCCAAAAGCCTATACCACCAGGCCTGGGCCTGGGCCTACCAAATAATTATCCATAATAATTAAAACCAGACATCAAGAGCTTCAACTCATGATGAACAAAGCAGGGCAGTAAAGTAACATTTTTAATTGGGGGGTTCAGGTGATTTCTGGACCTTTTGAATTGCAGATTTTAATTATTCTGGGTAATTATTTGGTAAGCCCAGGCCCAGGCCTGGTGGTATAGGCTTTTGGCCTACTACAGAGGCCCCAGAGCTGATTTGCTGCCCTGCAGCCAATGAGAAGACTTACACCATACCTGGCTACACCACAGCTTTCAGAATAGCAGTCCTTGTCATTTCTTTATGGACAGTTGCAGTACCACAATGTCCGGGAGGTGGCGTGGGTGCCAATATCCACGATATTTTATAGTAGGGTCATTATAATGGCTCTAGAAAATGATAAAAACTGATACTCGATAAAAACCAGGCTGGTTTAAAGTCCATGTCAACTTGAAAATCAACAATGGTGAACATTATACACAAAGTGGAAATGCAATTTTGGAACTGAAGACTGAAGGAGAGCAGGAATTATACAAAGCAGGATGCATTGATGACATCATTATGAGGACAAAATCAAACAAGCTGTTGCTGAGAGCAATTTACAAGCTCCTCAAATTAGATACTTTGTGGGGATAGCCAACACAAAATGAAGCACCAAAAAAACACACACAAAAATTAAAATCAGTTCTGGAAAATATTGTATGCGGTGCAGCAGCCAGTCCTTAAAGGGGAATTCCACCCATTTTCAAAAACTTCCTGAGAGGGTACAAATGGAACCAAATGGACCCGCTAGGGTCCATTTGGTTCACATTTGTACCCTCTCAGGAAAAAGGGGTCTGAAAGAAAAATCATTAACATGGTGAAATACATCTTGATGATGTCATCAGATGTATTTCACCATGTTAATGATTTTTTTCCCCAGACCTCCATTTTTAGGAAATACAGAATTGGGGGAACTTTTTTTTTTTTTTTTTCATCATGTCCACACAACATCTCTAAGGTATATTAATGACATATTAAAATGTTGAAAATGGCTGGAGTTCCCCTTAATGCCAAGACAGAAGGCACCTGCAAAACACGCATGTGTACACACACACACACACACACACACACACACACACACACACACACACACACACACAGCCACACAGCCACACATGCTCCCATGTGTGTTTTCTATCCTTCCACAGCGACAACCAGGTTGCGTTTCAGGCAAATTGCTCTCAGCAACATTTCACCTGATTGTGTCCTCGTGCTGATGCCATCAATGCACCCTGATTTGTATAATTCCTCCTCCTCTTCAGCCTTCATTTCCAAATTTGCATTCCCACTTTGTTTACATTGTCCAACATTGTTGATTTTCCAAGCTGGCATGGAATGGAAACAAGCCTGTTTTTTTTTTTGTTTTTTTTTCATCCCACGATTTTGTAACCCATTTTTTCACCCAGTGCCAATTCCTAATGTGATCCTGGGCTCTACACACCCTCCACCAACCTGGGGAGGCAGCGGACTGGCCTCATGCTTCCTTCAAGGCATGAGGAGTCCAAGCTGCCTTCTTTTCACCTGACAGGGGGGAGTTTCCCTGGTTGGACGTAGTGTGTGGAAGGAACACGTTATTCCAACCAGTTCCTGTCCCCTCCATCAGGCGCCCCGGCTGGCTAGGGGGAGGCAGTTTAGAGTCCAGGATTACAGCATGTTTTTGTGAGGGTATCTACCCTAGGGGACAACATGCAAACTCCACACAGAAAGGCCCTTTTTCCAACCCCGCCTCGGGTATGGGCACTGATGACGACACGCCGCCAGCACCCACAGCAGCGCCCCTAGCGGGAATCGAACCTGGTTTTATGTAGCATCAGTATTATTATGACTCAATAGAAACAAGCCTGGTTTTATCAGTGGTTTTATCTGGCATCACTATGATGATGACTCAATAGAAACAAGCCTGGTTTTAACTGTGGTTTTATCTAGCGTCAGTATTATAATGACTCAATGTAAATAACCCTGGTTTTATCTAGCATCACTATTACAATGACTCAATGTAAACAAGCCTGGTTTCATCTAGCACCACTATAGGACTAATGAGAGGGAGGGACCTTAGTCCTATCAGGATGGAGTGGGGGTGGGCCTTGGTGAACGTGCTGCTGGCCTGTTGCACTTCCTCTCTCACGGTAGAGTGTGTGCATGTGCACATCTTGTGTCACCGGGGTCGGGGTTAGGGTTAGGGTTAGGGTTAAAAACCGGAGGTTTTCTTTTTTTTCTGAATCACGGAATGCTCCTTTAACACACACACACACACACACACACACACACACACACACACACACACACACACACACACACGCTAACAGACTCCAAAGTCATGGCGTTTTGTCTCTAATCATTACAATTAGTGGTAAATTACGTCCTGCTCTCTGACAGACGTTCCTTGTTGTAACTCTTTTTTTCTTATTTTTTTCCGCCCACGCCTCCTCCTCCTCTTCCTCCTCTCCGATGCTCCGCCGCGGCTGCAGCGTGCTCCGCCGAGGCAACTGCCGCCGCTGCCGCGGCTCCGCGCCGCCGCGCCGCTAGGCTAATCAGCGCCATCTCATTACAAACGCTGATTAAACCATTCTGAACTTAAAAATGATTCAAAGATTTGCACCACATTTTCAAAAATATTTTTCAAGTCATGTAATTGATGCTATGTAAGTAATGCTAACTAATTGTAATAATGCTAACTAATTCTAATAATGCTAATAATGCTACTAAGGCTAATAATGCCAATGCTAAGCTATTAATGCTAATAATGCTAATAATAAGTAATGCACATAATGCTAATAATGCTAAGTAATGCTAAGTAATGCTAAGTAATGCTAACAATGCTAAGTAATGCTGCTAATGCTAAGTGTTGCTAATGCTAAGTAAGTAAGGCTAATAATGCTAAGTAATTCTAATGCTAAGTATTGTTAATAATGCTAAGTAATGCTAATAATGCTAAATAAGTAGGCTAAGGCTAATAATGCCAATTAATGCTAATGCTAAGTATTGCTAATAACGCTAAGTGATGCTAAGTAATGCTAGAAAAACTTAGAACGGAAAATACCAATAATCAACGACAAATGAAGCGAGAGAGAGGGGAGGCGGGCAGGGGGGGTGGATGGGGGTTAGACATGGATGTTTCTTTCCTGCTCCTCCTCCTCGATTCACACCATCGCTGCGTGTCGTGCGGAAAACCACGTACAGAGAAACACCCGTTATCATTCCAGGAAACATCAAAATAATAGCTGAGAAGCCGCTCCAGGGCTCGGTTTTCTGACCCCTCAATGTCACGACACTTCTGCCGGTCCATTTTGGATTGCATCCGGTCCCAAATGTAAAACGACTGTGATTATAACATGACCCCCATTTTTTTATATATACATTTGTTTTTAGCTTTTGTGCCTTTATTGATAGTTACAGTGAACAACAGAGAAAAGGGGAGAGAGACATGCAGCAAAGGTCGTCGTGAACAGGACTCAAACACGCAGCAACACAAGCCTATATTATGTACTATGTGCCTATAGGTGGTTGGGCGGGCATGGGTGCCCCTTCTATAATTGTTTTTAAATATTAATAATAATTATTTCCATGTAATTTCATATCACAATAGAGTGTAAATATGATAAAACGGAGGCTCTTGGTACTGTATTTCCTCTCCTTGTGTTCACATAATGTTATGGATTAGGAACCAGGGAGATTAAGTGGCACTGTTGCTAGAGAGACATTATGTAGCTTCGGTCCTGGTCGGCGCAGTTTAGCAGTGTTTTGAAGGTGACGCTGTTTATACGGCATTGCTGTGTTGGTTGGAGGTGAATAAATTAGGGTCGGTTTTAGAGAATGAAGTCTGACAGATTGTTTTCCTCATCCTGTACCTGCAGGATAAAGGTTTTCATCCAGCATGGCGGATAGTGTGAGGGTGCGTGGTGGTCACGATTGGTGTTTGAGCCGAGACACAAGAGAACAGAGGGACATAGGAAAGGAAACCATTGGAATTCTGGCTCCAAGGACCAACGATGCTGGTTCGATTCTAGTTCTAATACAGGGGTTTTCAACCTTTTTCATCCCAGGGCCCACTATTTATTCAGCATTTGAGCCACGGACCACAATTGAGGATATTTTTAGACCCACAGACCCCAAAACTAAAGATTTCTTTTGCTTCTGTCCGTGACCATTAATCTTCTAGTTGTGTAGACTTGGACTAATTCACATGGTGAATATTTTAACTCTTGAGAGTGTAAGAATGAAACCAAATGGACCCGCCAGGGTCCATTTGGTTTGTTAAACCATAGTTTTGTCACATTGACTCCCACATTCACAAATGGAATGAATGAATTTTTGGCCTAGAGAGGCGGGACCGACTCGGATAGGCGGTAGCCCTGATTGGATCACACAGATCTGTCGGTCAAGCCCTGACCCCTGCTCTTCGAGGACGCCGTCGCACAGTGCAGACGGAAATAAAAAATATTTAAAACCCTACTGAACACTGAACGTTTGTATTTTTGCAATTTTCTTCATGATGCTCCGGGACGCCTTAGAACGTAGGTTTGTTTCCCTGCACAGACCCCTATTTTTTATTTTTATTTTTTTTTATCTAGGGAGGTTTCGGGTGAATGTTTAGTGATAGGATGGACTTTTTAATTATTTTCATTTTTTTTTCTTCACTGGACCAATCTCTAGGTCTTGTTGTTCGGACCAAAGGAGAAGTTCCCAACTTAATTCCTGTATTTTAGGGATATATATTTAAAAAAAAAAAAAATACATTTATCTCCAATTTTGCCTTTTTGTTGTTGTTTTGTGAAAAGTCATAATAAAATATTAAAGAAGAGTACCCCATGTTGCCATGCATTGCTGCGATATATTGTGATGAGATCTTTTATTTAATTTTTATATATTAAATAGTTTACACTGGGTAAAATACCCGTGTTTACTGTAGTGATGGTGTAACAAAAATGAAGTCAAGCTGAAGCCCAACTTATAGTTCATTGACGAGTTATGTATATGCAAATCATGTTTTCATTGTTCAATTCGCTCACAACAAGCTATAAGCTCGTTGTGAGATTGTAGATCTGCTATTTAACCTCTCTCTCTCTCTCTCTCTCTCTCTCTCTCTCTCTCTCTCTCTCTCTCTCTCTCTCTCTCTCTCTCTCTACCACTCAGTGTAACCCGGGCGAGCGAGGCGGATGCCCTTAATGCAATGACAACAGTAATTTGCCTTTGTCGCACTCTCTGTGTGTGTGTGTGTGTGTGTGTGTGTGTGTGTGTGTGTGTGTGTGTGTGTGTGTGTGTGTGTGTGTGTGTGTGTGTGTGCGTGTGTGTGCGTGTGTGCGTGTGCGCGTGTGCGTGTGTGTGTGTGTGCCGTGTCTCTTATTTTCCACAGAGCTGCGTTTTCCATTAAGGCGTGGGCTGGCAGGTCTATTTAAACAAAGCGTGGCTTCCACAGTCTGGAGAAATGTGAGAATTAACATCAGGTCTGCATGTGGACACACCAACGGACGTTTGTGTTATTACACTGTCCTTCAATTCACTTCACATTAGCGTGTGCGTGTGTGTGTGTGTGTGTGTGTGTGTGTGTGTGTGTGTGTGTGTGTGTGTGTGTGTGTGTGTGTGTGTGTGTGTGTGTGTGTGTGTGTGCGTGTGTGCGTGCGTTATACTGTGGTTCCGTTTTATTCAGATTGCTCCAGACCTTCGTCCTCTCCTCCTCTTCATATTCGTTCTTTTTTTGGATTCCAAATGAGGCGCCATCGATCGTCTCGTCTCGTTTAGACTCCGCCATCCCATCGGACAAAAAAAAAACTATAGTACTAAACCTATGAATGTTTTAATTTACTTGGAAATGGAAACTAACAGCAGATATAGGTCTAGATTTTCGTTACCACTAAACCCCTTATCCCTTATCTTCTTTGCCTTTTTAAACTATTTAAAAAACATTTTTCATTAGTTAAAATGGCCAGTCCTCAAGCTCACAACGTCTCAATAGACTGGCATGTTGAAGTATCCCAAATGTTTTTCAAAATAGTACAAAAATGCATAGTCAGGGATGAGGGGTTATAGGTCATTGGCCTTCTGGTTAGAGTGTCCTGTCCGCCCTGAGACTGTGAGGTTGGGGTTCGATTCCCAGCCAGGCCATACCTCTAAAAAAAAATGGGACCCAATGCCTTCCTGCTTAGCACTCAGCGTCAAGGGTTGGATTGGTGGTAAGTCCCTGCGACATACTAATATCATGTCCAGGGGCTGTACTTGTACATCAAGCTGCCTTACGCTGCAGAAATTGGACATGTAGGCTCCTGGCCTATGGGCCTCATAGCTACCCCCCTCTCACCCTCAACATAACCACCAGCAAGTCACAGTGTGGCTTAAAACAAGGTGGCCAACCGGCATGTTGATGGTGGATTTCCAGCGCATGTTCAGACTAATGGGACTTTGGCTCTCTGGGTAGTATCTCATTGTAGCAGATAGACTAGACTGAGACTCCATCTCCCAGAGGTCTACAGGGCATTGTGACTGATAGACTCCATTTCCCAGAGGTCTACAGGGCATTGTAACAGATAGACTCCATCTCCCAGAGGTCTGCAGGGCATTGTAACAGATAGACTCCATGTCCCAGAAGTCAATTCAATCCAAATCAATCCAATTCAATTCAATGCAAGATGAGAAAACATACATTGCCAAAGCAGAATAGTGCACAATACAACAATGCAATACAACAGCACAACAATGCAAACACAATCAATATAACAATTTGCCTTCTAACTCCCTTCAATCCCTATCTGAACTACGGAATGAACATCCTTTTAGTTTGAGAGCCGCCGTAACGTACACAGCCACAGTCTTATCGACAGGCCACGCGTCCAATCTGATGGCATTAAACAACGTTAAACTCAGTTCGTCACTCTATTTTCCAGGCACTTTATGCAGGTGCACAGTTCATACCCTCCGTGAAAACATTTCATAGGTCTGACTGCTTGTTTGTTACGCATCGCTGGCATTTAGATGTGCCACACACACACACACACACACACACACACACACACACACACACACACACGCACACACACGTTTTTACAGATTGATCGTCAATTTGGTGTCTAATGTGGAGCGAGTCGGGTGGTAAATGGACCACTTTTAACTCGTTAGTAGTGAAAATGGAGCCGCGTTCTGATTGGCTATCAATTAATTAATTCATGGGCCAATTAAATTAAGCCAAAATGTACTACACAAGATCCAAACACACTGTGTAGAATGAGACCGAATGCTTTCATTGGATTACTCCCTCCTAAAATGTTACTGTACTGTGCGTGCGCGCGTGCATGTCGGTTCATTAATCAGTCTGTGCGCTGCTCTACTCGCTGCCTGGCTTAATGGCACTCTGTCATATTTTACATCAATTAGGTCTCATTTAAGTATGACTCCATCAGCAGGCCTTTTTAAACAGCCTCCATATGTAAAACCAGGTGCTGCTCGCTGCCGCGCATGTCCACCGTTTAACTTTACAATTTACAATTTTGTCATTTGTCAGACGGTCTCAATCCAGGGAGATTCACATTAATCATGAACCAAAGAAAAAGCATTACAATACATCATATACAGATTAGTTGAATTTACAGTTTACTTACAGTATTTACTACTTAAATTTGGAAAGAACCAAAAAGGGTGGGGTTTTATTATGGATCCCACCCGATTATCTGGCAAAGAGGGTTTCTGAACCAATCAGAGCATGCATCCCTTCAGGTGATGGGATGGCAAACCAATCAGAGCATGCATCCCTTTAGGCCATGGGTCTCCAACGTGTAGCTTGCGAGCTACCGGTAGCTCGTTGGTTGTTTTTGGGTAGCTCGCAAAGGAGTTAGGCTATGAATGATATGAAAAGCATGACCTGAAATGCATTGCAACTCTTTCCCTATGTCATTCAACATACAAACGTATGCCCACTCGAGCGTAACTAGGCCTACGTCAATACGCCCAGAATACGCCTATCAGTAATAGGCTACGTCAGTCGTCTTCAGGTCAAATCAAATCCAATCAAGGCAAAGATAAATCTGTCAGTAACATGATCAGTGCTGTGAAGGCCTTCAAAGCAAAAGTCTCATTTTACATGCAACAGGTAAAAAACAAGAGACTGCAGCATTTTCCTTCAATGAGGAGTGTTGGAAAACAATGCAGAGGCAGTTGATGTGTTGGATGTGGATAAATATTGTGACCTACTGTCCAAGCTTGGGCAGGAATTTGAGGACAGGTTCAAAGATTTTGATGAACTGGAGCCCTGTGTGGCATTCATTGCTAACCCTTTAATGGAGGTAGATGTGAGTGTAATATCAGGGCAGATGGCTGACATGTTCAATGTCAGTGCATTTGAAATGGAAATGGAGATTATTAATCTCCAAAATGATGTGCAGCTAAAAGCACAACAGAATTCACAAAATTTCTGGGTGTTGGTGGATCCAGAGAAATATAATAATATTCACTGCACTATGCACTATGAATATTGTTGATTGTGTTAAATAAATGAAAGCTAAAAGTGAAGTAGCTCTCGGCCCCTCAGATTTTTTCAAAGTAGCTCTAAAATGAAAAAACGTTGGAAACACCTGATTTAGATCATCTCAGCTATGGGATGGCCAAGCGTGAGCTTACGTTGTGGATACAGTATGTGATAATGGATGCACGGAGGAAAGCAATTAAAATGGATTTTTATGGAGTGATGGTGTTAAATTTCACCAAAGTGGAAATTTGCACAATTTTTGGCATGCATTGTTGGGTTTAATTCACTGGACCTTTAAATATCCATAAAATACCTGGCTTGCAGGTACTGTTGTATCAAAAAAAGATGAAAAGTCTACAAGCTCAAAACACGTTACAGTGCAGTGCGGGTTGAGTTTGTAGATCTGGTATTTTGGCTGTCAATATGTAATAATAATATGTAATAATATAATATGTAATAATAATAATGTCAATATCTTAATAATTTGCTAACCGCGTTTGTCAATGCGTTTTCCCACTTGTCCCACACATGCAATGCCGTACTTCTGTTCCTCAAGTCTGGTCAGCCTATAGTTCTGACAGCAATGGGAAGTTCATTCCATAGTTTAGAGTAGTAGTGAATCTGCAGTTCTGACAGCTATGGTAAGTTCATTCCATAGTTTAGATCAGGAGTGAATCTGCAGTTCTGACTGCAATGGGAAGTTCATTCCATAGTTTAGATTAGGAGTGAATCTGCAGTTCTGACTGCAATGGGAAGTTCATTCCATAGTTTAGATTAGGAGTGAATCTGCAGTTCTGACTGCAATGGCAATTTCATTCCATAGTTTAGATTAGGAGTGAATCTGCAGTTCTGACTGCAATGGGAAGTTCATTCCATAGTTTAGATTAGGAGTGAATCTGCAGTTCTGACTGCAATGGCAAGTTCATTCCTAGTTTAGTTTAGAGGTGAATCTGCAGTTCTGACTGCACTGTGAAGTTTGTCCCATAGTCTCCAGAAGGGAGAAGAGTTTGGGGCATGTGGAGCGTTGGCCAAGTGTTTTTAGATATACCAACAGCTTCCCTGCATTGGCTGATCTGAGCGTTCAGGAAGGTTTTTAATGCACACGCACACACACACACACACACACACACACACACACACACACACACACACACACACACACACACACACACACACTCACCATTGTTGACCGTGTTGATCAGAATTCAGAGTAAACGCTTGCGTGTGTGTGTTTTGTTCATCGATTCCCATGAGGGAGGTTCTCCGCCCTGGGGGTACAGCGGGCCTGGCGGGCTGGTAAAGGATGAGATTAGGAGGATTAGGAGGATTAGGAGGCCAGAGGGATTAGGGCTGGGAGATGATAGGGTGTGAGGCGACGTGGATTTAGCAGACATTACACGCTTTTATTTGAACTTGAATGGAATCAATAGAAGCCTATAAGTGTCATCTGTGATGAGATCATAACCAGCAAACACTGGCTGTGTGTGTGTGTGTGTGTGTGTGTGTGTGTGTGTGTGTGTGTGTGTGTGTGTGTGTGTGTGTGTGTGCGTGTGCGTGTGCGTGTGCGTGTGCGTGTGCGTGTGCGTGTGCGTGTGTGTGTGTGTGTGTGTAAATAGACCTGTGACACACAGGTCTATTTAACCTTTTAAACGGCTTCACTGTCACTACTGAATCTGTCATTTTCACTGCATTGTATTACATACAAATTAATGAATTATTGTCTGAGTGAGTGAGTGAGTGAGTGAGTGAGTGAGTGAGTGAGTGAGTGAGTGAGTGAGTGAGTGAGTGAGTGAGTGAGTGAGTGAGTGAGTGAGTGAGTCATACAACCCATATTTGGATGTCCTGACAAAGAACTATAATTACAATGGATTTCCCATTGTAATTGTAATTCCCATTGTATTCTCCATATTGGTTTCCCCATATGGAGAATTACAATGGGAAATCCATTGTAATTCCCCATATTTGGGCGACAAGGAGGTGAAAATGGGGTGGGGGGGTCATATTTTTTTGGAGGCCAGTTACGAATTGCAGCCGTCCGTAGGTGTCCTTTGAGAGTGCTTTTGAAACAGTCAAAGGGTGCACATGTCTTAATGGCTGTTGGTAGGGCGTTCCACATTTTGGTGGCACGGGAGCGAAAAGGAATTGAGTCCCTCGTTTGGGCCGAATCTGGGTTGCACATGGTACAATACTGCATTCTGTCTTCACGTTATCTACAATGTGGACACTCCACATTGAATCCACGACTTATACAGTATAAGCAAGAATAGACATACAGTGAAATTATGGAATTTTCTATGGAAGAGAGAGAGGGAGAGGGGATATCGATCTCCCATCTGCACCATGAGGTTTAGTTCAATAAATGTCTCTCTCTCCCCCCCTCTCTCTCTCTCCCTTACAATTCCTTATTTGTTCCGTTCCACTTGGTTTAGTGAGTACAGACCCTGCAAGGTCAGCAAGTACACAAACACACCAGAAGCACCTTTCTGTGTGGACTTTACCTGTTCTCCCTGTGTCCCCTAGGGTAGGTATACCCTCACATGTTCTCCCCATGTCCCCTAGGGTAGGTACCCTCACATGTTCTCCCCGTGTCCCCTAGGGTAGATACCCTCACATGTTCTCCCGTGTCCCC
>CM076985.1:7699504-7733498 GCA_039105355.1 Benthosema pterotum
ACCTGCTTGAGGACCCCTGATTGTCAACCATTTTGATCCATCATATACATGCAGTTTGATAGGCTATCAGACGGACCCTCATTTAAAGGCATTTATATCTCCGGGGACCCCTCATTCATTTATTTCACTCTGATGGAGTTGGCTACAAATTGAGCCAATTTGGTTCCACCCTGAATTCTATTATTGGCCCATAATAAGGGGTCCATTTGGTTCCATTGCATTCTCTAATAATAATAATGTCGTACATTATTGGACAACACATTAGGCCTATTGTTTACTTCTTATTACAATATCGTGTGATACAATTTAGTTATTATAATATAGGCCTTGGCTCCAATGTAGTTAATATAATAGCATGTGATATAATGTATAGTTATTATAATATTTATATTTGGTTATTAAATGTGTTCCAACTTCCAACGGCTCCAATTTACACAATAATGATTGTTTGTCATAAACCTCATAAAGGCCTACTGTACGGCAGAATCATATGTTCATGTTAAGTTTCAATTGTGTTTCACAAAAGTGCATTTCTTGGCATTTCTTTTTTAATCATGTCCACCCAACACCTCGAAGCATACATCAATGAATAACACATAGTAAAATGTTGAAAATGAGTGGAATTCCCCTTTAATACCACAAAGTTATTCACAATATCAATAAATCCCTCTCTCTCATGCACGCACGCACGCACGCGCGCGCACACACGTTAAATGGTGTTATTTCATCGGCTGTAATTTACAGAAGAAATCAAAGCCAATTAACTTCAACGAGGAGGAATCAAAGGGAGTTTTTTTTTTTTTTTTTTTTGTCATACGGGGGACGTGACGTTGATTGGCCGGGGCTCACCCCCTCTCCGCTGATTGGCCGGGGCCCGGCCCCCTGTCTCCCGATTGGCCCGCGGTGCGTACAGAAGCGGCAGTCCATTCTAATGAAAGCGCCTCCTTTCCCCCTAAACTACGGCACAAAGTGAATTTGCTTTCATTTAGGGGGGAGTCTATATATGTCTTAAACAGGTTAGAGCTCATAGAGTGCTTTATTTATTTATTATTTATTTTTTATTAGTGTTTTTTTTCCCCCTTCTTGCTGGGGGTGGTGGGTGTGGTGGTGGTGGTGGTGGTGGTGGTAGTGGGAGGGGGCCAGAGAGCGGGGCGTCATGCTCTCCCACGCTGACCTACTGGACGCGAGGCTCGGGGAGATCTCCGCGCCGAACTCCGCTACTCTCCAACTCTACTGTAAGAACCGTCAATACTTTATGCCTTGTTATTATATACACCAAATGTGGGACCCGAAACGTTAAATTAGTTAATTCACTGCAGCGGAAATTGTGTTATTATTATTATATTACTATTAGGTCTTCATTAGTGCGTAATTTGATCTATTTTTTCATTGGGAAATGTCGATGCGATCGAATATTGAATTAAGCTTGTTTTTAAAGTAACGGATTATTACTGCATGCAGCGGATTTTCATTCTTATAATTTAACTTTTAATCTCCACAGACTGTTATTTAAATTGACATTTAGGGGGGGAAACGAGTGGTTTGGTTTTTACTGCATGGTCATTTGGAGGATCCACAGACAGGCTATCATCAATACATCTGCCAATTCATCATGTAAAAGTGGAGAAAACATTATTTCGCATGCCGTAGGTTTCTATCTCGTAACGTAGCTCTCTGTCGGTTTCGTTTAAATTTAAATGCTAAAAACCCGGTTTTCGATATTAATTTTGGAGCATGTTGTATATTTTTCACAACCTGCACTATATATATATATATATATATATATATATATATATATATATATATATATATATATATATATATATATATATATATATATATATATATATATATATATATATACTATTTACTATTGCATTATTTCAAAAGATGAAGCATAATAATTATTATTATAATATAACAATTATTATGAATTATTATTATTACCCTATTAACAATAATAGGACATAGATGATCATTGACCGATATTCTAAATATAGATATTCTGTTGTTTAAACATCAGATTATAAATGGTTTAAATTAAACAACAGTTTGTTTATTAAATGTTTGAAAGACAGTGTGTTAACAGCTGTTTAAAGAACTGTTTGTTCATTAACTGTCTAAATTAAACAACCGTTTGTTTGTTTATTAACTGTTTGAAGGATAATTTGTTCATTAACTGTTTAAACGAAACAACATTTTTTTTTTTTAATCAAATGTTTTCTGCAGGGATGAAAGACGCTGCGGAGCTTCTCTCTCAGCGGGACGTCGTCTTGAACAAATGCCGAGCCGCGGACCCCCCCAACGGCCATGGAGGAGGCCCGGGGGGTCCGGGGGGAGAGCTGCAGGGAGGAGGTGGAGGAGGTGGACCGGGGGGTCCGCCGGGCTCGGGGCAGCAGGGAGGGGTGGAGGGCAGCACACTGCTGCCCGGCGTGGTGCAGGACGAACTGACCAGCGGAGGAGGAACCAACAGCATGAAGGACCAGCAGGAGAAACACATTAATATTAATAACAACAACAACAATAACAGCGGCACTGGAGGAGGAGGGGGAGGGGGAGGGGGAGGAGGGGGTCCGGGAGGGACGGTGTCCGGCGGACCGGCGCAGAAACAGAAGCGCCACCGGACGCGCTTCACTCCGGCTCAGCTCAACGAGCTGGAGAGGAGCTTCGCCAAGACCCACTACCCCGATATCTTTATGAGAGAAGAACTGGCCCTGAGGGTGGGTCTGACGGAGAGCAGAGTGCAGGTAAGACCCTCTATAAGACCTCTATAACCCTCTATAAGACCACTATGACCCTCTAAGACACTCTATAAGACCTCTATAACCCTCTATAAGACCCACTACCCTGATATCTTTATGAGAGAAGAACTGGCCCTGAGGGTGGGTCTGACGGAGAGCAGAGTGCAGGTAAGACACTCTATAAGAACCTCTATAAGACCCATAACCCTCTATAAGACCACTATGACCCTCTAAGACACTCTATAAGACCTCTATAACCCTCTATAAGACCCACTACCCTGATATCTTTATGAGAGAGGAACTGGCCCTGAGGGTGGGTCTGACGGAGAGCAGAGTGCAGGTAAGACACTCTATAAGACATGACATAAGACCTCTATAATCCTCTATAAAACCCTCTCTAAGACGCTCTAGACCTCTAGTAACCCTCTACTGTATAAGACACTCTTTAAGACCACTATGACCCTCTCTAAGACATTCCATAAGACCCTCTATGAAACCTCTATAACGCTCTATAAGGCCCTCATAAGACCTCTATAAGACCCTCTATATAGCCATCTATAAGATCCTCTATAAGACCTGTATAACCCACTATATAAGACCCTCTACAAGACCCTCCATTGGGCCTCCTTAAGACTCTATAAGAATACACAAGGCCTCCAGAAGAATGTCTATAAGACCTCCATAAGACCCTCTATACCACACAGATAAGGCCTTTTATAAGACCCTCTAAAGACCCCCTATGGCAGGCTCTCATTTTCAATGGTGCCTGAACAGAACAATTATGTCAATACACATCTTACGAGAGCAGCCATTAATTTCGGCCTATGAATCAGACAACATAACAGCTGCTATTAGAGTTAGAGTGAAAGCTGAGTATTATTAGTAGTAGTACTATTAGTATTGTTATTATTATAGCAAAATCCCATAAAACGAAGGAAATAATACCACTACTAATATTACCTACTACTAATAATACAAAAGATTCAAATTCTGCCAAAAAAAATACATATTTAGTGGAATGCCTCCGCCCTCCTGTCAACAACAGCTTAGTCTCTGAAAGGAAGCAGCAAAAAACAGAAATAAAGCCTCATCTTGTACTTTCACAAATATGCCTATAAAGACGTCAACCTTGTTTTGGAAAAAAAAGGTCCTTTAACTCCTCACAGAGGAGGACGAACGTAGATAAATAAACATGCAGTATAGGTGTTTGAATGTGATGGTTGGTGCTGCGGTGCATGTGTGAGAATTCCATTATCTCTGCATGCTCTGCTCAAAACACAACCAACCTCTGCCTGCATGGGGAAATAATAATAATAATAACACTGTCTTGTCTTGAAGACACTTTATGGTTTTTAACCAGTGGTTCACTTTAATCCTAAAAAACCTGAGGAAATATTCTATTCTTAAATGCTAGAGCTTTTTTTTCTTGGAAGAAAACGAGAGAAAAAAACGCGGTGATGAAACACAAAAATCTGACACGTTTTTTTTCCCTCACATGTTTTTTCGCTTTAGTCGGTCCATTTATCCTTTTACCACCAGTGGTCCCTGAGAGGATTCCAGGTGGTCCCCAGCTAAATGACGGGACAGTTGGTAACCAAATGGACCCTTAGAGCTGTAACTCGTGAGAGCGTAAAATGAAACCAAACGGACCCTCCCGGGTCCGTTTGGTTTCATTTTACGCTCCCAAGAGTTAAATTATATTCAGACATCTGAATTGCGTATAATTTTCAATAATCTACAAAATTAGAAAATGTAGAAGAATAGCCTAGTTGTTTGGGCCATTAACGTTTTGCCAGTTTCTCTCTTAAATTTTGGACAGAAACTTGAAAATTCTTGCTTTCGGGTCCAAGAGATAAACTCACCTTCAAATAGTGGTCCGTGGCTAAAAAATATGGAATAAATAAGTGGGCCCTGGTGTGAAAAAGTTTGAAAAGCACCGAGTTAAAGTATAAATGACCCTACTCTGTTAATAATCTGTCACGGGGCGTGACCGTCGGTCCAGTGATATGACGGACAGAAGTCTAGCCTCCCGACACGTCATGGGTTTCAGGTTCAAGTTTATTTGGTTCATGCAATGCCAAAAAGGAGTCTAGCTTTATATGACGCACATTTTTACCATTTTAGGATATAAATAAACGTTAAACGATAAATAATTCACCAGAAAGAGAAAAACAACAGTGAATAAATCAATTAGCGTTTTATAGCACTAGGCCGCTGATTGTTTATAAAGCTTCAATCTGTAAACCAATTTCGATATGGAATTAAAGAGGAGATTCAATATGGTAATGAAAACTGGCATTTAAACGGGTTTACACCAAAGAGGTTGTCATAACAATAAGGGTAATAAATAAACAAACAAACAAACAAACAAACAAACAAACAAACAAACAAACAAACAAACAAACAAACAAACAAACAAACAAATAACAATAAGGGTATTAATACTAGTTGTCACTAAAGTTTTTTTTTTCCTCCAAATGTTGTGAAATCGTATATTCTGTTCATGTTGTGTTCTGAGCGTGCGTGTGTATCTATCATTGGATTACCGTATATCCAATATCTGTTATTTTTCATGTATATTTTAGACCATCCCTCTACTTAAAGGGGGATTCCACCCATTTTCAACATTTTAATATGTTATTAATATACCTGAGAGATGTTGTGTGGACATGGTAAAAAAAAAAAAAAAAAAGTCCCCCAATTCTGTAGGCTATCTCCTAAAAAATGGAGGTCTGGAAAAAATCATTAACATGGTGAAATACATCTTGATGACATCATCAAGATGTATTCCACCATGTCAATTATTTTTTCTTTCACACCCCTTTTTCCTGAGAGGGTACAAATGTGAACCAAATGGACCCTAGCGGGTCCATTTGGTTCACATTTGTTCCCTCTCAGGAGAAAAGAAATGAAAATGGGTGGAATTCCCCTTTAATTCTCGCCAAATGTTCTAAAATAACAGATCTATATCTCACAGCGACGCGTGTGATCTTTTACATCCGTTATTTTAGATCTCTTATGTATCTGTTGTGTTAGAGCAGCCAGCCCTCATCAATCTGCGCAGACGCTGATGCTTTGCAGCGTAATGGCTTAATATTTCATGCCGTTTATGTTTAATATTATTGTTGTCACTACCGGAGCGTAAAATAAATGATATTTTACTGCAGGCTTTTAATAGATTTATGACTACAGGAGTCTGGGATATAGCGTTTGATAAAATAAATTATATTTTACTGCAGTTTCTTTTTTAAAATAGATTTATGATGTATGAGTCTGGATAGCGTTTATTAAGACTGACCAAAGACTTATTTTATTGTCTGGCGTCGTGACAGCTTAACTTGTAAGGATTATTTATTTCCTATAATTCCTCTGAGTGGTATCTGTTATCAAAACAAATATATCTGAATTCTTGCGGAATTGTTTTTGTTCAATACAACAATACAGCGAGAAAGAATAGGCTAGCTGCTATATTATAATTATAATCACAAATTAAACAACAAATGAACGAATATTTGTAGGCCTACTCATTTTTGAGTAATTTAGTTATATAGCCTAGTTATATTCTCTAATTCATGAGGTAGCCTATACGATTTAATAATATAGAAGGAATGAAAACTATGAGAACAACCAAGGCTATAAGTAAATGTCGACATAACATTATGTAATCATTTCCAGATACAATGACATTCTCTCGGAAAGTCGGAATTATATCACAATATTATTAGCCAGAGGAATTCAGTTGCTTAAACTTCGACAAGTAGCCTATAGCTATACGATCACATTTCTTGTTTCATGTATTTCTTCCTATTTATATTGTATTTGTCAAAGCCTATTTATAGCACCTTTTTTGAACTGTCGTCATGGATCATCGCAGTTTTAAACCTCGCCCCCGATTTAATTTTTAGAAGGCGTGGCTGGACCACCCCAATTACACCATGAAACAAATAAATTGAGTCACGGACCCCCATTTGGATGATATTTAGCGTCTTTCTCAGACCAAAAGGCTTGAGAAATAGAGACGCCAAGCCGGTGGTCGCCGGACCACTGGTTGAAAACCACTTCAACACAACTAACGCGGAAAAGCGCAATTAAAACGTCCCGACATTTGGATGGAAATGCAACCGCAACGAAACAATGCAATTATACAACATAGGCCTAACTATCATGGTAATGTTAAGGATAAATGATTCCCCTTTGCTTTAATCAAAATTGTAAAATATATAGGCTAACACTGTCATTTAAGGCATCTTCAATCCACGCATCCAAATTTGTAGTGTGTGTGTGTGTGTGTGTGTGTGTGTGTGTGTGTGTGTGTGTGTGTGTGTGTGTGTGTGTGTGTGTGTGTGTGTGTGTGTGTGTGTGTGTGTGTGTGTGTGTGTGTGTGTGTGTGTGTGGCGTGTGCGTGTCTCAGGTATTTTGATTAGTTGTTTTTTAATCGTTATTTGACCACATTGATCAGGGTGTGGTCCCTATATATTTTCTGTCTATATACATCTGATGGATGCATGCATAAAGAGCCCTAAAGGAGAACTCCACCCATTTTCAACATTTTAATATGTCATTAATATAGGCTACCTTAGAGATGTTGTGTGGACATGATCAAAAAGTTCCCACAATTCTGTATTTCCTAAAAAATGGAGGTCTGAAAAAAACATTAACATGGTGAAATACATCTGATGACATCATCAAGATGTATTTCACCATGTTAATGATTTTTTTCCCCACATTTGTATGTTGAAAATGGGTGGAATTCCCCTTTAAGTTATTTCGGTTGCGTCTCAACGATGTCACGCACACACAGAAGACACGGGCCATTGTTCGACGCTGTCAATCAAGCGCTGCCGGTTGCCATGGTTACGGGGAGGGTTAGTTAACTGTCCTAATCAGGCTCAGGTGTGTCAGAGGCGAAACCGTTTTCACAGAGCGCATCTGTTCTGATGGAGCATCCAAATGATCTGACCACACACTGTGTGTGTGTGTGTGTGTGTGTGTGTGTGTGTGTGTGTGCGTGTGCGTGTGCGTGCGCGTGCGCGTGCGTGTGCGTGTGCGTGTGCGTGTGCGTGTGCGTGTGCGTGTGCGTGTGTGTGTGTGTGTGTGTGTGTGTACGTATGCACACACATTTAGTTTATGCAAGAAGTAGGCCTATACATATATAGGATTTTGGACAGCTAGAAAATATAATTTAGATCGAACCCATATAGACAGTCTACCAGTAAACAACAGATTTTTTTGTGTGCAGCTTTCAAATAAACATACAGAACTTACTGATGGGCTATATCAGTGGTTTTCAACCTTTTTCATACCAGGGCCCACTATTTATTCAGCATTTGAACCATGGAGCACCATCTGATGACATTTTAGCTCCACAGACCCCAAAACTAAAGATTTCTTTTGCTTGTGTCCACAATTCCAGGCCGGATTTCGGAAAAAACAAATCAGTCAAACATACAGTTCAAAATGACCATTAATCTTCTACATTCTCTAGTTGTGTAGACTTGGGCTAATTCACATGATGAATATTTTGAGAGTGTAAACATGAAACCAAATGGACCCACAAGGGTCCATTTGGTTTCATTTTCATGCATTTTTATGAGTTAAATCTAACCAACTGTCCATCATTTAGCCTGGGGACCACCTGGAACGATCTCAAGGACCACTGGTGGTTCCCGGACCACTGGTTGAAAACCCCCGGGGCTATAGGTATTAAATTTAAATGTGCACATTTTAATCATGATATTATTCACTGTAGCTTCTGGCCTGGTAACAGTATTTTCACCAGGTGCATTCCCAACCCTTCAAACAGCCAACAATATAGTAATATATTGAACTAGCCGATCAAATAATTTCAAATATCATAATAATTGTCTCAAAAGCTGAATAGACTAAATAATAATAACAAACCGAAATGTCAAAATGTATGCACCTGCAGAGCAACAATGCAATTATACAACAATAATGTTTGCTTTTATGCTAATAGTTATGCTAATATTAGGGAGTAAATAAATGCATTCTACAGACTTCTCTCTATATTCGTTCTGAAAACCGCCTCGGTTCGAGACGATTACGTCAGAGCAGCATGTTTTTCCGCTCTGTATGTGCCTTGCAGCCTTGCTCATGGGCAGGGGTGTTTTTGCCTTTAGGCAGACTAGGCAGTTGCCTCGGGCGCCATGGGGGGAGGGGGGCGACCACCAGACATGCTTTAAAAGGATACCGGGCTAGTTTAAAAAAAAACTTAGTTTAAAAATAGTTCGTAATTTTATCCCTTGCGGGGCGCCATTTTACAGGAGATTTTCCCTCCCCTTCCATTTGGTAAGGGGAGGCTCCAGGGAAAATCACACCTTGGGCACCAAATTGCTTAGAAACGCCTCTGCATTATTTAGCAGAGCTGTCAATCGATTAAAATATTTAATCGCAATTAATCGCATGCTTGCACATGTAGTTAACATTTTGATTAATCACAATTTAATTGCATATTTTTCATCAGCTATTTTATCAGTTATTTATTATGTTTTTTTTTTATCAAGGTCCATTATTTATTCTGCATTTAAGCCACAGACCAACATTTTATTTGACATTTATTTAGACTTCCAGACCTAAATCAAAGAATTTTTCCACAATTCCAAGCTGTATTGATGTTGGTGTGCCATTAAGAGCGAACATGCACATTTTGTGGAACGTTTTCTACAAAATGTGCATGTTTGCATGTAATTGCCACCCTGTCCCACATTGTGAGTGACAGATGTTCAAAATGCCCTAATGTCTAACCAGTGTGTCTTTCTCTGTTGTCTCTTTACCTGCTATACAGTAGACTCAGTGTCAGTTCAAATACCTATGCGATGCGTTATGAGCAAGTAGATCAACTGTTTTTGAAATCCTCTCTTTTTTTTGTCTCCCCCTTTCCCTCCAAGTTGTTGATGTTACATATAGAGTATGCGAGCGTCTTGCACATCAAAACAATTTAAAGAGACCAGGGTTTGATCTGGTGTTTGGATCAGTTTTGTTTTCCTCTCCGCTGTGTCAACAGCAAACCACTTCGCTGAGGTTCCTTTTGGGGCAGGGGCGAATGTAACATTTCCCAATTGGGGGGGCAGGAGAAAACGGTAAGGGGGCGGCTTCATCGCCCGTGGCGCGAAGCGACACGGGCGATGAAGCCGCACCCTTGCCGTTTTTGGCTTACATTACTTTATTAGTAAAGCATCAATAATAACATCAGTTGTCGCTGAAGTTGCAACAGACACGCAGCATGCATAAAGCTAAAGGTCTGACTCAGAGAGTTTTCTGTTTTCAATGATGAAATGCTGTTGGTTTAGCGGTGCCACAGCTGTAGTTAGTTAGTAGCAGTACTAGTAGTGTTTCAAATCATTTTAAATATAGGCACTTTGAAATATCTTGGGTTGTTTTGCATGCCATCGTGGGTGGGGCAGACTGGGCATTTAGGGGGGCATTGCCCCCCCCCCCCATGCCCATGCCTAGATCCGCCCCTGTTTTGGGGTGGGCTTTAATGCCCATGCAGAGTTTCATGGATGTATGATGGGTCTCAGGTCTCGCTGCGCCCGCTGCATTCCCCTGTGCGTAATGGTCGGTGCGTAATGGATAGACCATCTCCACATGCTGCCGAATTATCATGATTATCATCATGATTATGATTATTATTATCATGATTGGATTATTACTCAGTCTGGGCAATTGTGTTCTTTACGCATGGCTTCAGTATGACCGTCCAGTTAATCGACTCATATCCCACTATAAAATACACCTTTTTACTCTGTTGTAGTTCTTCATAGCCTATCATTGTGGGCCAAATACATCTGCAAGCATAATAAATGTACCATTTTGAGGCATTTATCGCAGCAGATTATGTTAATAAGCATGAGAAATAGTCATCTGTAGAACTGTGGTTTTCAACCAGAGGTAGGGTTGTTCTTTACCCCCTATACTATATGGGGAGTATTTTTTCAGATCGCCTTACAGGAGAACTGTTTGAAAATGAAACAAATCTCAGCTGTTTCACTCAGAAGAATCAACTGCCACCACCAACTGCCACCTTGACAATAATAAAAAAACATCTAAAACTGCTAGTCCCAATACTTGATTCTGACTGGCTGGTCACGTCATGTCACGGGTGTAAAACCCACCGATAACCCACTGTTGACACATCACATTTAGTGGTATCAGTTACCCGGAACCGAATTTGTTGTTGTTTTGGAATCTTGTCGCAGGTGTGTTGTTTTTTACAGCTGGATACTAACCTTCTTAGCTGGAAACAACTTTCTTTATCTGGGAACGGCTTTCCCAGCACATTGTGCTACTGTGAATTATCTTAATTGCTACTTTTCATGTTGCCATAATTGTAACAGTTTTAGAAAAGCCACTCGACGTCGCAGGTTAGCGCGGATTTTATCCCGGGGAAGGTAGAAGCCTACGCCTACCTGCAATAAAATCCACGGTAACCAGCTCCCTGTCGTGGCGTATGGCTTTATTAAAGCAGCGACGTTGTGTTGTGAGAGCAGCTGTTTTTGGTTTAGAATTTTGTTGTTAACAGAAACAGCTTCAGCATCCGAGATCGAGAACATTGAAAAAAAAAAAGAGGGACGAAAACAAACGTTTAATATAAGTGCATTTGTGTGTGATTTTGCCTCAACTGTTGGAGTTCATGCATGCAGAATCAGTGCCACACATGCATGCAAACGTGTGCATGTGTGCTCAACAGCGAGTGAAATGCATTATGGGGTAGATTTGCTCCGCCAAGTGAATGTAGTGAGTGACCATCGGATGGTCCCTGCAATCCCAGGTGCATTGTGGAACGTTGTGGGATATTCCACTACAAAATTCGAACACTCAAAAAAGTACAAAAATTTGAACACTCCAACAAAATGGCGGAAGCCCAAAGTAGTGCACTATATGGGGCATAGGGAATGAATTGAACAGCCGATTGTCTGCCTGGAAATATGTCTCTGAATAAAATGTCAAAATAGGTGATCATACTATTAACAAACGTTGAATATTCAACATTTAATTCTGATTTAAATGTAGTTCCATGATTTTCCCCCCACCCTAAAATATACGATCATCATCATTTCACCTGAACTGTCCACCTGACCTGAAGCCACACACACCAATGCACTTGCACTATAAAGGGGGAGGGGTTAGGGGAGGGGCTGATAGTGTGATGCCACTATATTACCGTTTTTTCATTGGCACAGATATTGACTTGGAAAGGTTTCGGCCCCCAGGAGGAAACCCTAAATACAAGGGCAAGACATCATTGCACCTAAAAACACACCAAACAACATTATGGGGGGAAAATATACAAAAATCACGTAAGCGGCACGCGACATGTTAAAGTATAGTTTCCATGATTCTAACCCACGACAAGCATTTATAGTTTTGTAAGGGGGAGAAAAACACACTCCTTCATCCATCATTGCAAATGTGATGGTTATCACATTTTGGGTTAAGTGGCTATGACCATAAATAAACCCTAAATTGCCTGTCCTAGAGTAATCACCTCCACGCCTTATTACACACACACACACACACACACACACACACACACACACACCACACACACACACACACACACACACACACACACACACACACACACACACACACACACACACACACACACGTATGCAGGCACACGCAGTGTTTTAAAAGGTAATATCATCGTAATATCAGCCATGTTCAGAGTTATCACCTCCATGCCTTATTAAAGCAGAGAGAGAGAGAGAGAGAGAGAATCGCGGGGTCACTCGCTCGTGAAATAACGTCCCGTCACATAATGACTGTGTCACGGATGGATCAATTCCGCTTCCGCATAACAGTCATATTTATATTTATAGAGGACACATACATGCACGCTTGGCTGCCATTTACATAAAATTACAATTACGGCGGAATATACTGTATAACGGACCGTCGTCCACGATAATTAGAATACGACCGTTGTAAAAAGGATGCCCCAAATAAGGAGATAGGCTGCATGGCAGGGGTGGTCGGTGATGTGTGACGCGGCATGCAGGATTGCCCACAGGGAGGGTTGCCAACTTTCCGAAAACAGGGAGGGAGGGTTGGCAACTTTTGTTGAACGACAAAGTAAACGAGAACAGCATCGCCAAAACACGGTTGGCAACTTCATGAAAGCAGAGAGGGTTGCCAATTTTATGAAAACAGTGCTGCCAGCTTCATCAATACCGGGTTGCCAACTTTATGAAAACAGGGTTGCAAACTTTATGAAAACAACGTTGCCAACTTTTGCCGAACGACAAATTAAATGAAAACAATATGAAAAGAGGATCGCCAACTCTCCACGTTACAAACATTAATTCTAACCCTCCTATATTTCCAGGTGTGGTTCCAGAACCGCCGCGCCAAGTGGAAGAAGCGCAAGAAGACGACCAGCGTGTTCCGCGGGGCGGCGGGCACCCTGCTGCCCACCCACCACCACCCGGGCCTGGCCCACCAGTTCCCGTCCTCCATGGTGGGCGACGCCGCCGCCCAGCTCTGCTCCTTCCACGCCGCCGGGGACCCCCGCTGGGTGGGCGCCGGCGTGGCGCTGGGCCGCCACCAGCAGGCGGCCATGCAGGCCCTGTCCCAGTGCTCCGGCGGGGGCGGCGGCCCCCCGGGGAGCTCGGCAGGGGGCGGCAACAACATGGCGCTCTCCGGCAACGCCGGCGGCCACCACCACCACCACCACCACCTGTACCAGCCCCCCTCCTTCCCCCCCGGCATGGTGTCCGGGGTCGGCGTGGGCGTGGGCCCGCACGGCGGGCACGCGGGCGTCGGCGCGGGCGGCGGCGGCGTGTCGCCGCAGCTCTGCGGCGGAGGAGGAGGAGGAGGGGGGCGGAGTCTCGCCGGACAGTGACATGTGGCGCGGGACGAGCATCGCCTCGCTGCGGCGCAAGGCGCTGGAGCACACCGTGTCCATGAGCTTCACTTAGCTAGCGGCGCCGCCTCCCCCGCCCGCCGCCGTGCTTCAGCTAGCTAGCTAGCCACACAGAGCTTCGCCTAGCTAGCTAGCTTGCCAAAGCAGAGCTTCAGCTATAGCTAGCTATCCCTGCGAAGCTTCAGCTAGCTAGCTAGCCCTGCGGAGATTCATCTAGCTAGCTAGCTATAGCCCTGTGGAGCTTCACCTAGCTAGCTAGCTTGCCAAAGCAGAGCTTCAGCTATAGCTAGCTATCCCCGCGAAGCTTCAGCCAATGACTATCTAATAAGGACAGGAAGCCAAGACACCTATGGGGGAGTCCACATTGGTTCATGGGAGGAAACGGACATGCTCAGTACAGACCAGGAAGTTTGACGCATGGTAGACCATCCAAGAGACCAATGGCATGCATGGTTTGCAAGTGTCAAACTTCCTGGAATGTACTGAGCATGTCTGTTTCCTCCCATGAACCAATGTGGACTCACCCATAGGTGTCTTGGCGTCCTGTCCTTATTGGATAGTCATTGGCTAGCTAGCCCTGCGGAGATTCATCTAGCTAGCTAGCTAGCCCTGTGGAGCTTCACCTAGCTAGCTAGCTAGCCCTGTGGAGCTTCACCTAGCTAGCTAGCCCCACGGCACGGCAAGCTGTAGCTAGCTATACCCGAACGAAAATAAGACTGAAACTGTCCATCATTTATTACTGGAGAACACGACAGCAACGCGATGAAAACATGACAGAACCAACTGGACACACTTCCGTTCACATTTGAGTTTTAGGTGATCACTTTATCACGTTGAAAAAACATATACACTGGACTGACGGACCTTTAGCCTGCTGGAAATTAAGCTACCTTTCTACGTCTGTCTGAAACAGTTAGCCTGATGACAATTAACACAGAAGTATCTGGAAAACGCTACTGCAAGCTTTCTGACAACACAGAACTGTTCATTTATCATAGTGAAAACACTTCACCAGCCCTGCAGCAACGCTATACTGTACCTGATGAAAAAGAGAAACTATCCAATTTTTTTTTTAGCATATTACTGGAAAACACTATGGCAAGCTGGCGAAAAATAAGGTCTTATTCACACATTAGACGCACTCAGAGGATGCTGTGTCACACACCGAAGACACCGAGTGTCGCACGCCCGGCAACGCAATTTTTACACAAACATGTGTCATGGAGGGGAGGGGCAGCCATGACACAAGTCTGTGTCTTCAAATCATGACGTGACTCCCTTTAGAAATAGGGACAGCTGGGGAATGTTTGGCATCAGTGCACATGCACGTGCAACTGGAAACACTAGCAGCGCGTTTTTAAAAGGATTCCTGGCTAATAAGACAAATATGTCTTAAAGCTATACGGGGTAGCTTTTTCATTGAAATCAAACTTAAACGTATTTTTTGCCTGTTCCCCCTCTACATTGCTTCTACTTTGATGCTGCAGCTGTCTCCCTGCAGACAAACACTTGCTTCGTCCTGCAGACGGTCATGTTTGTTGTGATTTCATGATTTGTTGTCAGCAAATCATGAAAAACATTCGTCGGGGCTCAGCAAAGGCGGTGCTAATTTGTGAGGCGGCTTGGGGGGGGCAGCATTTTAACCAATCACAGCACAGCAGATTCATAATGAGCCAATAGAGTGGATATAGATTCTGTTTGGAAACAAATCTGTTTACAAACACAGTGTTTGTACACACTGTAGTTACCTCTTTGATACAGTGTATTATGGCGTGGCATATTTGTCACATAACACACACACTCCCTGAATTGCAGCACGCAAAGCCTGTTCTAAGCATGTTTTCCTAAAAACATAGAAAGGTGATGGGGCATGTCGCGTTTTTGTGGAAAATGCTTAAATTCTGGGGTTAAAAAGTTATATCTCCATTTCGTGGAAAAAGCTTAAATTGTGATACCGGCCGTGACCAGCAAGGAAAATACTTTAAAACATCATACTTTCCCTCTATAACTAAGATTCTCTCCATAGGGACTGCTCATAGTATCAAGCTGATGATGTACAACATGTATGGTGCTTTTATTCTTTTATAGCTATAGAAGGAAAGTGCATTTTTAAGGCACATTTGTGACAGCACCTGGTACTTTATGCCTCATGTAGGCCAGGATCAATTTTCTGTTTTTACAGATCATTAAAGTATACATTGTAAGCTATATATGATGCATCACTCAATGAAATTGGAGCATTTTTGTAGGAGTTATGAGCATTTAAATCTGAGTGTCCCAAAATATCAAAACCGAGAAAAAGCCATTTGAAGTTTCAGAAATTTTCCCGACACGGGGAACAAAGCACCAGATCTGATCACAATTGTATTAGTATTAGCCAGGGATCCCTTTCACAACGGGGACACCATCGGCGGGCGTTGCTTGGATTTCATTGGATATGGCCTAAATCGGCCACTATCGCCGGATGATTTCCCAGAAAAGATCAATTAGTTTCATCTTTTCGGCCGACGTTGCTCTCCCAACTTTCATCCCATCATCGCCTGTTCTAATGTTATCGCCAGATTCACCAGTACTCACCAGATAGACACATAATGAACTTCTGGAAACATCGTCCGTCTATCGCACACTGTTAAAACGTACTGTAACCTGACTTTTAGACAACAACAACAACAAAAGCAACAGCAACAACAGCAACAAAAACTACAACAGCAACAAGAGCAACATCAACAACAACAATAGCAACAAAAGCAACATCAACAACAACAACAATAGCAACAAAAGTAACAACAACATCAACAACAACGACACCGAGAGAGCGACAGGCCACGCAACTGTCATCACTTGAACTACAAACTACTTTTTTTCTGAACGAAATGGACCCACACACAAAATATTTATTTATTTATTTATTTATTTATTTATTTATTTATTTATTTATTTATTTATTTATTTATTTATTTATTTATTTATTTATTTATTTATTTATTTATTTATTTATTTATTTATGTACTGTATGTATTTATTTATTTATTTATTTATGTACTGTATGTATTTATCCCATTTACTCTGTTTATTTTGTGAATATTAACTTGCAGGGTCCTATTTTGATTGTTTTAAGTATTGTTTTATGTATCAGGTCTTTGGCTGTTTTGAGAGGCCAAACAGCTTGGCCACACCTCCAGGTTTTGACTTGAAGTCATAAGACAGTCACATGTTACTTAAGACGATCAAAATAGGGCCCTTTAAATGATCTTGATTCTGCCTGTCACGTTGCAGTGTGTGTGCCGTCATTAATGCAGGCAGCCTCCAGGTGCTTGTATTCTGGTCTCCAATCACTACTACCTCTAGTAGCGACTGCACAGGCGACAACCCTTTTCCCACCATGGCTGCCTCGACTCAATAGGCTGCCTCCAGTCTGAACCAATGGGATAAATGGCATAAACTGGCATAAAACCATAGGCCCATAGTCTGAACAGCAAAAAAATATACTTGGAACGCCACAACGCGAAGCTGTGCGCTGCAAGAACAGAGGCTGCATACCGATTATAGAGCTCCGCAGTCCCCCTGCCCGTCCCTTTCAGATTGATGCCTGACACATGACCCAGAAGTGAATTATTTGATTGTCCCAAAACAAGAATGTTTTGGGACATTCACATAATTCATTGTTTGGGACATGTGTGTTTTTTTGTCACGATATTTCAGGACCCGAGTTGTCTTTGTCCACGACGTAATCGTATTATACGTAATACAATTTATTTTGGAAAAGTCTATGAGGAAAATGAACACGGAATACCACTTCTGGGACAGGTATTATTGTGAAAAGGATGCAGGTGTGCGGTGCTCTATGCTAGGGATGCTAGGGAACAAGAGCTTTCTGCACCTGGCAGTTATGAGCGAGGCATTAGTATAATCTGACCGACGATTGGGGATTGACTTTAGAATAACAACTTTTTTTTCTGTTTTTTGATGTTTGTTTCTGAACCAATATTCAATTTTGCTTCGGTTTCCTAATATTCTAGCCCCTAAAATAAATCCCAACAATGCTTCCCAACAATTTTTTGGACACCATACAACAGTAGGAAATGAACTTTAAATAACTTTTTTTTTTAAGTTGTTATTCTAAAGTCAATTCCCAGTCGTTGGTCAGATTAAACCAAGGGGCTCAGACCATTCTTGTTTTGTTTTTTTTCCTTGTTTTTTCTGTGTATCATCATTGCATTATCTGGTTGTCGTTTTTCTGACCACAAACTCACAAGAAACAAAGTCTACCTACTATATTGCATTTGCACAGCATGAGATCACGAATGGTCCACCTGCAAAACTATTTTCTTTTCATGTATTTATTTATTTATTTATTGTTTTTGAACAATCCTACCCTGGACAGTGATGAAACTGTGAGCAGAAAAAAATATAATAATATGAATAATATCACAAAAACCATGAAAACGTGGAGAGAGAACTGGAGTGCATGTGTTGGCCAAGGCAAATAAAAAATAAAATAAAATAAATAAGAGGCATAATTATGAATAAATTGGGAAATGACTTTATGAAGTATCTCTGTTGTTTTGTGTATGGAGGAAGACGTTCTTCTTCCCGTCATATTTTGGGCTGTTTGTGATGATATGTTCTTTCTTTTATTGATTTGATTTATTTATGTATTTATTTATTTATTTATTGTTATCGTCTGTGCTTATTATCAAACCATATATGGGATTTCTTCAATGTTTGAACGAAGACATTTGGGGTTTCACGAACACAACAATGTTTATATGAAATTAAGTGTTAAATGATCTCAAATAAAAGAAAGAAAGAAAGAAAGAAAGAAAAGACATTTTCCGTTTCATGTCACAGATGTGATCTGAGCTGACCGCTGAACTGCTTTCTGGAGAAAATAGATTATAGAAATAGTCGAGCAGCACTGACACAGAAATATAGCGTTTTTTCTGAAAACTATAGATGATAGCTAGTACTATAGCTAGTGCTACTGCAAGTGCTAGTGGTCGAGATGGAGTCTGAAGAGGTGAGTTTTCTTTTCAGACTGCAGCGGAAGATTGGAAGGGAATCTGCAGTTCTGGCTGCAACCCCAAATTTCAAAGATATTTCAAATTAAAGTGCTTATATTTAAAATGATGTGAAACACTACTACTGCTACTAACTAACTACAGTTGTGGCACCACTAAATTTCATCATTGAAAACAGAAAACTCTCTGAGCCAGACCTTTAGCTTTATGCATGCTGCCAACATTTCCCAATTGGGACATGTTATATAACTGCGCCATGAGCCAGCCACAACAGCCATGCACCCATTGGGCTCAGACCTATTGGCGTGACTGGTTGTGCGTCGGACTCGCGAGTGGGAGTTCTGGGTTCAATCCCTGCTTCTGTGTTATACACATAGATTGGGAGTGAAACTGCAGTTCTGACTGCAATGGGAGTATGTGGAGCGTTGTCCAGGCATTTTTAGCAAGGGTAACTTCGAGTGTCTCAGTTTTTGGCTGATTGCAATATTTACTTATACCTACCAATGTGATACGACATCCATACCTGCCAGTTCCAGCTTTATATTGCAATTCTTAAATAATCTTGTGATTCAATTTGATATTGCGATTCATTAAGACTTTGCGTAACCTACGGTATATGATCTGCGTTGTGTTGTGGTAACAAAGTCTCTTTGTTGTTACACACCTCGGGCTCCATTTTCGTTACATGCTAAACCCCTCATCCCAAATCCCTTATCCTTTATCTAGTATTTTGAAAAACATTTTGGAATAATTCAACATGCAAATCTATTTGACAGGTTGTGAGCTTGTGAGCCTGTACAAGATATAAATTTTGTGGGTAACAGAACTAAAGAATTTAAAAGAAAATGGTATGGGGGGCGGCCTCATGTCATTTTCGCCCACCCTCCCCCAATTTGGGAAGGTTATATCCAGGCCTGCATTATACTAGAACATGTTAAAACGATCCAAAACAAACACTTAGGATGTCCAATCCTACTCTTAAGTGCTCCTAGACATTAGACTCGCCTACATCCCACGAAACATCGTCATGCGTTGTGCATTCCCACGCACGGGGGGAGAGTTGCACCAGGGGCGGATAAAACATTTCCCAATGGCAGGAGAAAATGGTATGGGGGCGGGTTATCTTGGGTTGTTTTGTATGGCTTCATGTTAGGTGGGGCAGACTGGGCATTTAGGGGGGCATTGCCCCCCCCCCTGTGCCCATGCCTAGATCCGCCTCTGAGTTGCACTGCGCCGAATGGTGCCAGTGGGCGGAGCCAATCTGCTGAATGGTACAGCTACACGGTGACGGTGGGCAAAATGGCCCATTTCAAGCTATACTGGCTTTTTCATTGAAACACATATTGAGTTTGATATATTATGACTGGCATATTTGTCACATTATAACAGGGGCAGATCCAGGCATAGGCATGGGGGGGGGGGCAATGTATTCCCCCTAAATGGGGGAACCTTTTTGATACCAGGGACCACTATATATTCAGCATTTGAGCCACGGACCACCCTTGATCACATTTTCACCCCACAGACCCCAAAATTAAAGACTTTTTTATTCCACGCAGGCTGGATTTTCGCAAACACAACAAAAACATGCACGGAAATACGTGTGAACGTGTGCACGTGCCCGTGTCTTATAGCAGGGGTTTTCAACAGGTGGTCCGGGGACCACCAGTGGTCCTTGAGAGGGTTCCAGGTGGTCCCCAGCTAAGCTGGTTAACCAAATGTAACTCTTGAGAACGTAAAAATGAAACCAAATGGGCCCTTGCGGGTACATTTGGTTTCATTTTTACACTAATAAACGGTGGGCCCTGGGATGAAAAAGGTTGAAAACCTCTGTCTTATAGGGCGTCCCACCACTAAAAGTGCTTTCATGTCCATGGGTCTGAAGGCTGCAAATGTATTCTGCTGCTGTCCATGGTTCTGGCCTGGGGACTTCACGGCTGATACGCTGCCCTTGCCGCTGTCCATGGTACTTGGAGGCTGCAGGGCTGATGCGCTGTCCATGGTACTTGGAGGCTGCAGGGCTGATGCGCTGTCCATGGTACTTGGAGGCTGCAGGGCTGATGCGCTGTCCATGGTACTTGGAGGCTGCAGGGCTGATGCGCTGTCCATGGTACTTGGAGGCTGCAGGGCTGATGCGCTGTCCATGGTACTTGGAGGCTGCAGGGCTGATGCGCTGTCCATGGTACTTGGAGGCTGCAGGGCTGATGCGCTGTCCATGGAACTTGGGGGCTGATGCGCTGTCCATGGAACTTGGAGGCTGCAAGGCTGATGCACTGTCCATTGTCCTAGGGCAGTGGTTTTCAACCTTTTAACCTTTTCAACCTTTTGACTCTTGAGAACGTAAAAATGAAAAATGAAACCAAATGGACCCTGGCGGGTCCATTTGGTTTCATTTTTACGTTCTCAAGAGTTACATCTGGTAAACCAACTTAGCTGGGGACCACCTGGAACCCTCTCAAGGACCACTGGTGGTCCCCGGACCACCTGTTGAAAACCCCTGCAATAGGGGTGTAACCACTCGTTCTACTCGTGGGGATGTGAAGAAGGCAGCACAGCGGCCTAAAACGCCTATTTATCTCGATTTTGTGGAGAAGGCGTGGATTGTGCTGCTGGCATTGAAACTACCCCAGTATTACCTTCAGTGAGCGAGCGATTCCAATTCACGCTCACGGCTCGTGAACGAATTGTTGCCAACGGATCACTTAATTGCGATCGACCCGCGACTGCATGCCGACCATTTTGTGTGTGTGTGTGTGTGTGTGTGTGTGTGTGTGTGTGTGTGTGTGTGTGTGTGTGCGCGTGTGTTTGTCCTCTCTCTATTTTCCCCCCTCAGTCGGGTTCCTCAAATGGAGTTATTTGGAGGCTCCATGCACACACACACACACACACACACACACACACACACACACACACACACACACACACACACACACACACACACACACACACACACACACACACACACACACACACAGACACACCACACACACACACACACACACACACACACACACACACACACACACACACACACACACACACACACACACAGCGGCTCCTCGGCTCTGTGACGGGGGTTGACCTCAGATGTGGACAAATGCTACCGAGTTGCTAATGGAGATTGATTACACACACATCTCTATATAGAAACACCACGCTATTACACACACACACACACACACACACACACCACACACACACACACACACACACACACACACACACACACACACACACACACACACCACACACACACACGCACGCACACAAGCAGGCAGGCTCATACATGCACATACACACGCACGCGCGCAAATCTATACGCCACGACCCTGATGCCGCCATGTCACTTAAGGCGGAGGCATAACACTAATGCGGTCTCCTCCAGTAAAACACTCTCTCTGCGTGTCTGTCCCTCCTCCTGTCCGTGTGTCCTGTCTGTCCTACGGAGCGGCGGAGTTATCAACCAGCGCGCTGACAGCGGTGTATTATAAATATATCATGGCGTTATACATCACGGGAAACAACAACGCCGCTGACGCGAACGCGTTTATAGCTAAATAAATCATATATTATCACAACATCATACATTAGAGGAACGGCGTCAGAGTGACAGGGACGTTTTTTTGTGTGGTTGTTTTGGTTTTTTTGAGGCGTCGAGGAAATGATGTCGGTCGCTTAGTTTTTACCATCCGCCTGTGAAGGTGTCTTTCTTTTTATGTGTTGATAACGAGCGATTTATCGATCTGTTATTATCACTGGAGGCTTTAACCATATTTCAACCCTTTCAACAGAAAGGGGCCCCCGAGCCTCCATGGGGCCCCTGATTAAAAAATAATAATAATAAAGTTACAGAACTATCCATGGCCCTAGAAAAAAAAAAAGAAACTGAAAAAGGTTCATGTACATGATGAAACTATACATTATTGCTGCCAGAAGTGCCAGTCCCAGTAAAGAAAAATGAAGTTCAAGACAAAGTAAAAATAATATAAACAAGGGTTTTTTTGTGTCTTTTTACTTGTTTGAGCTTAGCTATGCTGGTTCATGCTTTGGTAATACACACTGACGAGAAGAAAGGTATATAGAGTTTCATTTATTGGAGTTTATTGAAGGATAGCCCCTTGAGATGCATCATCTCGTTTTAGAGGGGGCCCCAAAAGGGAGAACAGTACTTGGAGTACAAAATAGACAGTTTGACAGTACACAGTAGACAATACAGACAGTACACAACAGACAGATAAGGATAGTTACAAATACAGTATATAAATACAGTACTGTATATAATTATTCAAATTGTGATGTGACATCATCATGACGTCATGAAAGGGGCCCTCTGATCCCAAAGGCCACCCCTGGTTGTTATAGAGCATTTTCTGTTATTCTGAGGAAAAACACAGAAGCAGTATCTATTACTACTTCCCTTGAATAGATACTTCACTACCCTTTGTAAGTTACAGAAGACAATTGTGTATACTGTCACTTTAAAAGCATAGTTTAGTTTCCTAGGGCAGCACTAGTTGGTTCTTAGGTATCAACACACTTTTAAAGCAACATTCTGGTTCCAGCGTGGATGATTGCATTTATTAATTGATCTCCCTTGTCTTGATTTTTTAAACATGATGTCATGAACTGCTATGCTACATAACAGTTTGGAAAGACCAAGGCTTATTGATACCTGGTACCCGGATGACACCAAAGGTCATTGATACCTGGTAGCGGATAAGACCAAAGCTCATTGATACCTGGTAGCGGATAAGACCAAAGCTTATTGATACCTGGTACTGGATAAGACCAAAGCTTATTGATACCTGGTACTGGATAAGACCAAAGCTTATTGATACCTGGTACTGGATAAGACCAAAGCTTATTGATACCTGGTACTGGATAAGACCAAAGCTTATTGATACCAGGTACCGGATAATCTAAGGAATACCGGTATAATGATGCCAGTCGCTCCCCCCTGCCATTCTTACGGCCCACCCTAGTTGGGGCTGGATGAATCCGGCCCTGTACCAGATACTCTTTTTATTGGATGTTTTTGGGGTATCGTCCATTGAGCTCCACAGGCGTAGAAAAGATCATTTCGTCATTCAGCTCTGAATACTCATATAGTTAGCATTAGTTTTTCCCCAAATTTTAGTTTGAAGTCCTACCAGGTGCCTTTCATTTCCTACAAGCTGCCCTTCAGTTTTTCTATTACCACACCGAACACATCTCACAGTGCACGCACACGCACGCGCACACGCACACCCACACACACACACACACACACACACACACACACACACACACACACACACACACACACACACACACACACACGCACACACACACACTGCCGCACACAGATCTGTGACAGGCGCAGCAGATCGACACTAAATCAGAAATCAGTGCCAGCAGGAGAATCTGATCAAGCATGAAGGTCACAGCACACACGTGTGTGTGTGTGTGTGTGTGTGTGTGTGTGTTGTGTGTGTGTGTGTGTGTGTGTGTGTGTGTGTGTGTGTGTGTGTGTGTGTGTGTGTGTGTGTGAGAGAGAGAGAGAGAGAGAGAGAATAAACTGAAGTAGACCCTCATTTAACAATGACAGACATTAGTAACCAAGCTGCCCATCTACATCTACAGTCAGCTGTGAGCTTGTGCCTCAACTATAGTTGAATTATTTAAAAAAATATATTTCTTCTAAAATAATACAATATGTGAAATACTTTTAGGAATATAAAAGGTGAGGAGGAAGACCAACTCCTTGGTATGTATCGTCATCTGGTGGTGGAACCATGTCAGTGCAAGATTGTGTGTTTTTGATGAATCTATCATAATGGGTTTGTATAGAAAAGCCCTTTACAGCCTTTGTAGTAAAGGGTTTGCTCAAAGTATTCAACTGAAAACGCACATGAGCATTCATACTGTGGGAAAACACTTTACTTGTAGTGTTTGTGGCAAAGGCTGCACAAATCTATAAAACACACTCGGACTCGTACAGGAGAAAAGCTGTTTACTTGTAACGTGTGCGGTAAAGGCTTTGCTGCTTCTGGTAGTCCTTCTAGTCACCTTAGAACTCATACAGGGAAAAGCCCTTTAAATGTAATGTCAGGTAAAGGCTGAGTTTATAGTGGAATCTAAAAACACACCCAAGGACTCATACAGGGGAAAAACATTCTCGTGTATAGTATGCGACAAAGGCTTTAGTACTTTAAAAATAAACATGAGGAGTCATACAGGGGAGAAATCCTTCAGTTGTACAGTAGGCCTAGGTCTATGTGGTAAAAGCTTTGCTCACAGTGGTCACCTAAAACAGGGGTTTTCAACCTTTTTGATGCCAGGGCCCACCATTTAGTCAGAATTTGAGCCACGGACCACCACTTGAGAACGTTTTAGCCCCACAGACCGCAAAACTAAAGATTTCCTTTGCTTTAATCCATCTTCTAGTTGTGTAGACTTGGGGCTAATTCAGATGATGAATATTTTAACTCTTGAGGGCGTAAAAATGAAACCAAATGGACCCGCCAGGGTCCATTTGGTTTCATTTTTACGTTCTCAAGAGTTACATCTGGTTAACCAACTTAGCTGGGGACCACCTGGAACACCCTCAGGGACCACTGGTGGTCCCCGGACCACCTGTTGAAAACCCCTGACCTAAAAGGACATAGCCAGGCCTACATGAGACACTCATAGGCCAAAAGGGGAAGCGCATAGACACATGATGTAGTTGTACTTGGGGGCAAATGCTTGGGTCAAAATGCACGTCTACTGATGAGAAATCGAAACAGGGAAGAAGTGGTTAGTTGTGGTATGAATGCATATTTTCCCCATGACCGGATTTGAGTTAACACATGATATAACGCAGACGGTCTGCGTCACATGCTTGCTTTATCTCGTGGCTTCTCAGCACAAAACGTGGGTTGCGGTAATCCCGCTACTTTGTGCCAAATTCCAGCAATGCATTCATTCTACTACAGAGTAGTAGGTCTTAGGAGGGCAGGCTGCTCTCTTATTTCTACTGTTTCATCCAGCAGGGGGAGCCAAGTGGCTTCACATCGCTCACCATGGCTATAACTAAAGCACCCAAATAGTTAAGTCAGAATTGGCAGACAAGTGTGTCAGTGGTGCAGGATATATATGAGGACAAGGTGCAGTTAGAGACACAGATGAGATGGGTTTGAGGTGGAGGTGCATGGGCTTAAATCAATAATCAGCCCAGAGCCGTTTCTAATGTGCAGGTTCACGGTGTGTGTGTGTGTGTGTGTGTGTGTGTGTGTGTGTGTGTGTGTGTGTGTGTGTGTGTGTGTGTGTGTGTGTGTGTGTGTGTGTGTGTGTGTGTGTGTGTGCCTGCGTGCCTGCGCAGACATGCATTAGCCTATGCAAGGAACAGTGGTGATTAAGGAGTTTAAAAACACTTACTTTATGGCCATAATAATTCACCCACTGCGATTAAAAATCAAGTTCCATTCTATATGAGGGTTTTTTTTGTTTACGCAAAACTGACCATATAGTATAGGTGAATTGGCCCATCTTTGGCCCTCTCCCGGCTCACGTAGCCTATAGGCCTAGTGCATGGCAGCACAGCTGCCTGTCTTTCAATAAATTGCCACAGCATCAGCATGTATGCTATATAACTACTAATTGAAATATTTCGGGCCAGCGGGCTGGGCCCAGGCCTTTTGTGGACTTGCCCGACTGCCCCACTCCAGTATTTAAGGCTCGTGCAGGACTCCAATAGCCATATACATGGAGATGACTGGACTGGAGTGAGGTCAACCAGATCTCTTACTATTCTTCTAGTCTAAAGGCCTATTCAGAGATTTTCGGTGCCCACCGCGACCACCGTGGCCTACAATATGACGTCATACCACCGCAACCACGCAGTTTACAGCCCTCCTCTCGGATTGTACTAACCACCGCACCGCACTGCAGCGGTTGCTTGTTTTTAACGGCATTGATAGAGACAATGCCATAAATAAAATAGGAAATAAACATAAAAGCAGCAGAAATTATTATAATTGAGGCTGCAGGCAGGTAGGAAGTAGAGAGAGAAACAGAAGGGGGATAAAATAAACAACAATGGACGAGGAGAACGGGGGGGGGGGGGGGGGGGGGGATTGAAACCTTGAAATGGGATTCTGCAAAATGATTTCTACTTTCGGTACTCATAGTAGGGTACGCTATATTTGGTTCATAGTATGCAGGAGGGGAGAGCTCTTTCGCCATGTCCATGTGCTCAATTTGATGTAACGGTAAGCGTTGTGTGCACATTCAGTCATCGACCATGTGCAACGTCGAGTCGGGGACCAGCGGGGAAATGGCGTCTTGTACCGTTGCAGGCCTGCGGGCACAGACACAGCAGGCCTGCATGGTTGCATCAGCTGTTTACCATCAAACTTTCAGACGACGGCGCGCCTGTTGCATCATTGTCAATTAACCATTGTGTCCTGACCCTCGATTCGAGTTTCTGACACCAGATTATACAGTAGTTCCTGACACCAGATTATAGCTGCACCAACCTTCTAGCTTTTGACGCTAGATTTACTGTAGTTTCCGACACTAGATTCTACTGTAGTTTCGACACTAGAGTCTAGTTATTGACACTACATTATAGTTTTCTGATGCTAGGATCTACTTTTTGAACTAGAATCCCAAGAATCGAGTTTTTGACACAAGATTCTATAGTTTTTGACACTTTATTCTAGTTTTTCTGAAAAATCTGTGTTCCTGTGTCAGTGATGCTAACATATTTCATGCCAAGGACACCAGAATTATCCATATTTGGCTGCAGACCCCACATCTGAAAACATGTTGTTCGGGATCCCCCAGATGCAAAAATTTGAGTTAAAAATGTTTGCTTCCAAAATAACACATTCAGAGATTTGCAGCACATTTTCACATTTTTTCAAAAATAGCAGAACAACAAGCTCATGTCGCGCCACTCGGTGGCGCGACATGAGCTTGTTGATCTGCTATTTTTCAATAGGTAAAACGCAGGCACAAAGGGTTAAACCGACAGCGGCGCGGTATATATCTATCACATGTTTCCCAAAACAAACACATCAATTAGAACTCTCATATACTGTTACAAGATGGAGCAGCAGCAATTACCTGCACACGGAATGGGGCCCAAACTACACCCAATGACATCCAGAGGGAGAGGTTCCAGTTCCAACACTGATTGGCTGTAGGTAGGGACCTCTAATGCTTCGGGTCAAAAGCATTACGAGTGAAGTAAGGTGTTTTCGAATTTCGACGTCTTATTTTCAGTGGATGGCTCAACGGGTTATGCTCACAATATAGGATGAAGTACGGAGCCGTGTCACCAGTCACTAAACCGATTGTGCAACTGTATTCTACTGAATAGGTAAGTGTCTTTTATTTGCACAATTAACCAGGCATATTAGCCACCATTTGATGTTGAGTTTAGTGTCTCGGACCGAAAAACTAAGGGTTTTCAAGTATGTGTATCCACAATTTAACTAGCGAAATGTTCAAAAATATTTTAATTATATTTTTTAATTATGTAGATTCTTAAAAGCACAATTAAAAAAGTGAATTAACGTGAATTTAAAAAGTAATTCAGATATTTGAACGGGCCCATTTGCTTTCATTTTACACTCTCGAGAGCTATAGATCTATAAGGGTCCCTTGGGTTACCAGCTGCCCCTCATTTAGCTGGGGGCCACCAGGAATCCTCTCAAGGTCGTCCTCGGAGCACTGGTTGAAAACCACTACATAATGGTCACTTGTACCGTCATTGAGTATGTGCAAAAACAGAGCAGTAATACTTTCAGAATCCAAAAGAGCAGAAGGCAGAGAAAGCGGGAGTCTGTCAACTTAATTATCTTCTCTCGTGCTTGAATCCAAATAATGATAGGATCGTCTATCCCTTGTCTCCATCACAGATCGCCCTTGGTTAATCCGGCTGCTGTCCACCTCCTGGGGAGATCTTGCCCAAAAAACACAGACCACCATGGAGGTGTCTTACGCCAACGCGTCGTCGTGGTCGCTCGCCTCTCAAAGACTCTCCCCGAGGGTCAACTTCAGCCTGGAAGGCAAGACGACGTACGAGAGCTGCATCCACATACCGGCCGTCCTGGTGTGGTACATGAGCCTGATGGTCACCAACATGCTGCTCAGCGTGCCGGCCAACGTGCTGGTGCTGTGGCTCATCCGCCGCAGCAAGGGCGACTCCGCGTCCACCTCCGACGTCTTCATCGCGCACCTGGCGCTGCTGGACGTCTTCTTCTGCCTCACCATCCCCCTGCAGCTGGCCATCATGGTCTACCCGCTGCCCGTCGTCACCTGGAACGTGCTGAACGTGGTCTACGGCATCAAGGACTCGTCGCCCATCTTCCTCTGCTGCGTCTGCCTGGACCGCTACATGGCCGTGCTGCACCCCATCGCGTTCAGCCAACTGAAAGACCGCCACCACTTCCGGGGCGTCCTGGTGACGCTGGTGTGGCTGGTCACGCTTTCCTACGCCGTGGCCAAGGGCGCCGACATGCACCTGAACGCCACGTCCTACAACGTCTACACGGCCATGATCCTGGCCGTGTTCGCCTTCCTGGTGTTCTGCAACGTCGCCATCCTCTGGACGCTCCGGAGGTCGACGCGCGGCGACCAGGGTCACCCCGTCAAGAAGAGGGCCTTTAAGATGGTGCTCATCGTGCTGGCCATCATCGTCGTCAACTACTTCCCGGTGGTGGCGCTGTTCCCGTTCAAGCAGTACTTCGCTCCCGACGTGTTCCTCTGCTACGTGCACCACGTCGCGTTCGGATTGTTGAACTTCAGCAGCACCTTCCAGCCTCTGCTGTATCTGTCCAAGGACTGGCTGCCCAGGGCCTGTAGCCTGTGCTGCCCAAAGCGCCAAAGCAACCCACAGTCGGAGAACTAATTTTAGATGAATGTATATGGGGCGGCTGGACGGGTAGCCTACCGCCAGTGCTTTGGATTAAAGGCTCAGTCATACTCCAGGGTGAAGTGGCTCACGGTGAAAAGCTGGTGGTGTTTTTTAAGGCTTCACCCTGTATCATATACATACTCCAGGGTGAAGACTTAAAAACACCACAGTGAAAGCCTTTCACCATGAGCCACTTCACTCTGGAGTATGACTGAGCCTTAAAGCACTATATAAATGCACAATTTGCCATTTATCCTTATTGTTCATGCTACTAAGAACGATTGCAGATGTTTGTTTTTCTTTCTGTTTATTACTCTTAAAATGCATGTAATGTAATATGTAGAGATATAAATGGACGAAAACAAGGTTATTCTTAAAGGAGTAAGGCATGTACAGAGGCGTATCGTGTGGCATTAGCTCTTCAGCACAGAATATGTGAACTGTAAAGACTATGTGTACTTTTGTGATGCTTTTATTTTTTATTTTTGAAATAAAATCTATAAGAAAATATGCAGCGCGTTCATTTATTATCCGAAAGAGCAACTACAATATTGAGATAGTACAGTTTAGGCAGTTTAGCTAGGTACACACAGTACATGCATGGGAATACATCAAATACATACAAATAGGGCTCATAGGTAAACCAAGAACCAATACTAATCATCACTCTAACAGCACAACAGACATGCTAGATGGCTCAAGGCGGAGTTTCCGATAACTTGCTTCCATGTAGCCTTTCTTATAAATACTGTATATCTATGATATTAATGCCACAGTCAGTCCCCCCTTGTAACACAACAGTCACACGACAAGAATCTTTCCTCTGGCACTCAGTGGCCTTGTGGTTAGAGTGTCCGCCCTGAAACTAGAAGGGTCATGCCAAAGACTCCCAGTTTGGCACTCAGCATTAATAGTGAGGATTAGGATAAGGGTTGGATAGCATAGTCACTATTAGTCAGACCCTGTTTGGCACTCAGCATGAAAGGTGGGATTGGGGGGAGTGGATGTGGTGGTTGATCTCTACCAGTAAGTAGAGATTACTGTACCATTGAAGAAACACAGATTATACATTAACTTGTGCATGAGCAGAGCAGAAGTAATTTCTACAAAATGCCTTTATTACACAGATACTACCTACCCAACAGCGAAAGATATCACCATAACATCACCATCTAATCCAGCCAATCAATGGACGGGCTTCCCACCTGCTCACCCTACCCACAACCGACCACTAGCCAATAGGTCGTTTGGACCAATAGGTCTTAACTAAAATATGTTTTTCAGAAAGATATTGTTTAAAAAATATGCCGATTGATGTCATTGGAGGACAGGTTTCTGAACTGTCCACAGCCCGCAAAAAATAGTGGTATTTTATCATGTACATTAGTGAGGACCTATTATATGAAGATGCGTTGAAAAGTGGTCCTTTAAGGATATACACCATTGTGCCTCTGTGTCGTACGTTCGAGTCAAATGCCTTACTGAAGTCGACCAAGCAAAGTACAGCGGTCAAACTATCCTTTTTCACCTCCTCGATCATTTCCCTCAGTGCCAACATCTGTGCTACCGTAGGGCTCTCCCCTCTTGGAAGGCATTTTGTTTCCATTGCCATTTTGGTGAGGGTCGTATTGTACATGAACTCAGAGTAGGCTCTCCATCAAATTGCTTTGTCAAACGCATCTACAAGCTAGCCACAGCATGTAAAATTGTAAGCTTGTAGATCTGCTTTTTTTGTGTTCCTCCCAGAACAGTGATTCATTGCATGCCATACTGTACAGAGTCCGACATACAGTAGCATTGGTCAGACATGCATTGTGGTTTATGGTTTAGGTGAGTTCAGTATCATCGTAGACGGGGAGGGACATTGAACATCCCTATTAAAGACATTTAAAAAAGAGTCTTGCCAAAATAAACAATATGCAATCACATCATCTAACTTTCCAATTAAGGCATTGAACCATGTGGCATTTAATTGGTGTTATTGTAATGTTTCAACCTTGTGTTATTAAAATTGTCTCTAAAGGCCTGGGTTAATTAAATAACACCAATGTTTGGATGTGTGGTGTGTGTGCGTGTGTGTGTTGTGTGTGTGTGGTGTGGTGTGTGTGTGTGTGTGTGTGTGTGTGTGTGTGTGTGTGTGTGTGTGTGTGTGTGTGTGTGTGTGTGTGTGTGTGTTTGGGAGGGGGGGGGGCTGTCATGGGACACAACCAGGTGAGTCGAAGTGAAGATATCTCAGGCTTTTGGTCTTTTTGCTTGTGTTTTCCCTCATAATTCAGTGGTCTCAGGATAGTGGCCACCGGGGGTCTGTGGGGCTAAAATGTCATCAAATAGTGGTCCTCTGTGGTTCAAATACTGAATAAATAGAGGGCCCTGGTGTCGAAATGGTTGGTCTTACTCTTACCTTTGTCTTGAAATTAAATGAATATTACGCAGACTTTAGTTCAGCCTTTAGTTTTGGCCCTCCACAATATTTTATGTATCTCATTTGGCCCCTTGGGGAAAATAATTGCCCACCCCCGGGTGCCACTGAACAGCAACCTGCCACTGATACTTTTGAAACATTTGAAAATAGCTCACAATAAAATGCAATCACATATTTTCAACTGTAATGGCCGGAATGAGCCCTTCTCAAAACCCCCACCCTTTGGGGCAGAGTTAGTCCAATGCCAGTCTAAATAGTTTAGCAACTGTTGCTTTGCAGAATGCAGGTCAATCTTTCCTGGTCAAGCCCTCCTGTTCTAACATGGACCGTTTGGGGAAGGAATTATATAGTGAAGGGCTAATTGTGCATGAGCCTGAAGCTGTGAGAGGCAAACTTTTTAGCATTTCTACTCTGATGCTGCAGCTGTTTCCCTGCAGACAGACACTTGCTTCGTCCTGCAGACGGTCCAGAACTATTTTTTTTTCAACAAATCATGAAAACAAAACATTCGTCGGGCTCAGGAAAGGCGGTGCTAACGGCAGGCTTTCTATTCCTAAAAAGTGACAATGCAAAAATGTCAGCCGTCGTTTTCCCGATAAACATATAAATACTTTTTCAAGAACATATTCTTTAAAAAGAAATCTGCCGAACGATGATGTCATTGGAGGATGGCTTTCTGAACTGCCCCACAGCTCTCCTGTGAGACACAGACTGAGTAGAAAAAATAGTGTATTTTATCATGTACATTAGTGAGGACCTATGATATGAAGATGCATTGAAAAGTAGTGAAGTGGTCCTTTAAATAAATGACGTCCCATTAGCAAATCTACTTCACCACTGGTATACCCTACTATAGGCCCTGCCTCTGTGGGTGCCTATAGGCCCAGACCGGTGTTGTGAAATATGACAACACTGTAAGGTGTAAGCCCATGATGGCGTCCCACTGTGTATAAAACCAGCTGGACAACAGATTTAGACAAGGGGAGGGCTGTCATGAGGGCTTCTTTAGACACACCGCTATATTGATGTTGTTGCTGTTCTCCTCCTTCTCCCCCTTGTCTTCCTCCTCTTCGTCTTGTGCGTTACAGGCATCGTTTAATCCCGGCAGAAACGAGGCTGGAGGCGACGTGCTTCTGGGGGAAGGGTTGGCGTGGTTCCACCTGTCCCCTGTGTGCCCTCGACTGGAGCAAGAGAATAGGTGGGTATCACTGATAGTCAGCAAGAGAAACAACCACCTTGTTTCCATGTTTGGAAACACGATTAGTTGATTTGTATACAGTGTTGCCAACTGCCAAAATCCAAAATGCACTAGTGGCACTTCAAAAATGCACTAGAATGCGCTTGATGCTTGCCTGGATGGGAATGTGTATGTATAAACATGCAGACATGCAGAACAAAATGACCATTGATCTTCTACATTCACATGATGAATATTTTAACTCTTGAGAGCGTAAAAATGAAACCAAATGGACCCTTGCGGGTCCATTTGGCTTCATGTTTACTCTCTCAAAGAGTTACATCAGATTAACCAACTGTCATTCGGCCTGGGGACCACTGGTTGAAAACCACTGTCATAGGTAGAGGGGAAAAATGGTCAAAAATGAGGGTTTTACCTTTGGCGCCTGTATATCAATTTGGTCAATTCCTTGTCTTTTTTTTTCTCGTGACACTAGTCACAATGTGACACTAGTAAAATAAAAAGTCAGTTATTAAACAGGAAAAGAAACGTGAGAGGTGTCTGCCTGTCAGCAATGATGTTCAACATTACACTGTAATGGTGTGTGCTTTGGTTCTTCCACATTGGAAAATTCAGAATGGCAGAAACCATGGCTGGGGTCAACAGCAGCAACTCCAGCCTGCTCCCCAATGTGTCTATGACACCTGTTGCAGAGGAGTAGTTTACATTGGATCAGAGCATTCCTTCTTCTTGGCAATTCGCAGACTATAATATATGATACATATTAAGTATGTTGTTTTTTGCAGTTTGAAAGGCATAGAACATAACCGTTGCAGTTAAAACCTTGTGTCTCCATATTG